>AP027102.1:83280938-83656650 GCA_028142955.1 Pinctada fucata
CTATGATGGGGTTTGTGATCTTAATTAGGCTACCTGCAAAGAGAAATTATTATACTTAGTAATTCAATCTTAATGATTAAAGGTAGAATCAATTGCAAAAGGGGAAACATTCATCTCTGCGGCTAAAGAGATACTTTCCTCAGCAAACCTAACTTAGTGACTAAACATGCACTATTTATGAAAGAGGTAGTACTGAACTTGTATCTTTCTGTTGTAACTGCCTCAAATGCAGACTTAAAGTTTAGGAACAACAAAGCGTCGCCATGAACTTTGCCTGGTAGGTAATCGGCTAGTTCAAGACGTTTTGGATATTTACAACATATTCCAGAAGAGTTTAATTTGTGCGACATAAAGAATTCATGAGGTACTAGTATGCTTTGAACAAACTGTCGAAGAAAAGGTTAAACTATTTTTTTATCGATACTGATTCCCAAAGAACAGAGAGCTACCAAAGAGGAACTCTATTTGGGATGAGCACTTGTCTACGTAATTTAGAATTTACCAGTGTTCGTCGAGTTTTTCTGCTATACGCTAGACGACAGGGAATGGAGTGGCGATGACAGGGTAAAATCTAATTGTCATTGTGCATTCTTAACGCGATGTTCTCTAATATTTTCTCTCGAAGCAACAAGGGACAATCAAATACTGACGGAATACCAAGTAATGTAACTAAATTAACGGAAGAACCAATATTACCTAAGAATGTGACTCACGGAGTTTTGTCTCAAAGGCTGAATAGTAAATTGGATAAAAAAAACTTAAAGATAAAACAATGGAAATATAACTATGAGTGAAAGTCAAACTAAAGATCAAAGTAAAAAAAATCATTATCAATTTGTATACAAAAAAAACACCCCAAAACGAAACAACCTAACCACCAATGAACGTAGCTTAGATCTATGCCCTGGGAGAGTAGCTTTTGATATCATGACGCTATATGAATCTCTCTTTGATTCATTTTCTGTCTCGGCAGAAAAAAAAAAGACTTCCAATTTTTCAATCAAATACGAGTCAAAAAGGGGAAATTGTTAAGATAAAACCTACATCAGTACTTTTCTAACAACTTAATGGTAATTAAAACTGATAAAACATTTATAGTCATATGATGGGATCAAGAAATGAATGTCCGACTGGCGCTAATGGAAACTTTCTGTCACCAGACGGACAATTGATTTGGTACTTGACCAATCTACTGCCATGTACAAACGCATTCTTAATAATTGCTTTCTGACTGACTGTGACGACAAGACTCCATGACGGGCCCTGTCCAAATCTCGTTAGAGAAGACAGGTGCCCGACCACATGTCCTTCTTTCTTTCTAAATACATGAATATACAGAGGGATGTAGGAGGAAACAATGATAAACTTTAAGTATTCGAATGAACGAACTGACTGAAAGCAAACAACCATAAAAGATGTTACAAAAGTAACTATTAGACAATAATTGTATTTCCTTGTCTTAAAAGTCTTTTCGTTTAAAATTATTCTTTAATCTTCGAGATGCTCTCTAAATTATTAAAGCATAAATAGCATTAGTATAATGTACCGTAATAAAAGGTTCGGATGGAAATTGTTCAAAATCAAATTAAAAATCTCGTAAATAATATTCATGAAAGAAATAACTCATCTCTAGCGCTGAGAAAACTTGTTGTAAAGAGAGGAATTTTACTCCTAGTAATCATCAAAGACTCATTCAGGCGTTGACAGTCAATACGATTTTCATCCTTTCTGCTTTAAAACACTCAACCAATTTTGATAGCATATTGAGTCACAATTAGTCAAAGAAGGTTCCAATCAAAATTGCGAGCGAAAATTCGTATTTGCTTCAAAATCATCCCCTCGAACCCATTGTATGACTCAGAAGAAAGCTAAACGAGCACGAAAATTTTATAGACTTGAGTTAAGAAAAAATTTACTTGATAACTTTACATTATAACGGAACTTGATCAATCCTGATGCTTTTAAAACTCTATAATGCATTTTAACTAATGCACTAAAGCTTGTAAACTGCCATCTCATTGTAAGAGATCTGTTAAAGTTATAAACCTAATTGTACTTCGAATTCTCCATTTAGAAATGCGATATGGAAAAGGTTTATCCCTAAAAATCTAATTAGAATGCTTCTTTAAACTTGTTCCTTCAACTTTTTTTCACACCATGATTTCTTTGCGCTTGGACTTTATCAGAGACCGATCCGGGCAACGTGTACTTATCCATAAATCAAGAGTGCATTTTTCCAGCAATTCTTTTATTTCGAATCATTAAGCTGTATGATACCTAGGGAAATCTAAACTCAAATGAAAGTTCATACATGAAGAATATTCACTCTCCAACTGACAAATACCCTGTCACATTCACTTAAGGTTGTAGAAAAATTACACATTTGTTGCTATGGTTATTTCAATTATTCCAAAAAAGAATATATCAGGAAAGTCATCAATTTATATAAACAAAGAGGCTAGAGGGCATCTAAACCTCATATATTGGAATGTGCCCCAAAGGAGAAATTCATGGTTCCAAGTTATTATGATAAGGCGTTTTATCATCTATCGACCAAAAGTCATGACTTTTTTACTCATTGTAATTGATTTCTTAATGTCTAAATAAGACATTGGGCTTTTATCAGCCTACTTCCATATGGTTGGGTTAATGATTATTACATATGGTTGGCGATTTCTCCCCATTAACGAGTCAGATATAGACACCGACCTGACAGCATCACTTAATTAATGGGAGCAGGATAGCTACAATCAGATACGATAACTAGAACGCACCATTAATACAGATACATCCATGTCATTTATAGTTCCTCTACGACGTATATTATCAGGCGATAATTGCCTTTCCGGGAATAAACTCAGTTTTGAAATACTAAACTTGTCTACACCATTTTTTCTTAAGCATTTAAAAGAACATTCTTGCATAGACATTCGCGTTAATGTTCCTTCATTCCTACTTTTTTGTTTTTTGTTGTTTGATACTAAAATGACTACTTATAAATAGACAAAATCTAACCACAAAATTAATGCCGTGAATGGTTTCTTGCGACGTCACTCCTCGTTTATATCTTATGTTTTCCTGTTCAAACAGTGTTTTCCATCCGAAATCGTTGCGGACCAGTAGACAGTGTCCAAATCTCGTCAGAGAAGACTTGTTCTGCTCCCTTGTCCTATCTCAAAAGTTAGTCGCCTTTATTTGGATGATTGAACATGAGCTTCGAGCTCTTGTCAAAAGAGCACGGATCTAGTGCATCATGCATTTGTGAAGTTTTGTTACCAGTGGCCCTGCGTCTTCCTGACTTCAGGGGGACAATTTTCAGTGAGAAGGACGATATTGTGCATCTTTAGAGACATGCGAATGTTTATGGATTGTACACAATCAATCCTGTTTTATATACTTAAAATGTTATTGCTATGACTTTAGAAGATGGTCACCAAAAGAGGGCACAGGTACACATGAGTCTCCCTTGTGACTTTTATGTGGTGTTTTGCTTGGCTTGCTTGTTTGATAGTCATCTTGATAAAGTTGTTCTACAATAAAGTCTCGGTGCAATCTTTGGGCATTTCAACACATTATCACACCTCGTAATAATTTCAGCCAATGACGTCGCAGTATGACGGTCACGTGGTGTCCTAAATTTTCAAACGTCAAAAATTACAAATAAAACGTTACAAAATGGTTCTCGACGTGATAAATTCGTTAAAGGGTTAGTTCCTGTCATACTTCCTACTCAAAGTAGGTGTGTATATATGTAGGGTGTTCGGCCTACGGCCTCACCCACCACAAATTTACACATCTACTTTGAGTAGGTAGTATGACAGGAACTAACCCTATAACTGATATAATGTAACAACAATGATGTTCGAGGATGAAATAAAAAAAGTAAAAATATTGAATAAATATCTGCTCTCTATTTCTTTGTAAGATGTCCTTGCGTTGCGCCTCGTTTCCCTTCAATTCCTGAATATGATATTGTGGTATATTTGTATAAAATGATTGCAGTCATGTATTTTATTATGGTCATTAGTCTTGATCATAGTAACTGATTGTCCCCTTTTTCCCAGTTGAGAATACTCGAGGTCTTTGGTATAAATGCATTGCTCGATGTTCCTCTCCTGATACTGCATGCCTTCATTGTAAGTCAGTCATTCACAAACCTTGTGCTTTGTGTCATCTCGAACATCCTGTGCTTTCTGAAAGTCGATTTCGAGATTATTGCTTTTTACATTATTGTTCGGTGCGTGCTATAGAATTGTGAGAACATTCTGATCTCGATGTTTCTTTTTATTCTTTTCTTATCTTTGATTTGTATAATATTCTATACAAAAGAACTCATATGATGTCTATGCTTATTTCAAACGATTTTCTTTTCCTACAAAAACATTTTTTTTTTCTAAAATAAGCTGTCTCGTTAAAGTCAAGAAAATAAACTGCTAATTCTACATCCTCTTGCAATGATTCTCGACAACTTCCTTTGGCGTATCAAAAACCGTTGGTATACCAATTAAATACCTAAAATACCATAATGTCAGCCTTATTAGCTTCTGTGAAAGTTGCAGTAAATCATAGCCCAGAGACACTGGAGAGAGAAGACTGTCTAGGATACGATCTATAAGTATGATTTAAGTTCGTTGACATAAATACGATTTCATACAAGGAAGACAAACTGATGTCTTGTACCCTCTCAGGGACGTATAGGTGACAAATAGTAATGGTAAATCTGCGCCCCGTAACCCAGTGGAAATGTTCTTGTCAATATATAGAGCTGGGGTCCTATGATATAATATACATAAATAACGCTTAGAAGATAAAGGGAAGAAAAGCATCTTTCAGCGTGATGAATGACGAGGAACTGGGATTTCCAGAGGGACAGAATCTAATACTTGTACAGGCTACCATAGTATCAGCAGTTAGTATCAGGTTTTAGTTAAATATATGCCTCCTTTAAGAATAAAGAAAACACTTCCGCCTTTGGAAAAGGATTTTCTGAGAATTGAAACAAAATGAAGTACCATTCTTCCAAATCATCTGTCTTTGGACCCTCTTTAGAAAATTTTGCTTTGATGACAAATTGACTATTTTAACGAAATAGGTTATGGTACATAAAATTTAATGTTCGTCTTGCCTTGTACACTTCACCATCATGAAATATTTAGATTTGGGACACTATTCCTGATAGGTCAACAGGTACGCGATAATATCTGTCGTAAGAAGCCAAAGAGACAGATTCTGATAATCATGACAGAACGTATACCGGAATCTACGGAATCGCATTAATTATATATATTTTGAAGCCCTGCTTTACTAAAAAGATAGACGTAACCATAAATCATTGACATTATATACAAACTGTATAATGAGGTCAGTCCAGTCGCGCTATCTTCTTTTTCATAATCAGGGAATTCAATAAATCTCGTTTATCTACGTTTCATCTTAATTTTCGTTAGTTCTAATCTCTTATCCTATAATCTTTATTATTTTATTTTCATTTTTTTTCTTTTTGTGACGATGGAATCCTAAGGAAATAGAATGTATCATCTTTACATAAAGATGCTGGCGGGGGACGGAATTTTATAACGGAATTTTTGTGAAACTGTCATTAGGCATAGGGGTAGCCGATAATTCTATCAGGAATATTGCAATTACGGAGCCTAAAACATCTGTTCCGAAAAAAATTTACCCCATAAACCATCAATAATTCATTTCCTACGATGTCTGCAGCTCTGCATGACGAAAAATTTAGATCCAATTGTTTTCAGGCAAGTTTTTATGTCTCTTTATTGTTTTGTCAATTATGATCTGAATGGATCTTATCAATTTTAATCAATATGCATAAACTGCCACATAGGAGGAAATTTGGGCTAATAGTATGTGACGAAGCAATTAAACAAACACTTTATTGATTAGAATTTATGAATAACTAATTGAATTCAATTCAGTGAAAAAATCATAACTGTGCGGGTGAAGAATTTATATGACTGATGGTCTTTAATACTTTTGTACTGAGGTTATCGAAAAGTTCTCCGGAGATACTAAAATGCACTGACAACAATGAAAATCATCCTCAGGATGATAACCAGAGAAAACATCCTCAACAAGAGCCCCAGGGGGCACAACGCTCACCTGATACCCATGCACGCTCTAATTGACATACTGACATTGAATACTGATAGTGCCAGTACCAGGATTTTAGCCCACAACCTTTCTAAAAAGATTTTTGCCGGATGCAGAGAAGTTTTTTTTTTTCAGACAACCTTTGAAAGTACAAAAAAGAAAAAATAGCCACATTTCAAAACAATAACTTTTTTACTGATTTGAAAAGACGGATAAAGTGGTCCAACGTCATATGCCCAGCTAGTATAGTTCAATTATGCAACATCAAAAATAAAATCATATTGTACATTAATGTGCAGCAGAAAAAGAATAAAACAATGAAACGATTTCATAAATTAAGTTTATTTAAAATTGAACACAAAACCTTTCATTATTGATAGCTAGCATGCCAGAAATTATAAAGCCTGTGTTTGTGAAACGAGAATGCCCCCGGCGGCATCTTTGTTAGTATAAAGGCCATTTTCTGTTAAGTATGTGAGAGGTCAGGGTCAGCGCAATATTGGTATCAATGGAAAGATCTTGTCACAAGGAATACACATGTAAAAATTGAAACCTCTATCACTAACCATTCAAAAGTTATGCCCAATGTTAAAGTTTTTGAGAAGTACGTCAAAGGTCAAGGTTATGGTCACGAGGTCAAAAATTTTGGTATCAATGGAAAGGTATTGTCACAAGGAATACACATGTGAAATATGAAACCTCTATCACCAGCTTCCATTTAAAAGTTATGCCCAATGTTAAAGTTTTTCGGAAAACAGACAGACAAACAGACAGACGAATAGGCCAAAAACTATATGCTCCCGAATCTTTTATTCCAGGGGCATAAAAAACAAAGATTTTTCGGTTTTGCCTTTATTCATATTAAAGTATACTGAAATCTATGAATGCTTTTGAATAGTATTGATTTCATCTCAAATACATGAAACGTACAGTTTAAATCGTTTTAATCCAATATTTATCAATATTCAAGTGAGTTGTGCTGCTTGTGCAGAAATTGGGCCAGTTTGTTTTTCAAAAAGCAGTGTATGGTGTATCAAACCTCATGACCCAGTGAAGCCACTTGAACAAATAATTTTCAGTGAATATGCTGAAATGCGGCGCTTCTTGCCTATGCATATTTCAATAGGCGAGAAGGAGCGTCGCATTTCAGCATACGCTGTTCAACAACTCAAGTGATTTCTCTATGTTTCGTAGTTTGAAACAAATTAAAAGGCCCATGAAATTGTTAAGGTTGTCCAACTAGCAGACCTACAACATCGTTATTTACTGTTAAAAAATTGTTTTACCTCATCAAAGGTCTGTTACACGGACAAGTTGTTAGCGGAGAGAGTTCATGAAATGTATCGGTTGCATAGGATTTGCCGACAAAAAGTTATTTGGTCCGATAAAAACTCATCATGTATCTATTATTTGAACAGATAAAAATTCCCAAATGTCTTATCACAGGAACCTGTCATTTTATGAGAGAAAATGTTTTATTATTCACAACCTCAGGCCTCTGTGTTCCTCTTAGAAATATTATACATACAAGATGTTGAACACAGTGGCTTATGGTTGTAAATAATAATTTATTTACTCTATTTAAACAACAGCTTTCTGTGGTCCAACATTTCATAGGAAGATTTCAGGAACTCTGAACTGAATTATTTATTTCAAGAATTTCAGATATTAAATGTCCTATGCATTCTCAAAATCCGGAGGAAGAGATTACTCATTAGACGTTTCTTCAAGAAATCAGTCCGTAAATTACTTCATCTAAGAGAGTCTAAGACAGAGGAAATTCGAGCAAACTTTATGCATGATAACAAGTTGCAAGTGTTCCAAGTACATGAATGATAACCATTATGAAAGTGTTCCAAGTATAATGCACATTTCATTAAATAAAAATCTATTCCGTTTGCACTGTATCTCCTGAAATGTATCGCAGTACTAAAGGTATCACATTTCTACATGGGGAATCCCCTTCAGGTGTAATCCAAGGAAATCGTTTTAGCGGGGAATCCCCTCAGTTTTGACTGGTGAACAGGGCAGAATAAAAGGTGTCACACCATTGGTCAAAACTATTGAAAATTTAAAAATAGCACATGAAATCAATGTACCATTCCCTGTAGTCGGGATAAATTGAGTTTTGAACCTGTTTTTGTCTTTTATGCAATCTATTGATCGATTTAAAAATAGATGAAATTTGTAAAATTTTCGAAATGGATAGAGGGGTGATGTAAAAAAGTGGAATTTGTGAGAAAACGGTATGCATGACCCCCCTTTTTTCTATTATTTTTATGTGTGTCAAAGGTGTCCAAATCCAACGAGACCAAATTCATAATTATTGAATGAAGGATTGGAAGTCACTCAAATTGAGCTAAATGATTGATCATACAAAGAAGGTTTTTATTTCTTTGGATGACACCTTCAGGTACACGGCAAAACATGGCCGCTTTTGAAATCTTGTTCCCGACTTTAAAAATAAAATTCTAAATAAGTATAAAGAATTTAAATAATTGAATCATATCACATAAAAGGTCAATCAATAAGACATTGAAGCATGTGTCACTTGTTGAATTATCAGCTGTAACTATGGATGAAAGGTCGATCAAAAAATGATTAATCATACAAAGAAGGTTTTTTTCCTGTAGTTGCACCTGAAGCATTGGGGATGGAAAACATACATTATACCTATGTACAATCTTAAAAAATATTCCTTAAAAATCCAAAAGTGGATATCTTGACAAAATTCTTTCACTTGTAGGGTACCATGCATGAGTACCTCATACCTACAAATTGTCATGACAATCTGAAGAGTGGTTATAGAAAAGAAGCAGAAAATGTATGAAAATCACCCCCCCCCCCTTCCTTTTTACATAAGAAAAAAATTCATAAAAAATCAAAAAAATAAAATTTAAGCATAAAATACATATCAAAGCATTAAGTAAGTTAAATATGATAAATATGTAGTAAATGAGTGTGTAAAATCATACACTTATTGAGTTATTTAAAGAAATAGTGCAAAAATGTGCATTTCTGACTAAGTCCGAAAAGACGTCAAAAACGCGTCAAAAATTTGACTTCGAAGTGGAACCAAAAATAACAACACTTCTTAAGACATCTCTCTAGATCATCGTGATGCTTTCGGTTTGTCGATACATGCTTCGGTTCTGAAGAAGAAGTTTGTCAAAGGAGGGTACCCCCCGTGACCTACTTTTGGCTGTGGTGGCGCCACCTGTTGACAGATCCGGACGAAAAACAACAACACTTGTAGGGGACCATGAGTACTTCAAACCTACCAAGTTTCATCAAAATCCCTTCAGCCGTTCTGAAGAAGAAGTTGAAAATGTGAAAAGTTTACGACGGACGACGACGGACGACGGACGCCACGCTATGACAATAGCTCACTTTGAGCCTATGGCTCAGGTGAGCTAACAAAAAGCAGGGGAAAACTAAACATACAGTATTACCCACACAAAATGGACAAACTAACAGGGAAACATACATAACAACACACAAACTAAGGGAGCTCAATGTGCACCCGAAGCTGGCCTTTTTCATTTATTCGCTATGGTGTAATTATACGGATTACAAGGTCACAATTCTTCTATTCATCTGGATCCACAGAGAAGCAGAGGTCTTTCGAGACGTACAGCTGTTATCCCAATAAAAAAGCCTCCTAGCTCAAAAGCAAGGCAGTAAAACGTAGAAGCCTTCGGTGACACAAAAACTATGCAAATGCATAACAAAAGTCTTTGGTTTACATGAAAACAGTCTGTTTTCCGCTAACTGAAGCGAACTAATGATCAAGCAACCGAGGAGTCCGATTAATTTTCAGATCGGACAAGTAGCGAATTCTTCACTGATGAGATTTTGGGCGGCTTCCACACGGTAGAACAGTTTGGAATGCTTGAAATTGCTGATTCAAAGCTGAATACTGAATACTAATCCAGTATCATGCTAAAATGTCCTTTTGATGACTTTAGAGTCAAATCCTCAATAAAGAAGGCGATTACTATTTGTTTTAACAATTTCGATTAAAGTTCGATCTATCTTTGATCATAATGATTCTTTTTATCAAGGCACTGTAGAATGAAGGCAATGGAATTTAAAATGATTATGCTTTTTCTTGGATTTGTCCTAAATTTCAAATAGAGGGTAGAGATGTAGCATAAAGTCTTCTTTAAATGATTCTAAACAACTCGGTTGTCTTGGCTGATTGCAAAGACTAACAATAACGTTAATGATATATCCATTCATTCATACTCATTTTCAGAGGAAACCAATTTATGTATCATAATGGATGCTTATGACGACATACCTGAAGTGCATCTGTCACAGATTTGAACAATGCGAAATCTAGATACAATGACAATGATCAAAAACAATAAATATTTAGATTTGCTCATAATGCCCTTTATCGGCAATAAGACATAACATAACTATGATATTTATGACACCATGAATAAAGTATGATGAAGTCATCCGTGTAATATGTGTTGTAAATTTATCCACTTTAATTTCAACGATTATGTTGTATGGGGGACGTATGATGAATAAGACATCGTAGATAATGACAAGAAAAGGTAAATTACACCGTCGTAAATTTCTGAATGAATAAAAGCATAACCTCTTTGGCAAGTGCGCTTTGGCGTGATATTTTTTTTAAACCCAAGTGCCAAAACTTACAGTTAGAGTCCCATGTCATATCTCTGAAACAAAGGAGAATTGTACCAGATTTGTGTAAGCTCAATGTAATCAATAGACCTTCCATTGTCCAAAATTTACAATCACTGGGTTGGAAAACGACGCAGATAGATATTTATCTCTTAAATTTTTCTACCACTTAGGCGCGAAAATAGATTCCTATCTATTTTGGTTGTTTTCACTATAATTATATCATGAGTTTACGTGCCGCGGGAAATGGAAGCAAATAAATTCAGCTTATTTTTCTGTTCTTTGCTTTTTTGTAAGTGTTTGATTATTTAAATTCTAGCTATTTCAGCACCTGTATCAATTAACCAGAGAAGTACATTTAGCGGTAGAGAATTATCATATAAATATTCGAATAAAGCAGTTCTAAGTTATTCTGGTTTGGTTTTTTTTTTTTTTTTGTTTTATTTGAGTTTTTTTTCTGTCATTTTGTTGTTTGTTTGTTGGTTGGCTTTTCATTCTTTTTCGCGTTTGTCTTCAGCAATGAACGTCATGATACTTCGCGTACCAAGTCACTCGTTATCAGATTGCTCATTGACAGTAAGATTGGTTTATTAGTAAGGTATTAGAAACAAGCCATTTTGCAACGTTGACAAATCACTCATCCTATTTTATCTTGGTTGTACAATTGTATATAGATGTAAGCCACCTTGAAAAACGAAACATGTAGGCTTATGTCAACTGAATGTCGCTTCGTACAATAACTTTATTCACGAGTTTATCAGATTATTTTACACTATTCTAAGTACACGTCATTACATCTCAGGATTCCCATACAATTTCTAATACTATGTATTTTGTTGAAAAACTATAAAATAAGAAAATCATTTACAAGGAAAAAGTTGGGCATCAAATTACTAACAATAGAATCTTTGAACGAATGACAAAAGAAGAATTCACGCCTTAAAGATAACTTAGTACAGTTTGGGAGGATATTTTTCTGTTTTAATGCGATTTGGTAAAATACGGCTATTAACTGAGAATCGGTTTAAGGTTTCACTGTGAAAGGAAATGTGAGAATGCCTTCCTAATTGGGTAGCCAACGCAAGTCAAGATTCTTAATAATGTCGCACTGAGTGTACTTGTTGTCACCAGAAGTACTCACATTATCAGACAATACGACGGATGATACTTTCAACCGAGTACATTACAATCAGAAAGTAAATGCATTTTTACATGTAGTAGACTGGAAAGACGTCAAAAGCATCGCCTGTACACTAAGGTAAGACAAGACTGTGGGCAAGTTGTTACAGTTACTTCTTGTCTCTCCATCCGAGGAAGACTTGAGGATATAATGATGTGTTCAAAATGGGATGCATGATAGTAGCCTTGTGGACATAGACTTTCATTTGGTGTAGTGATGATAGCAAGATATATATGCAAGCGAATGTGAATCACGCCATTTGTCACAGTATTTCTTTTATTTGGTAACACATAGTTATCCACTACTTTTTTGTCTAGCCATTGTTTGCACGTACAGCAGTGGGATGTACATAAGCCTTTAAATAAAAAATTTTGATTTTTGTTTTTAAATTCAATTTCTTTATTGGGTATTTATAAGAATTATAATCAACTACCTACTTGCCATATACTGGCATGCTTGTGATTATTCACCAAATGCATATATGATCCTCTAAGCTAACATAGAATGATAAAGACCAATTTCTAAGCCTGGATTTTCATACACACGATCGAACTATTTTTCTATACATTTTATTTCTGAAAAGTTAATGCACAATATCAGTAGAGCAAATATCCTTAAACCCTACCTTCATTTGCAGTTCATTTATTAGTACCGCAATTCAATTCAGATCTTTGCACAGAGGTAGTCTTTCATTTGTTTCATCCCCATATAGTATTCAACACGCCATAAAAACCTCGGAAATGAGCGAATTTGCATTCAGGTAAAAAAGAAATCGCAATGAACCAAGATTTCATATATTTGCTTAGCGTGTACTGACGCTATTTAGGCCTATAGGTGTAGAATAGATGTAAAAATATCATTAAGCCAAATGGCTTTGTTTTTGACTTCAACCCACTGATGTGATCATTGAATCACCAAGGGTGTAGTTCAACCGAGGAAAAAATAATTAGACTGAGAACTGTACGGGAGTATAGTGGGCCAACACACGAAATGCGAGTAAAATTAGTCGTAGCGTATCAGCGTAAGTGCAGTTGTACACAAAGTATTGGCCAATGCAAAGAATTGGTTATTACGTCTTTCGTCTAAAACCCGAAATTACTGGGTTTTCCCTAAACCATGCAGATTTGTTATGCATGGGGCATTCACCCACAATGTTGTTCACACATTTTTCTGTATGAGAGAAGAACTGGAAAGTATTCTATGTGTTCATCAAACACCTCCAATCATGTTTGGTGCCATGAATAGTAATGTCTCTGGTTGATGAACACTCCAGAATTTCCCCGTCCATCGCAATATTTCGAACAATTTAAGAAAAAAGCAAATCATTAAAATGTAACACCCCTCAAAGATTTTCTAATTGCCTTGAAATGCTAATGATATTCTAAGGACCTCACTTCACATCGAACACGCTGATGAATACGCACTTTTTATTATGCATCAGGGCAAACTGAGGTCAGAATCCGACGTAAACTACTCATGTTGCCCATGTACAATTAAGGAAATCTGCACAAGAAAGCCATAATATTTCCACCAAGTCCCTATACAATCCCCTGCTTGATCAAGCGTCCTTACTGCGCATGGCTACTGCTTCGTTAGGAATTTGAAGGGATTCTGCAGCAGATCTATGACCTTCCTTAATTGCAGACGATGAGACTTTATGAGAATCATCAGTCGTCTGCAAGGGATGAGGTTTCGTTGCCGTGCAACTATTTCGTAAATCTCGTTAATGTGAGTGGCCAGACGCAAAAAAAAAGCTATCTTCTTAGATAGAATTGACTTGAATTAAAAGAATCGTTCTCTTTTAGGTGTATTTTTTTCTTGACGAGGAAAAGCATTATACCAATAAGAGTTGCCGCAAATTCAAACTATTTTCGTTCGGAAGCTGAAAAATTATAGAAGTTGGTAAAGCGTTCATTGATTTTCTCATTTAAGCGTTCTCTAGATGATTACAATAGATGAAGTCTATCTTTCACCTTATAAAACCTAAAAAGTACAAGCAAGAACCAACCAAAGGCTCAAAAACGTCTATGCTGCAACGCTCTAAAGGTTCAGTATAAGCAACGAGCACTGAAGCTTGAATTTGAAAACATGGCCGCCACTGTATTGATCAAGATAATTTACGGCGTGCATATTTTAGAAAGATTTCATAACGCTTCGCAAGGGATTTTCCCCTTTTTATTTCCGAAATTGACAGATGATGGCGAGATCATGAGGGTGCCCAAGAGAAAAGTATTACGATCTTAGTTGTATTTTCAAGTCTACAAGAGAGAAAGATAACGATCCTTCGTTTGACACTACTACGTAAGTTTACACAAGAATTATGGAATGGAAGTTCTGAAAAAAAAAATGAAAATGGCGATAAAGAAAGAGTATTCGATCAATCGATCAAAGAATAAGTTAGTAATCTATATTTTTCAAAGATAGCCATTATCCTTGTATATCAAGAACCAATATTCATTAGAGATATCGATGGAAAAAAATTAATAGCCATATTCTCAGAAAGAAAAAATAAGGTTATATGTAGAGGACAGAAATTAAATCGATTTTCTTATCACGATCTATAGAAAAGTTCAGGTGGCTGGGTACATTTCCTTCTGGCTTCACAATTAGAACGCGGATAATAAGCGCTGTCCACAATCCTTGTCAGAAAATCCTACTTTTACCTTGTCAAAAGAGCATTTGCCATGCGTACTGTCATATAATTATGTCGATGTTTTCCTTTTATCTAATTGAATTCCGGTGAAATACATGCAACCCTAAGTACGACTAAATACCAGGTGACCCGTGGCGGGATGCAGTCTGTTTGTTGTACGCATGCGCTAAAATTTATTATATGAATTTTATTTGAAGGAAGTTCCGATTATTCTTCTTCCTTTTCTCTTGTTGTATGTGCTTCAAAGAGCGGTTTATATGTTCCCTTTCCATTGTTCATATTTAATGGAATGAATAGTTGGTAGGACCAAATCTAACTAATGAAGTGTCCAGCTCAGTTGTCTTGCTAGAATGTTAACAAATCTTGGAATAAATATCAATTCAAATCAAAATGAGGTATCAAAATCGAGATTAACCGTTCGGAAGTGGTCTTTACTAAGCTTTTAACCATAGAGGACAAAGCTTATTATAGGGGGTCTTTTGACTTCGGAAGAGCTCGGTGACATTGAGGACTTGCATTATTAATGCGGAATAAATCTCATCAAGCTCTTCTTCGTTGGAGGGATGAAAGAACCCTTATTTCCGGTCATACGGAAGCACGATGTAGCTAATGAAAAGATTATAACCGACATTACTCAGGTTCCAAGTTGAACAAAACAAATGAATCCAAAGATCTCTATCCTGTTACAAAAGAAGCTGTGTTGCCACTCTTTATTTAAGAAATAAAAAATGACAAGCCGGGCTCTATTGTCTCATAATGCCCGAGCGTCCTCAGCCAATCACATTTATTACCGAGCCGCGCCAGCGGCGAGGTGATAAATGTGATTGGCTGAGGACGCGAGGGCATTATGAGACAATAGAGCCCGGCTTGTCATTTTTTATTTCTATTCTAATGATGACCAAACTTGGACCTTACGACAAAATCGATTCTTGGTAAAAACCAGTTCCTGCCGGTTTATCTGTTTTCAGAAAATGGGTAGGCGTGGCTTATCGCTATAGGGCCTATATTGGAGAATAGAGCCCGGCTCGCGTCTGTTGTCTTAATAGGGAAAAAGAATCAAGCCATATTAGAATTACCAGTAAAAGACCACGTGCTCTGTGGACTTAAGTAGTACAGGATTCAAACAGAAATGTTTATAATGATAATACGCACGCAAAGACCTGAAACATTTGAACTCTGGGTTTGTTTTGTTCTTTAAAACATGTCTTTTGTTCTTTTCTTTCTGTGTTGAAAACTTCCCTTCTTCAATATGTCACTGATTGACGTTCTTTGTAGAAACTTGTACATGAGAACTGAATGGCCAGCTAGGAACGCATTTAAATCGTTCGTACATGTATGGCATGTGAAAATTTACAAAACGAATTCAGTATAAGAAAAAATATTTATTAAAATGAAAACTTGAAAGGGAATTTCAGTATCATTGTTATGAATTTCTAGTTGTCAAAAAAGTCGCATATCCTATTTGAGTACATTTCCCCTGGGATATGGTAATCATAAAATAAGGGCAATAAAAATTTAACAATGTAGTTCATCCTCAAATAAACGCAAGTGACATTCAAGAATAAACGGATTTTAACGTGTCTACTGAGTGAAATAATTGGGAAAAATTAGTAAATTAATGAAATCAAACAGAATGCTATCGATGATCAAAAAGAAAGCAGATTGATTGTCATATTACAGAGCTTTGATAGTTAATCATCTGAGCCTATGTTTTACAATTAGCTTACGGACACTTTGGAGCTTTTAGCTGATGGAAGTGCACAAAAAGCTACATGATAATACCGTCGGTTTGGATCATTCAGAATATATGCTGAAATCGGAACTCTGAAACAATATACAATCATATGACAATATGGAATCATCCGGAAAGAATGTTTAATAAACGTTATCTTTTGCCTCCTATAACAAAGAGACGGGGAGTAGAAGTCATTTATACTTCAAACAACTCAGGATTCTATGTTATATTAAAACATCTCCAGTTCCTCTTCTTTTAAAAGTAATTTCCATGCAGTCCGTTCTAGTTTCTAGAAAAAATTCTCCTCTTATAAAGTTTAAAATATATTTTTTCTCAATTGTTGTGTTTTTGTTTTTAAGTTGTAATTTCGGTATTTCATGTTGTTCATTGTTGTTTTAGTGAAACTTCTTTTGGATGAGATATAACCTAATATATTCATCTGTTTGAACGTCCGCTCCTTCATTAAAGGGATGGTAAAATGGTCAAAAACGGTTATACTATACACGTTAAGCATGTATAACACATTCTATCATAACAAAATTCATCAGATGTTCCTTAAACAAAATCGATCAACAGGATCATAATTAACATTCCTTTTCAGGCCCTCGCATTCCGTCGAATTCTTGCTTTTGCAATCTAATGTCATCCTCTCGAAATTGTCCTAAAAATTGTCATTTATCATAAATAATGTCCCAATCACAGACCCGTGTGACATTTTCATTATCTGAGAAGCGGTAGAGACCAGAGACAGGATCTGGGAATTTCATCCAAAATGAGTCATCCTTTCACTTAATTTTATTTCGCGCAATTTCTTTGGCGGGGCACCGAAATTCTTAATTGAAGTTGTAAACTCATATTAAGATCCAGGTTTTGGTAGGATAACCGCTATCTCCATGTTGATGATGTGATTATCCAAACTCTACAACCTGAAGATGGAATCATCGAGGACAACTTTCCTGGGGGACACATGTCGTCATTGCCTTAGGGGTCAAGGAACAGGTCTCTCAAGATTTGCAATGCTAGTGACACTTGATGTCACATGTCTCCTTCATACTGTCAACAGCATTTTTTTGTAATTTGAATTTGAACGAACGTGAGTGATGATCATGGAATCGACCACTTTTACCATGAGAAATTTGAATAAAAATGGATATGCGGAAATTTACATTTAGGATGGACAACTCAAACAAACACACACGGCTGTTTTGTGGTGAAAATGAAATAGAAAATGATATTGAGATCGAGTGTAAGAACTGATTTTCATGGAATGTGGATTTTAATGATATAAAACCATTAAGCCTCTCTCCATCTCTGTACAATTATTGATTAAAAAATATATTTTATGATGACATAATCATATAGGTCATCACACGTTATCATCTTGGTCTTTTGCGTTACATTTCATTGGACCACAGGGTCCACCATCAAAGAGTCTGTATTCCCTAAACTTTCCGTCACTTCAGTGTTCTGTATCATTTCAATCCATCATCTCAGATCTCAACATGGGCCATGGTAATTTGATCAATCGGTTGGACTCATTTTTCTCGCCACTCTAAGTGACTAATACCACCTATGGTCATCGGAATCAAATTAGTCCACGCTTGCTGAATCACAATAGTAATTGTTTAGGGAGTTAAATTGCTAATTTTATGCACAAAGGCACACATGGGCACGTGGACAGAAAAAGCGCGCCAAGTACCACCTTGTCTTTCATTTTATTTTTACAACGTCATCGACTTGGTCAGATAGACGTATAGCTGACATATGAAAACAGAGTTAAGACGCCTAGCAAATTAAGGCTGATCCCTCACCATACGTCCAGCAGAAATATGGAGATATGACATTTCGGTCGGACTTTCTCGTCATATTAAAGGGATATCCAAAGAAATCTTGTATGCAATGTGCATAAGTGACCCATTATTGTAAACTTTGAAATAATATGACCAATTTCTGTTCTAACATTACTTGTATAATTCTGATGATGAGTTATACAATTTGAGCACAAGCAATCAAGAAGTACAAGGAGTACTCCAATACCTCCACGTGTAAAAAAAAAACAAGTGTCGAATAACATGAACGAATGAAAAATGCGCCATTTAAAATTCACATTATATTTGTATATTACAATGGATTTGCACTTGGAAAATTCTTATTCAATTAGATTCCATTTCAATCTGGTTTGGCCTATTTTCTTCATTTAAAAGATATACAGGAATTCAAAGCAAACTGCAGAGAAGGGAAGTCTTAGAATCCATTCACGTGAAATCGTGACTTGTCATATTAATTCAAGCTTGAAAGGATCGGCGTAATCTTAGTTAAAAAGGACTATCATTATCGTACGTTTTCAGACTGACAGATTTCTTCTTGAAATGTCACTTACTTCTTAAAATGGGCAATGAGTGACAGAAACGAGCGCTAAGAACGAGCTGTGAATAGTAATCGATCTCTTAATTTAGAATTACCGCCATATAGACCATTCGAACACTCTTGGCAAAAAAACTTAAAATGAGACAAATAAAGCAAACTGGCCTATATTGAATGCTGCTTGGTCAAACTCCGAATTCGAATTAAAGCCTCGGTGCATCATAGAAAACTTAGAAAAAGACGGCTTGATCGATAGCTGACACCGACATATATATTTTGCCATTCAATTATAGTCTCTGTTCTCTAAGTGTAGTTCTGGAAGTGACGGGTGCCATAAAATCCGTATCCATGAAATTGGAAATTTTCGGAATGTTTCCATTAATCCTGAAAATTGTGCTATAAAGTCTAGATGTTGGCTCGGGTCCTGGTGATATCGAGGAGCGCAATATTTTTTGTCTTGTAATCATGGGCTTGTTTTATAGTGTAGCATAGGCTGTCATCCATTATACTTGTCTTGATATGTGGCCCGGTGGCAGAGGAACATGTAATGATAGGTCTTTGTCGCCAGTTTGGTGGGTAATATCTACAGATCTGATAGGTTTGTTACTATACGACTTGTAGATGGTAACTGAAACCTACATTCTATAGCACTTTTGGCAAGAAGACAGAAGTTGTATAAACTCTATGCCGAGTACCTTAATATCCAATATCCATTCATATGTTTCTTTGATACATACAAGTGATGTGTTTCATTAATCACATAGGGCTTTCAGAATTCGTAAGAAAGATATCCATGAGTAGAAATCACTAGGTATAACATGTATCCTTGTCATCAATGACGCTTTGTGGTTTTATTGTCTTTTATAGTCTCTGCTCCGTTGTCTTGGTGTGATTTGAATGTTTAATTTGCTTTTCCATTCAGTGTGCATGGATGTTGTGCCTCGTTGTCCTCTGTTGTTTGTTGACGTCACTTGTTTTGTCTCGTGCTCATTGTGTGTTGCAATCTTGCAGATGTGTTTTTTTTTTTTGGGGGGGGGGGGTGGAGGGGGTGCAAGATGATCGTACTGGAGAACTCCTTCTTAAGTGGGTTCGAATGTTTTTTAATTATACAAACATATCGTGGATATCAAGATTATGTACATCACCTTTGGTGCTTTCAAATATTTCCATTTCATTTGAGAATAATTATTTATCAAGAACAGATAAGAAAAATGCTTTTGTTACGAAACTTATCATAAAAAAAAAACAAAAGAAAATAGCAGTTTTGTCCGAAAGATAGATCGATATTCCGAAGGGTTTGCAATGGATGCTGGAATGAGAGTACTTTGAGACATAAATGAGAGTCATTTGTCCACTTTCTGTGATAATGACTATGATTCATTCTCATAAACAAATCAATGACAGAATCAAGCCATCTAGCCCTGTCCTTGCTTTTCTGTACTAATCCCTAGTTCTTCATGACTCTTAATTAAGTAGGAGCAATCATTTTCTTCTTTATGAGCCAATATCCCCCAGTACCCACGTTTACAAGCCCAGAGATGAAAATTAACGACAACTTTGGCGATTCCAACGGAATTGTTAAAAAGAAAATCAAACGAAATTGGAGGTAGATTGGTGCTTTTTATATCGATGATAGCGGGTTTATTTGACAAGTTTCTCCAATTGATTGATTGGTGAACAGGCTTTAATGAAGATTAGTGCTTTATCAATCTAATATAGGTCTGCTTTGTGGCCGCTTTACGTGGCTAGGTCTCAGTTCAAACATAGATGTGCTCCGATAATAAAGTATATTGTTCAATAAAATCCAAACGTCGTATATCCAATTCTTATGATTTCGATGGCGCTGCTGAATCTTGATAATGCATGCATCTGCATTACAACTAGAAAAGATCTCCAATGATCGGATGACGTTATAAAAATGACAACAGTTTATTATCATATTATTACTGAAATATTGCAGTTCTTGGACGAAAAGGAAAACTAAATCGAAGTTTCGATTGTGAGTAATCTCTCTAAAATAGAGGAAAATTACGCTTTTTTCAATAATAAAAAAAAAAAAAAAAACAACCACTGAGTTTGGAAAGTTCGTTCCACAACAACAATAAACCAAATTCAGCTTTAGATATGCTTTTCTAATATCGTACTTCGCAATGTGATTGTGACAATCATAGCTACTGGGGTTGAAACATCGCAAAGTTTCGAAGTAAACGCTTTAGGACATTATTTGATGTGCCTAAAAGGAATATATGTATGGAACGGATAGCACAACGAAATCTGCAAAACAAGGATTTAAACATGTTCAGAGAAAACAGCATCCCGAAGGCGATACTATTGAGCTTCCTTGTACATGTATACCCAGAGCACGGGGGCTTCGTGAACAGCATATTGATGTAGCTGAGTACTTTGATGATGATTAAGACGCCATTGTAAGCTTGTTGTAAGCCTGGAAGAGTCAAGCTCGGACGCACGCGTCCTTTTTTATTCAAGAATAATACAGTACAATACCTGACAATTAACCTGTGATCTGAGGCGAATGATTGATTTTGAACCTCGCATGCGCACCTGTGGCGAGTAGATATAAATCGATTGATCCGTACTGTAATTTAGCTGCTGCTTTAGAATTGACTCCAAAGTTCGAACTTTGATTTTTTTTTTGCGAAAATAAATATTAGCTTTCTACATTTTTCGAGATTGACTTTTTAAGTTCTTTGGTACATATAGTAATAAAATAGTTTGGGTTCATATGATCAGGATGAAAAGCAGTTTCACTCATCTTAATAAGGTTTATATTTCTTTTGGCTTTTATTTTACCCCGACTTAAACTGTTTGTTTTGCAAATTCCATTAACGAAAATCTAATTTATTAGATTTACTCTAGGTAATAGAATATTTAATGTAGAGATCCAATGATCTAGAGAGGCTGTAACTTCCACAAGAATGAGTGTGTTCGATTGATGAACCAGTGTTCTTTGAAACTAGGAAATTAAGCGAACACTCGATAACAAAAAGTGTAAGCAATATCACTGAAATGCCCATAAGGGGCCAGGACATGGCATATGCCGGTTAAATCGGCTAGAAAGGGCAGATAATTACTATTTCCAGATAACTCCCTGCATTGATGGCCATAAAACTTGCAAAAATTGGAACTGCATCATAAAAGAAACATAACTGAAACCATGACAACATCCTAGCAAGTGCACATCGGGCTCTCTGCTGAAAATCAACCTTTAAGAAATTACCAAATATGGAAAAGAACTCTTCTTAAATATTGCGAGGGAGTAATGTGATAGAACCTAAATTCATAAAGTAATGCACACCTTTCTCTGTAGCGAGTTGTAACTGTCAAATTCAATAAGTTTCCGTGCACTGACCACAGGGAAAAATATAATACAAGTGATTCGATATCCATAAAGATAGTGAGGACTCACCATTAGTGTCAAATATCTAGATATAAACCAAAGAATGAAATAAGACGAGTTATCTGATACTGTAAAGTGAATCTGCTAGACACAGAATGTTAGACAATAAGATTCATAAAATTCCTCCATCATCGTTTCTCATCACACTCCTTAAAGTCAGGGAAATCTCCCGAGACCAAGATTCGATCGTAAAGAAATAATTGTGAAAGTTTGTATGAATGCCGCTGTAATATTACAGCAAAAACATAACCTTAGAGCCCGAGGTGTTCCGCTAGTAACTTTGATGATCAGTTTATTTCTTCCTGCAATTGTGTGTGCGGGGTTTTTTCTTTTTCGTTTCAGAGAAATTAAAAAGCCGGTCTTGGAAATTTGGTACCATTTAATCACAGGGATTTATCACGCTTCCCGGTTGCTCTATTTACTATGGGTTATTAGATAATCCATAGAAATTTTAGCAACCGAGAAGCGCGATAAATCCCTGTGCATTTAATAATGTACGAATTCTCTTTCTAATACAACACGTCTTTTCTTTGAATGAAACAAGGAATCGAAATGCAACTATTAAGCCATGTGAAACATTGTCTGAAAATTGCATTTGAAAAAATTGTGACTTTAGTGTACTGAAGCTACCCATTTTCATGTCTCTTTTGTTCGTTAAATATTCAACAGTGCACGATTTTCTTCAAATTGTCTTACAAATTCCAATTTTGCATAATGAACTGAGACAAGATCTGATTTACGTTGTTAAGTATAGAGTTAGGTACATGTGATCCGGTAAGTACTCACATTTAAAGCGTAGCTTTTAAAAAGAAGTGGAAAAGAATATCTCTCGTGACTTTGACTGAAAATAAGAATTAATAACCCGACTGGACGTGCGAATTTGTTAAGTCGTTAATTTCAGGGGCTAAAACCAATCGTCATCTACGACCTTTTACATTTCTATTAGATATGGCTTAAACATTTAATGCCTTTACACCAGAAAGAAACTAGGAAGTTTTCCCTCTATACACGGACTCTCCATGGGTCCCCGGAGAGTCTGGCTGAATAGAATAGTTCTTTTATGGACGTTCCACACGGAAAGGCCATCAAAAATGCATGAAACTCTGCCAATAATGGAGTGATGGAAGTTATACACTAACGGAGATAGAATTGTGAAGAACATGGTGGCCTCTCTGACTTTCTTAAGTTTATGTTGTGTTATATAAATTGACGAATTTTTGTAATTAACATTTTAAATTTTTTTAAAGGCTTACATGCAGATCAAGTGCACCACAGATACACCCAGAATAAGTTCATGCGCACCAAAAATGTTATTATTTCAATAAATTTGTAAATGAAAAGGTTTGCAAAGAATTGATAGAGTACATTTGTACCTCTGAAGGGATACGTTAAACTACAATGAAATAATCATAGAAATATAACTGAATGTTGAATCATTGAATATATTTGTTAAGGTAAAATCAATGATGTGTATACTGTCTTTTTCTAACAGTAAATTCTGAATAATAAAAGAAAGCACATTACTACATTTTGAACAGATTTATTCTTTAGACCAGGAAATTACGCAAGGGAAGGAAATTAGTTTTCTACCATTCCTTTAGATCTAAAGAATAAAGATGTCAAAATAGTAAAATTCAAAAAAGTTTTAAACAAATGCAAAATAGAAACAGTATATCAAAATTCAAAAAATTAAATAGAAATTATGTCATAAAAAATAAAAGAAATCAATAAATTCAAATATTCATTATGGGATTTATATATATATCAGTAAATTTAACAAAACATAACATTTTCTCTTCGTGACCGTACCAGAAAATATGTCAAGATACGTCGATGACATATGTTTACATGTCTGAGTATGCGGACATTTTGGCATAGTGCACCAATTGTTTACATGCACTTTAAGATTACAAACAACTTACAAAAAATAAACAGGTATACAAATCCATGTTTAATCATGTAATCAGAGCTATAAGGTGACATGTATACAGGCATTATGTTTTTGATGAATCGGTATGCATGTCAAAACGGGTAAAGTTACGGCGTTAACGATGCTAACCAAGGTCTCTAAAAAGTACATGGATCTTGAAGTGTCAGGTAAAAACTCGATTACGTATATCACCCTAAATTTTTATACAAAGGCATTTTAAAAGAAAAAAAATCCTGGTAACTATATAGAATGGTAATCAAGAATAATAAACATATTCTTAGTCTATTTCACTTTATCATTTTATCAAATTTGTTTTCGTTTAGTATAAACATGTCAAATTCTAAAAATTATTTAAATACGAACATAATATATCATCACCATGGTAACATCGCTGAGTACTATCTTGAAATTTCTAAGAATTGTGCAAAAACTAAGCTTTTAAACTAACTTTCCCATCCATAGTTATCGCTGGAGTTTCTCTGTTTTGGCCTTGGACATACAGTCGGCAACACGTACAATGGTATGTGTTCATTTGTGTTATAATTGGTATCATACTCCAGATCTTTCTCTTTTGATTCTTCATTTTTACTTAAAACTCTAATCTCATTTGTTTTTCCACGCACGTGTTAAAAACTTTTCATTTAGAAACGAAAGATTGATATGGGAAACAAAGTTTTATTTTTCGCATTCAAGCCGTTAAAAATATAATTCATTCAATTTCAAGTTCTCAATGAAAATTATGAATATAAATCACTTTTCTATTTAAAGTCGAATCATCCTTGCAAGTAAAACCATAATTAAATTCTAGCTCAATACTGCCCACTGTTCCCGGTCGACATTTCAAATAACTCAGACTAAAATAGACGAAGAAATATCTGAGAAATTCGAAAAATAAACCCCTACATCTGCAGATAAATACAGGCTTGTAACGTTTTTGTATAGGGTATAAAAATTCTCCTCCTCCCTACGTACAATGTCTAACACTATATCCTTTTCATGACGAGTTGACATTAATGTTGACATTTTCCATTTGTAGTAAAGAGGATGTAATACTAGTACATGTATTATTGCAATAAAGTATCCTTACTACAATCCCCTATCTCATTTGAATAACGGTGAGTAGGTCGTGAGGAAATACTTACAAACTTCAAAGCCTATTAGCTTTAATACCTCCTCTTTTGGCAAATTAATCAAAAGAATGTAAAATTTACGTGAAAAATAGAAATAAAATCTTCCCGATTTTCACTCACGCGTATGACCGTCGCGTCTCTTCGTTTTACAGCCCTACTTCAACTTCCTGATATGCGACAAGTCTTCTATTCGGTTTATATATTGTAAAGGCAACGTAGAACAAAATTAATATCGTTGTTCAAAAATCAAGCGGACATGATGATGGAATCAATATTTCCAACATTCATTAAAGTAAGGGGTCAAGAGTATATTGAAAATCTTGTTTGAATTAAAAATTTTCTTAGGTCAATACACATGTTCCAAGTTTTTATCAGTCGACTCTCAAAAGAATATTTGACAGAAGACTGGGAAAAATGTTGATTTACGACAAGACTCTGTTGGAGATAAGCTTGACATAGCCAAACAAATTTTTGGCTGAGGAAAGTCAGATCATTCTTCCCATGTCACTTTTTAAGATGGAGAGTAAAGTTTAGTATTTGCTTTCAGATCAACCAATTGTGAGTCTGATAGTGCTCCTCAGCTGTGCAATTGTTGATTACATGCATCTTTGGATCTCAAGATAGCGGAAAATTTGAGATACCAGGGGAGGACCTGAATATTTCTCTGCAGTTACATCCCCGATTAGTCACGATGGTCCTGGGTATGAGCTTTGGGAATGAAAAACGAGGTGAAATGAACCATTCATAACCTTAGTATGAGGGGTTTTAATTACTAAAGCCAATAACATTTCAATCTGTTAAGGACCGACGACATTTCACTGTGCAATCACTCTGATGCATGCCTTCACTGGGATCATCCTTTGTTCTGAAAATTGCTTTTTCCACAAATTAATGCAATTTGGTCCATAGTAATACTTGATGCAGGAACGGATCTTGCATTCCGTCAAATGCATAGAGCACCAGATGGACAATTTTGTCAAAATTCAGGAACGGGTCCAATGAGTGGTAAGAGGACGTCTGGCAGCATGTCGCTCGTTCTTGGAGACGTTTATAGCAGTAGCAATTAAAATTTATACCCAGGTCCTTACTTGATTCGTAAATCTTGGATTTGCTGCCGAGGTTAACTAGGCTAAGACAAAGAATACGGCTTTTATTCCTGTCGCATGGAGTCAATGCCATTCGAACACTTGGTTGAGTCACATTAGCATAGGGATCTGATATTTTCAGCTGCAAATAATAAAATCTAATTTATCAAAGTTCCGGGGACATCGGAATTCGGGATGACAGATCATTTTGAATTTTGTTGACAGAATTTCAATGGAATTCCGAACTATTTGCACACTAATTTCATTGTTGATCCAAACTTTTTCTCTTGGAAAAAGAGATTCCTCCTGACAGAATTACATTTTCTGTTCAATTGGAAATTCTAATTTTGTTGACGTCTCTGAATCGAAATTATATTGGAATATCAAAGAGTTACATCAATCACTGCGAATTATGATTTTGCGTTTTCATCTCTCCTGTTACATTATAACTGTGTTCTCCTAATCTTTCAGATAGTGATAATCGAGATTCCTGAGACAGCAGAAGTATGGAGTTAAGTAACAAGTTAGGCATTTGTTTTTTTTTTTTTTTTTCGCCTTTAGTAATAAAGCCTACGCTCACGCAGCAAGATACGCCCGTTGGGATTTTTTTCACAACACCAAAATATCTAAGTCCCATAACTCCATAAGGACAAATCGGATGAACCTGAAAATCGAAAGGCGGCTTCCTCTTCAAAGTCTGGTCACAATGTACAAATATCATGAGAATCTGTTGACGCATATTCAAGTTATTGCGTTCTATGCACCTATATTTTGCCCTAAGCTTAACATGTATATGCATATACCCCCCCCCCCCCCATTACACATAATTTCTGGATAATGTGACAAAAAATTTAAGAGTCAGTTATATATGTGAAAGAACATCCTTTCTACTTGAAGTATACAAAATTTCAAAACTTTTTGACCAGAAATAGATTTTTAAAGAATTTTTAACTATTTTAGTATATTTTTACATTGTATCTAAAATATCTAAGTCCCATAACTCCGTAACGACAAATCCGATGAACCTGAAAATCAAAAGGCGGCTTCTTCTTCAAAGTCTGATCACAATGCAGAAATATCATGTAAATCCGTTGACGCATATTCAAGTTATTGCGTTCCATGCACCTATATTTTGCCCTTAGCTTAACATGTTTGTGCATATAACACCCCCCCCCTCCCATTACAAATATCTTAGTTATGCGACCAAAAAATTAAAAACCCGTTACATATGTCAAAGAGCATTCTTTCTACCTTAAGTATACAAAATTTCAAAACATTTCGATCAAAAATAGATTTTTAAATAATTTTCAACTATTTTAGTATATTTTCACTGTATTTTAAAATATCTAAGTCCCATAACTCTGTAACGACAAATCGAATGAACCTGAAAATCGAAAGGCGGCTTCCTCTCCACAATCCAAACATAATGTATGAATATCATGAAAATCTGTCGACGCATATTCAAGTTATTGCGTTCCATGCGCCTATATTTTGCCCTTAGCTTAACATGTATGTGCATATCACCCACCCCCCTTCCCATTACAATATCTCGGTTTTGCGACAAAAAAATTAAAAACCCGTCACATATGTCAAAGAACATCCTTTCTACTTGAAGTATACAAAATTTCAAAACATTTCGACCAGAAATAGATTTTTAAATAATTTTTAACTATTTTAGTATATTTTCACTGTATTTTAAAAATCTAAGTCCCATAACTCTGTAACGACAAATCGGATGAACCTGAAAATCGAAAGGCGGCTTCCTCTCCACAGTCCAATCATAATGTATGAATTTCGTGAAAATCCGTTGACGCATAATCAAGTTATTGCGTTCCATAGGCGGACGGACAGACGGACAGACGGACGGACGGACGGACGGACGGACGGACGGACTTCGCCATACCATAATACGACCCGTCAAATGACGGGCGTATAAAAATGATTATTACTCAAAATGAAAAGAAGGATCCAAATGAAAAGAATTGGATCCCTTTATGGGCAAAGTATCTATATCTAATTGTAAAGCTTAAAAAACATGTAATTTAACAGATGTTATGTACAATTCTTCTACAACAAGTACTTTCTTACTTTGAACATACCGTCTAAATGCAAGTTACATTCCATATATAAAACCAACTGGGTACATGCTATAAAACATACAGTTTCGCATGACAACTACATGTACATGATGATTGTTGAAATAAATAATTTGCTTTCATTTCATATAATTTTAATTTCAAAATTACAATTATGAATTTATGATTTCGTTGTTGGGTTTGTTCGTTGCTAGCTAGCAGCACGCAGTCATATCAAGATTATTTGTAAAATATTGAATCCAAATAAGAGGAATCTTACTTAAAATACAGTTTTATCAATTTTAGTCGTTTTATTCGACCACATGTGAGCGCATGCGCGTCTGACAAAATCTCGTGTTTGAATATAACATCTTTCCTGTGTTTACTAATTAGTAGACCTTATCACTTCCGTTGCGGAGTAATGCCCTCATATTGCGGAATTATTTCCATCCTATGTCTTTAAAAAACTCAGATTAGAACTTTGATCTCTAATAAAGGCTTTCGTTTAGTATCAATGGAAATGAGCTTTCGTGAAGACTAATTGAGATTATGTATTAGTCGGGTCGGAGAAGTACATGAGTGAATTAAAGATCAAACGAAAGCATTGATGTCATTCCGGGTATAGCAGACCTTGGTCGGCGTGAATGCCATAAAATGGAATCTTCAGCGCATTAAATACAGTTCTGGATAATTCAATATTCAGTTTGCATGGCCAGAATTACCCCTATCTCATCCATTAAAGGAACTAGAAATGTCAATTTTTCTTAATCCTGAGCACGAATACTGTGGAATAGAATCATAGTATGAAATATTTACAAGTTGCATAAGAATAATTCAAGTAGCTAGTATTTTTAGGGATTGGTCACTTTTAATCACTGGGATGGGACCAGCATAAGTTTTTGTACGCAAACATAATTTCATTATTCTGAAAAAGAAACTCAAGATATTCTAATAATTATCACACATACTAGTAATATATCATTGAATTTATACAGACGTGTTTCAGTCTAATTTATTCACAATAATAATCCATACTTAGTCATTATGCTCACAAAAACAACATTTCGATTGGCGAAATAATCATCGAATTTCAATCAAAACATTTTGAAATGTACAGATAAATACAATTATGACATTACTCCTTTGTGAAAGCACGATAACTTTGCGAAAGCCATCAATTTATTTTCTTTATTTGACAAACCTATACACTGGGACCCCCATTCGTGATTTCTGTAGATAAAAGTGTGATATACTTTTGAGTATCTGTCAAACTGTTTTCGCCTTTAAGGTGTCAAAAGCTATTTATGACAATTATCTCGTCTGCTCGTGCTTCAATCGCGCGTCATTCTGTTGTGAAGCATATAACCCCAAACCTTTGGTGATACACAGATGGTATTTAATGATAATAGGTCGATTTTCCGTTGTCATTGCCTATTATGTAATCATTATATGCTTTGTTGCTGTAACAACATGCTATTACCTGTAATTTGAAATCAATTTGAAGTTTTCCGCAGGTAACATTAATAGGACGATGCTTCAATCTGTTATATAGACATTAGATGTACGTGTTGTAGCTGATGGTGGGTGCTCTTTTGATAGACACTATTCAAAATTTTTGTTATTTCATTACTTTTTTCTCATAAAGCTCGAATTTTTAATATCATTATCCTCGTCACTGTCGCCGTCGTCATTGTAATTGTCGTAACTGCTACTGTCGTCAATGTCATCATCGTAACTGCCACCGTCGTCCTTTTTTGTCGTCATTATTTTCGTCGTCATTGCAGTCATCGTCATTGTCGTCGTCATTATTATTGTCGCCGTCATTGTTTTCGTCGTCGTCATTGCTGTCCTCGTCACTGCAGTCATCGTCCTCCCCGTCATTGTTGTCGTCGTCATTGCAGTCATCGTCATTGTCGTAGCCATCATTGTCGTCGTCGTCGTCGTCATTCTTGTTGTCGTCGTCATAGCTGTCGTTTTCATCGTCGTCGTCATTGTTGTCGTCGCCATTGCATCGTCATCACAAATATACTAATCTTCTTTTATATATAGAACAATGTTCCGATCACTATCTTGATTCTCTATCAAAATCATTTTCTCTATATCAAATCATTACTCTTAATGTACAGAATAAATAAGATGATACATAGATCGCCCAATACATTAAGATTTATGGTAGCCTTCATATCAGAAGGTTAAGAGAATTATTTCAACCTCAACCATAAACAAACACTCAAAAATATAGATTTCTGAAAGCAGAAACAAAGGATGAATCGCATGGGAAATTATTGATTCCAGCTCTCACTAATTGTGGAGAATACCCCTGATACCATTCATACTTGTAACATGGAATCCTACACATAGCAGCAGAATTATCCCCCTTTTGTTCCATCGACACTCCGCACACATCGTTTGTTTCAGCTAGATGTCATTATAGCATTATTTATTAGAAGGTTTACGGTTTCACAAACGCAGACCTTCAATCAAATAATCCTGAATGACATACGTATATAAATATTATATTTGCATCATGCTACTTCAGTGAGACTTGGCCAATATTGTCAAAGAAGATTCTAAAGGGCTAGTACAAATAGGAAAACCTGACCCGGTCATCTGGAATACTGCTGCGAAGACTGCTCTAGACAAATCAGAATCAACGGACAGACGAACGGAATCAGCAGACAGAAAAACGGGAAAGTATTAGTGGTTAATGCTAGGACAAAAATTAAGAAAACTGACGAAAATCATCTAAAAGAAAGCAAAGGCTGCGGGCGGTCATTCTTCTCCTACAGGACGCCATTCCGGACAATGAGCTGGTTTTGATATTACGATTGTCATTCAAGCCTATCTTTCTTCTTTCAAAGTAAAATTCAGTATATTGATGTATTTGGAGCTCAGATTTATTGTGTGTAGAATCAGGCGACAGTTGCTTCAAGATGCCTCAGATAATTGTTTATGATCACTTCATAACATTATAAAGATGATAACCAAATTGTCTTCCACACAATGTACTCACATTTACAGTGACATTAATTTTGGAACATATGTGTCCAATAATGAAGATCAATAAATCAAACAAAGGGCAATGGTGACAAACTAAACAAGACAATGTAATATCCACTCCAAACCTGTAAACTGGATTATCAAGCCCTATCGTTCGACACTTCATATTGATGATAAATCGCTTTCTAATTATTTTATGATTTTGATATGGACAATAAAATCCATCAAAATCGCAGTTTTAAGAAAAGTGTATAACGTGTGTGTCAACAATCGCACCAGGTGCATACTGCATGTATGCTGCATAGGCAGATAATAAAATCTTGGCAAAATTTCCTCCAAAAATGGCTTCTGGTATAAAAGAAAGAATAGGTTTTGCCCTTACATTCAATAGTTTCAATTGCAAAGTTATAAATCATGTATGGAAGGTATCTAATAAATTTGCGGTTCTGTGACAAAACGTGTGCCGCTCAATCTAATATTCACCCTGCATCGTGGCCAAACGATTAAACTTTCAATTTGTCCTCTTCACAAGGCATAAACTGCTTAGATACGGCTCTCATCTCTATTCCCAGAGGCATGTCAATTATTGTATTCTTATCGAATTTTCTGAATTTTCGAGTCCACACATTTGTAACGACATATGTTGACTGGACATCAAAGTGGCCAAAGTGATACTGCCCAGTGACTCGCAATTGTCACGTCATCAAATCTCAGATCGATGTTTAATTAACATATGAGATTGTCCATTAAATATTTTTGACAAGGGATTTTCTCTGAAGATAAATCAATGCATTATCAATTATTGAATATCATGCCTGGGACAGCTCAGGTTCACAACTACTCATTGAACTTTGCTACAAAATATATAATGCATGATGATGAAAAATATGAACGGTTGCTTAACTAAATGTTCTCGACAGATTTTCGATGATCAAGAATGGTTCTGGCGCCAAATTTATTTTGATACGAAATCTCATATTCAAGATATCGAGGAAAAACAATGGCATATATAAGCCAATGTAAATATCTACATAGTTATCATCTTTTACTATCAATCTCTTTCTTTGAAATCCAAATGAATAGACAATAAAGGGAGAATATTAGTCTTAATTTACTCTGATCATCGGCTTTATTAATCAAAAATGGCTCTGAAGTATGTGTAGGATATGAGCACGTTCTATTAAAATTACAGTGGAAATAATCATATTTTGGCGATAGCATCTTGAGAAAATTTCATTATGGTTGGCGTATCAATGCTAACGTAATCACGCAGACGACACCCAACATAGAGCAGACTATGCACGATTTGCCAATTTTTAAGCTCGCATGAAAATCAGGTCAGAACAAAAAGCACTTTTTCCTTGAAGTGTGAACGATCCTGTCACATCCTTTGACATTTCAGTGTCGTCTGCTCCTATGGGAATGCAATGAATTTGAAACAAAAAGTCACAATCCAATAACATTGTGATACTGGTCTTTTTTTCTATTAGACAAGAAAGACACACAAGAAGGTTCTAAAATTAATCTGCTAATGATTTCGACTAAAGGAGATATATAAATTCTTAAAATAGGTGTAGGCTAGGACCGCCCGCATGTAACATTGAGAAACATAAAATTGCAAAAAAAGCTATATCATCAAAAACTTATCAGATCAGCACTTGTGAAATTATATCATTCTATTTTTATTTTGCAGGTAATTACTGTGTTGTTAAGGACAAATGTACCATAACCTTGGCACCAGCAACTGAAAGTGAAACTGCCAAACCCGCCACGCAATCAGCTATAGGCTCTCTGTAATTGTACGAAAATCGACCAAACGAGACGCCATAACCACATTACTTCACATTTCCAAACCCGGCATCATCAACAGACACGTTGTGCGCATTTATTTCCATTTTATACTTAAGAAAGCAGCATTCCAAAGAAATATTGGAATCGATTACGTGGACAGCGATTCTCCTCATAACGACCAAATCCTTGCCTTTCTAAGACGACCAAATTCTAGTCAGCATTTTTATTACAGGATTAGATATAAAATATTTCCTTCATTAAACCTAATTTACCCATCAATCGGGAATTTATGATAATGATTGAAAATCATGAATATATGAAATAAAATAAAATATCTATCTCGTGCAAATTTTCTGGACAAAGGATTTATCAAAATTGCACTAGAATGGTCGCATTTCAAAATCGTAATGCACAAACAAACGTTTCCGATAAAATTGCTTGTGCATTCAGATTTGCAACGATTTGTATAATCAATATATCAAGATGATTATATTGTATACATGGAGACTATATGATGTAAATAAAGATGTATTACAAAGAGCCTCGGGATGCTTGTAAGTAATTAGCTGCTTGGAGTTATTTATTGACACCAATAAATAAAGCAGCACCTTGTTACTCTGAAATTATGATCCAAGGTAAAAAACACCACACTGTAGTAAATATGTCACTCTTAATAACGTATAGCAGGGAACTCTTGCCAACTATAGTTTTATTATTCCCGTTAAAATAACAGATTCATATCTACATACATGTTTGCTTTCATCTTTTGTAATAAGTTGCACAAAAACGGACGGGGTGACATCGCATACCAACATATATCTTTTATAATCGCCTTACTAGCTAATACTGTTTTGTCAAAAAGTTTAGAAAATGCAAAAAAAAAAAAAAAAAAAAAAAAAAAAAATGTCATTCTATTAAACGTCTAGTATTTGTCTTTGTTTGCTCGCGGTTTTTTTTTCTTGTTTTTTTTTTGTTTTTGTTTTGGGTTTTTTCTTCTGTTTTTAATTATTATTATTTCATGAGTTAGATTGACCTACCTGACACCGAGTATACAATCCATTGGAGGACAATGAACCAATCTAGGCCACTCAGCTTAATCCAACACATTGTAGCGCTAACTTTTTCCAAGGGAATGTCCTCTTACAAGATTCTCCGACATAATTTCCAATTTATTTCTACAAAACTGCAAAATAAAAATTTTAAAAAAATTATATATAAAATGTCATGATATATTCAAGCCAAGTTCCATTAACATTCGGGATATTAGAGAAAAAAGTAATACCATTTAGTTATCTTCATAGAGTAAATCAGATTTAGATATATTACTTGTGAAGAGAAATGAGGTTTCAATTTTCAAGCTTAGAGCTCTTTTCTGGTGATATGAGACTTTGGCTGTTCCTGTTTTAAATCTTTATGATGACATTACCTAGGCCACTGGCATTATGAGAGGTATCATATCACACTTATTCTGGGAATCGGAAATATTTTTTCATTCCTCGCCTATTTTGCATAAGTTTGCCAGCTAGAATAACCTTCTGTCAACGAATCACTGTGATAAAAATTGCAATTTCTTTTTATTCTTTTCAAAACAGTAGTCAGCAATAGTTTGTAAGGTATCCCAGAGTATCAGAGCAAAATTTTCCATTCAACAACTCGTATACTAGTATCTCCCAAATCCTTTTTGAACACAAACTATATAGTTTCCTGTAGCATCTTTCATAAAATATTTTTCTGAAAATCTGGTAGAATCAGTATAAAAATAGCAAACTAAAAACCCTCCAATAAAAGTCCGATCAAAAGTTTCACTACTCTTTCATCACCAAAGACGACTTTGACTGTGATATAGACAATCTGCAGTCCATAGTACCTCTAACGCCTGGACCAATCACAACAGAGCACGACCTAGGGGCTACCGTAAGTGTCGCCTCGTCAGGACTGAATGTCATACAGGACTTAGTCACACGCGCGCCGCACGGCCGAGAGCTCACATAAATTGTGTATTGATTAAGGGAAGAATTTACCCATGCTCGAGTACTTGAGCTTCATTTGACAACTCAAAGTTTGTCATGGTCGACCGATAGTAGAAATGATATGATAGTTAAATAAATGGGTTACGTACTTACTTAGCCGGTTACTGGGTTATTCAATTCATTTAAAGAACAGCTTCTACCCTATCGGAAAGAATGATGTACTGTACCTATTTACAAGAATGCATCCGATTTCATTATGTATATATCGACCTTAAGCATTCTGTATACCATGCAAGAATGCTCGTCATAGAAATATATTTCTTTGAATCGATTCTAATAAATTATATATTATGTTCAAATTGATTTGTTCGCGCCGTTGAGAAGGTTATAGAGGTGAAAACGCCCCTTGAGCTGGTAACAAAAACATCCCGTGGAGATATAACAATACCTTATATAGATATTTTTTGGCTACTATTTAATCAAACTTTTTTTCAATTCACAAGTGATTGCTTCAGAACAGATACTTTTAAAGTTCTCATTATTTTTAAAAAATACTTCTTTTCTATTCGAATATCCGATATTCAAGAGCTCTTTTGCTAACAATGACGTAAATGACCTTTTAGAAAGATTGCCCAGTGTATTTTTGGACGAATTCTCTTCCTCGTAGTTAGCAGGTGTTTGTAAGGATGGATTCGCTAAATTTTCCTGACAAACATTTCCTTTTGACTCCTCTAATTGACAGACTGAAGAATAACCAAGGGCCTATTATAATTTCTTTGTTTACTCTGCATGCGCACAAAGACATTGAAACATTCTCCTGATTGTTGTCAAACTCAAAAGTCAATTCGACAGCAGGACGATTCGCTCCATTGGGCTCACGATCGACAAATGTGCGCTTTCAATGCACGTTGTGTCTACTTGCCCAAAATTGATCAGATTAGAACATTTCATTTTGCTTTGATATTTCCTTTTTCGATATTCTATTAACCACGGGAAGCAGCATATGCCATACACTCTGATGGAAACAGATTCACTTTTTTCAGATGAATACAATTGGAGTATTGAAACAAATATGAAACGGCAGCCCAAAGTAAAAAGATATGAAGTGCACTAAAATCTTATCATATAATATATAGATTTCAAAATTTAATCAGCCTATGTTAAAACATATGCAAATTGCATAAAATATCATTTTCCCTTTCAAATTGTTTTATTTCAGGATGTATAACCATTTGAAATGCGGAGGATCTAGATCAAATCGTAGGAAGGAATGCAATTGACTCTTTGAAGAGCTCAAAGGAAGAGAAATTTTTAAAAAGCCAACAAACGCTCTTACTAGTGTCTAGAAATAACCATTGCTGTTCCAAAAATATAATTAAAAAAAACCCACCAAAAACAATTGCTTGTCATAATTCATCAAGCTTATGAATTTTCACTGGTCTGAATGTCCGAAGATAAACAGATAAACAAGTAAAATTAAGAAACAAGAAAAGTAAAAAAAAAAAAAAAAATCGCTCAAAATTAATCGCAAACCTGTCGTTACATACCTTCTCTATTAGACGGTCTTATTGTTTCGTTGCAGCTGTTATGACCCTTTGACATTACGTTTCCTTTCAGCACATTATTTCCAACTACGGTAATTCAGTTTGCGACTATCATTATTTCGGGCTCGTTGTTCATCCTAATTTAAATTCAATATCGTAAACCCACTACATCTTCCCCCATCATTTGCAATTTAGTAAATTACAAAACCGCTACAACTGTCCATAAAAGGTCCGTAAAATTTGGTCCTATCGGATTCAGCTATTAGAGACGATGTTTGTGTAGAAAACACAAAACATGCATGCAGGTTTTAAACTCTGCGCGCATTAAAAGTTAGCGTACAATAAATAGATCAATAAATAATTATGGATGCTCGTTACTGTATAAATCTGCGCTTCTGTAATCCAGTCTATATGATCCTGTATAAATAAAACATCAGTAGCTCAAGTTTGCTTCTCACTCCGGGATCTTCTCACACTCCAGTGATTTTTTAGCCAAGGTAAACAATTTAACAATGTCAAATTATAAACTACAACAGATATATCCGTCAATTTGATTCAGAAAATCAATTCAAACGATTATGACATCGCTTTTTAAAGGTACGCGGTTTTATTGTGAGCCCAGGTGATCGTAACAATGTGGAGAGAGGGACAATAAAAAGACGCGAAGGGGAGGAAGCCCGATGAGGCGTGAATCGGCCGCCACTGCATCACTTCCCCTTTATGTCACGCTATTATTGATCTTTTTTAATGAAAGACTCCTGCTTAGTTACACGGTGAGCCGGCCCTGGGGCTTGCTTTGGACTGATCTGTACAGACATATGATAAAAGCAATATATGTCGCAATTTTTGGTTCATTTGTTTTGTTATTTAACGTCTGCATAACAAGAGTAAATAAACACGATCGGCGATTGGTGTTTCAAAATTTGATTTAACAAATCCATATGGTCTTTAAGATATTCAAATCAAACCATTAGTTTAAAGAAATGAGTAAAATGAACAAATGTCACCAGACGCGACACGATGTAACATTTTCCGATATGTTGATATTGAGTTATCCCGCTTTGGTCTTCAGAGGCGATTCTCGTCAGCTGGGTGCATAAGTACATTCTTCTTCACGGTTTCGTTGCTCATATAACTTCAATAAGAATCCAATTTAATTTTATAAAAAACCATATAGTATACTGAAGCAAACAGATTATGTACTGTATCTGATCACTCATAGTAAAACAGTCATATTTTCTAAATGGTCATCCCCAAATTTAGATTTGGGTACATGTATGAAAGAAATGCATGGACAAAAGTTGAGAATAAATTTCTGGTCTAGTAACGTATGTAAAGTTGTAAAAAAAGCATCACCAAAAATGTTGCGATCCCAAATTCCATAAGTTTGCCTAAGCATCACTGCCTGACCAATCGTCGTAGGAAACCCAATGCATGATCTCCTCCTAATTACGCAATGGGCTGTAGGTTTCCAAAGAAGTCAAGACGATACCCTAAGTTCACGGTAATCGGCACAGATCTGAGTACGTGTAACAGTTCATGAGATAAGTCCAAAGAGAATCTATGTATATTCGTTCTACTAAAAAAATGTAAACTATATCTAAATGTACATGGGTAACTACATAGAATGTTCAATATGAGATATCGCTCCGGCTACAGCTATATTTTCAAATGCTTTTTATTTGGTCATACCTTACAGGAAGCAAAAATACTCAAAGATAAGTAACTTCATACAACCTGTACAAGATGACAATGACCGTAGAGAAATTCATCATTGCCGTGCAAGTTTGCAGCCTTGTTTAAATGCAACTGCTCACAACCTTCCATGTCTTTTACAAATTTTAGATATGACTCAGGTAGACTAAGTGAAGAAAGGAGATCATTTCTTAAAGAATCATCGAAATATCAATGACAAGATATGGACATGGGCGTAAGGAGAACATCTGCAACATGACAACTCTGTCGTAACCACAGTGGCACACACACGCAGGAAGCAAAGAACAAAAAGGCAACCACACGCAAAACTACCTTGTCAACAGTCAGAGACAATGAGAACGATCGTACCTATGCTACCAAAGAAAGTAGAAAATCCCTAACAGAAATTGGTGGCAGCAACCACAGCAAAAACACCCCTCTATGAAAACACAGAGTGGACAACCATAAAAAGAGACACAAAATGGTACAAACGGTTATCGGGAGTTCGAGAGAACAACCCTCCCACTTGGTCTGATTACTGGTATCCATTGGTCTCGAAGAACAAGGCAAGGCAAAACGAACCAATAAATAAAGCAAAATGAAAACAGTTTTTTTTTCTTTTTTAAGAAAAAAATCCGTATCCGTGAATGCGTGTAAATTTGTGTGTGTCATTTTTGTTTTGCGATCATATAGAGACAATTGATAAAGAAAGAAGCAGTACCAGAGATAACGCTTATCAATCAGATACTCATTATGACCATTCATTTCAAAAGTCCCTTTTCCGCGCTAAACTGCTTTAATTGATACAAAACAAAAACTCTTATCAGACGTACGACTCTTTTACATTTAATGTGTTCGCTAAAAATTAATTTAGTGGGAAGATTCTAATTTCAAAGGATCAAATGGGCGTAAATTAAAAAAGAGAACATTATGAAATATTCACCAGAGAGACACTGTTCAAATAGTAACGTCAATACTATCTCGTCCTCAGGAATTCGCAAATTGTTCCCTATGAGAGTTTTGATAAATAGAGATAGACTCGCATCCTGGGTTTTACACACTCGATTTACTCAGTATTTACATAATGGTTGTGAAGTGATATTCAAGCTTTGTAGAGAAAAGCCTATCTTTTTTATGACAAGAATACATGAACGTGTACAAAATGCAATCTCTATAGATTTCATTTTACGTTTTTTGATAAACGAAGCTTGGCTCGAGTCGTACATCGATCGGACAGCTAGATAATTGAAGATACATGTTTTACCTCTGCAATTAAAGGAACCTTGCAGTAAGTTGTGTATTCAGCTACGATGGTGGAATTAAATGGGCCCCCAAACGAACTGATAATCCTTTATGTTTATACGATACTCTCTCAGTCACGAAAAGAAGATATTAACGAATGATCAGAAATTGATCTTGTTTTCGCCGCGGAATGGAACTTAACTCCTAACCGTAATGTCATTAAAACAGAACCAAATAGGTCAATGAAAATAGATAATCATTTCTGCCCTTTTGATGTCGAGATATTAACGTTTTTATGATATTTTTGTCCTAATAAAGTGATGTTATCTCAAATTGCACATATGAACTGAATTTCTCCTTTGCCTTTTTAATTTTGCCTGTTGGATACACTATATATGAATACTAAAATACTCATTTTTAGACAGATTATATTCAAGAAACGAGGGGATCTCCAACAACACCTAGTTGCAGCACCATCAGCAAACTCCAAAAACACCCACTGTAAAGCACAAAGAAGACACGCACAGAAAGAGACGCAGTGGAACAAGGAACGTCAAATCACAGAAAAACATAAAACACAAATGACTACACATAAACCAACGAGACCAATGGGCAAACGGTGCCGACTTAGGACAGTGCTGTCAAAGCTTATGGAATAAGTTTCGAGTTTTTTTTTTATCATTATCACAGTTCTGATGCAATTTTAAAAGATATTCTGTTTCCCTCATTTACTCACTTCAGATAATCAAAATGTGTGTTTTTATCCTTCACTCGAGTGATATGTCTATTTATAATATTTAACCTACACTTCGTTTTGTAAATTAGCGGCGCCACCTACAATCAGTTTTCTTTACAACATCTCTCTGTTTGTTTCTGCACGTGATTGCATCATTCGTCCCTTCCATTTTTGTGTTTCGTTGTTGTCATTGCAACATGGTCATATCGATAATGGAGATTTTTGCCCTTTAAAATTATGAAATTTGCCTGAAAGACTTTCAAGATTTTCAAAAAATTAAAAGAAAGAAAAGCGATTTTAAAGGAAATTATGGTACACGTTAAATTCAACCTTGGCTCTGTACAAAGAAAAACTGCCATGACTATGCTGAAATTATCTTAATAATCATATTCTCAGAATTCCCATCATTTCCCTAGGGATACATAGAGAGTCAAAGAGTATAGAGTCTAAAAGGTCTTCGTAGGAAGATTAAATATACGTCTTGTTTTGTACCGTGTCGCCAGCTTCTCGGTTTGACTTGTCTCTTGTGGTTTCCGGAATGGAGGCTGTAATTCCGGATCGGTCGATAGCCACTCTGTCCTCTACTGACCAATGACCATAACTAATTTCATTGTTTTCGTTTCCATTACGCAGGAAAAAAATGTTCTCAGAATATATCAGGTTTAATTGATTTTCTCTGATTGTGTTTCGTCGCAGACAAAAAGAATGCTCAATTAGTAGATCTTTGCTCCTTATAAGATGAAATACAAATCAGCCTTGGGATATTTTTTTCTGATGTCGCGACATTTTTCTTGTGTCTTAAATGAAATTTTATTCTTACCGTGACATTGGCTGAAAGGAAAATATGTCGGAAAAATAGATCATTTTAACTTGTATCTGAGCAAACTTATTACAGTGCTACTTTTATTATAAGACAAGACAAATCTAACTAAAACATTAGTGATACTTTAGTATTTTGTAACCAATTTTCTCTCAATCCGCGATTTCAACGATTCGCTAAATGCAACTAAGAGAAAAAAATCACAAGATTTGCCTAAAACCATACATCAATGATAATTAAATAAGATGTATAATTAAACAAAAAATCATACAAAACAAGGCAGAAATGGAAAATCAAGAAAACGAAACGAACATTTTACTGTGTGAGCAGAGTGAACTGCCGAGTGTGAACTGTAATCCGATTCCCAGGGAGAGTAAGCGTCTCCTGTCCGTCACGTCGGCTAGGTGAAAAATTGTCGAATACAATAAGTAATTTAAGTAATGCAATGGAAAATAAAAGAAAACCAGAAGACCAACTGTAGCGAACATATCACGCATTGCAGACTGTTATAGGGAAATCAAGAGATGTAGTGGAGGTGTTCTCATGTGATGAAAAACCTATGGAAATATAAAGAATCAAGGCAGCACAAACGTACTTTGTAACAATCGGGCATCATACATGTATTGTTGCAATTGCAAATGTATTTGATATGTAATATTTACATTGAAAGTTAATTTCCGGTGTTAAACGCCTATTCAACTTTGACGATCATTTCACGATGCGCGTACGAATTTCATACTGATGCTGAATTTGCGAACAGGAGGAGATTTCCAACATATCGACAGTAAATGAAACGAGAAAAAGAAAAAAATTTTCTAAACAGACGGGGACAACCAAAAGAATTCCATCAAATCATTGAAATGTGAATAACAATTCTGTCTCCACAGAGTCCATTTGTAAATATGAACTTCAATGTAGATGGCGCTACCGAAATGAATTAATGCAGCACTGACATTTATGAAGCACCGACTACTCTTATTATAAATAAGGCCTTATTTTCTTCCATTTGTTCATAAAAAGGTACACTTCATCCTGATAATTTTTTATAAATAAACAATATTACTTTGGGTAATTTTTAAGATTAAACTATATATTTTGATTCTTTGATATGGATTATTTCTTGTCCTTCATGGTAGGGAGAATTGACACAAGTGAAAAATTTATATCTTAATTTTCACTCAATTTCTGTGAAAACTCGAGGATGTTTTCAAAGATGTTTAACATTTGAATGTCTCTGAATGTAAATATAAGGAATGAGTGACACGTTTTATTTTTTGCGTTCATGGTTTTTACACTCTGGTTCGACAGGCGCAAATCTTTCGAGAACCGCTTCGCTTCGCGGTTCATGAAAGGAGAAGGTCCACTAACCGTGATTTACGGCCCTGTATTTGGTCACTTTTTAAAAAGATATAATTTTGAATCATTTTGATGAAAATCTATCTATCAACATCGGTATTTGTCAACGGTAAAAAGTTTGGGAACCTGTACGTTCCATGACGTCATTTATGACGTCAGAAACTGGTGACGGTACGGTAATATCCGTATTTTTCGTTAATTTTTATACATTCTTTGTAGTTTTTCGCTAACAACACAGGCGGGTACGTTCCTAATTCTTATTTCAGATTAACAGTTTTGACATATTCTCAATATAGACGAATTTTCATCTACGTACCTACTTGTGCTCTATATGAAAACCTATCTTAAAATGTTACGATATTTTACTTTTAACCCTCTGGTTGCAGTAGAGGTCACAGGAGACGTTTTACCGACTGCTGTGTGTCCTTCTGTAATTTTGATTTACAAATTCCTCTAATTTGTTTCTTGGCGGATTTTGACAAGTTTTGCATTGATGAAACCGGGAAAGAAAATTTAAGTTAAACGATTAAACGATGTATTGGGTAAGATATGTCAAAAGTTTGGTATCTTAAATTATCTTTGATTATAAGGATTTTTCTCCATTTGTTTTTTTTTAAACTTTCGTACTTTGCAGCGAAATGTTAATATCAAACAAAATGTCTTTATTTGGAATTTTTGAACGAGTTAATTTTAGTTTCAACCCTGCTTTGTTCAAAGATTTATCCATTATATATAGAATACTTCATACATTATCGAGAACGAGCGAGTTGAATGGCGTTCATTTATTGAACTTGAACGTCAAAATTTGAAACACCTCCGTTTACGGAATGAATCCTCCCCATAGGGAATTATGTTTATATCATAAATTACAATTTACACATAAAGTCCAAAAAATGTTGGCCTTTTGGTTTTTAAACACGCCGTTTACGTTTTTCCTTCCCTCTGATTTGCATTAACGGACATGGAACTAGAAATGAATATTTGCGTAAAAGCACGTTGGGGGGGGGGGGACTGTTACCAGTAAAGCATGACAGGTCAGTCTATATACTAGCAAGTATTGTTCAAGAACAGGTATGTTGCTTGTTGTATGTTTGATGCTAAATTGAGTTTAAACATGTTTTATTTTCCAAAACATGAAAGTTGGATTGGGCAGAAGTTATACCAACATTACAGACGCCCTCTCCCTAAGTACATGTACGTGAACTTGAACTTTAAAGTGACCTTGACTTTCATTGGATGCCGAGTTTCATCATGCTATACAATTCCTGCAAAATTTAAAAGATGTCTGATGTGTATCAATTTTATTTGTTCTAGCGATATACATGTCCTACAGACAGACGGACGACGTGCAAGGTGATCTCTTTATGTCGCTCTTGCGTTTCAGGCGACATGAAAAGAAAAGGTCGATGAATAATGCTTGACCATTACACAATAATGTTACATTGTTGATTTTTTTCAGCAAATTATTTTGTAAACTTCTTTATTTATTTTGATTTTATATCGATGATTTCACAGGTGTGTAAAAAAAAAGAACAAATGAAAATAAACGAATCATGGGATTTATCTTCCTTGTACCAAGTCGAATTCTGGGTGGAAAAAGGGTTTTCTCGTTCGACACGGAGTTACTAGTTTTATTTCATATCTTTTCATTATTTATTTATTTATTTATTTATTTTTGGCGTTTTGTTTGTTTGTTTTTATTGGGGGGGGGGGGGTGTTGTTTCAAGCTCCTATTAAACTTATTTCCTGTTTGCTTTCGTAGAGAATATATCATGTAGACATGAAATTCAGAATTTGATAGTGAGAAGTGAGGACAGTGAAAGGTCATAATAAATAAAGGATATATACTTTCCGAATGCAGAGTAATTTACTTCGGTAACCGACAACATAAAGACGAATTCAAACTAAATATGCTTGTCACTGACAAATATTATAATTGTTCATACCGACACTTTAATTAAAAAAAAATCCCATGTTATAGATAAAAACAATAAAGAATATATAAATTCTACAGATTTGTGAAGACGGAGATTTCACGGGCGTAGCCAGGCATACATTTGTGCACAAAAACGTCCAAATATTTTCGCAAAAAAAGAAGGGAGAAGAGATAAGAGACCCCGCCAGTTCCCCAAAAATGTGGGGTCTACATAAAGGACGTAATAATAAAAGTGATATCAGTGATATAGCCCAAAACACATTTTTTTTCCAAAACTTTCTTAGGCGTAGAAATTCGCGCTAACAATGAAGCGTACGTGAATGATATTTCCTTTATCTTAGATACGTTTCGTGCTCTTGATCCCTTTTTTAAAATGCGGCTCAAATGCGCTCAAGAAACACCAATTTGCTTCACTTTCTCAAAATGTTCTCCGACCTATCCCCTATCGCCCCAACAATGAGAGAGGGAAACTTTCTTCCATATTGTCCTTTACTCGGACTTTACAAGTCATCATCATAAAAAAAAAGTGTCCCTTGTATTTGAGGTTCTGGGTCCGCTCCTGTCGTTGGCGACTAGGTGTCGACATCGAAAACACCCTAGCTACATGTACGTCCATGTCATTTATATTTTAGGATGGGTGTAAATGAGGTAAAGGAGGAAGGGGATTTGAGACAAATGTAAGACATTATAATCCGGTTTCTTTTTATCTTTTAATAAGGGCATCATATTTTGAATTTGAACAACTTAACGAAAAAGATGGATCTCTATCCCTCTCTCTCAACTTCCTGTGAAGCCCTCTCAGCAAAAAAAAAAAAAATGACGATCACAGTCGCTTACAGCTTGCCCTTTCCTTTTTTTTTTTTAAATTTGGTTACGCGAATGCGTTATGAACCTTATCCTCTCATTTGTCCTAAATTGCACTGTTTTGAAATTTTCAGATAATTATTGCTATTTTAAATATTGTAAAAGCAGTCTATACAAACACATTGATGATATAAGTTCCCGTCCGGACTCTCAGTCCTTCTGCATTGTGTTGCAATTTATCTCAATAAAAAGTTGTATGTGCATCCGGCATTTGAGTTTCTGGATCCGCTCCTGAATCTGATTTGGACTTGTAACCTGATCTCCTCCCTTCTTCATTAAAGTCAGAGAAAATTCTAACTTGCTTTTTCTGAAACGTGAATAATGACCCCCCCCCCCTCCCCCTCATAAGCTGAAAGGTGACGAAGAGTCACCACCTACTGTAAGATTATAAAAGCCGTCGACAACTTTCTGTTGTAAAGGCATAAAAAATTTCAAAATCAAGAATTTTTTTTTCTATGTATCTTCCTTCAGGGTTTCCACCTACTTTAAAGTTTATTGAGATCCCTGCCCCAACCCCTACAAAATATGCATGTATCAAACGTGAATATATGTAACCGTCTTCCTTAAGAATCTAGAATTCAAAGATGAATTATTTGACGCGACGTCATTTGAGAGCGAAGATACAGTTTCATTGCGATTCAGATGCTTCTGATATATCTCGGATATCTTTTTCCCGATTTATTTAACAATGAAAATCCAAATATATTCTTTAAAAACATTCTATGTATCAACTTTATCCTCTGAATTAATTTGACTTCAATAAAATAGAACAGTTATTCTGTCAGTGTAGAGTTTTAGGTTAAAATAGGTTGTTGTAAATTATCAATTTACGTCATGACGTCATGGTGAAAGAAAGCGCATTTTGACGTTTCACAATGCCAAATTCGCCAGGTCATGAAACGCTTACCTTTTGTCAGATTTTCATAATGCTTACATTTTTAGAAACTAGAAATGTTGTATTATATATATGTAAATTTTCTTCAAAAACGGCAAGAGGGCCGATTTTGATGGTTAGTGGCCCTTCTCCTTTGCGCCTGTCGAACCAGAGTGTTAAAGGCATGAACGCAAAAATTCCTTAAATCAGTGTTGATATATGTACAGTATTTATTTTGAATAAGCTTAATATGGGAAGCGTATAACAGAGAATTTTCTAAGCGTTCAAAGGTTGCTGTCTTAATTTCAATTTCATATTATGGTGTATTCTAATACATTGTAGATTCATTCATATTATTTTAAGCATTCTTCTCCATGCTCTAAATGGTCCTGCACAAATGAAAATTTCCGAGTTATCAGATAAACAACTCAAATATGGGTGGTGCCACTTGCCACACTGCTGATTTACTCAGAAATGTACATAGCAGAGAGCGCGATCATTGTCGGAAGGAAGACAATGCGACTAGGCGCCATCTGAATAATGTATGTCCCATAAGGAAACTAACAACGCACAACATAACACAATTACATATTCTGATGATATGAAATTCTTTTTCTTTCATACCATTTCTATCATTGTATATTAAAACAATAGAATAAAAGAAATGAATATCATATTAACACCTTTCATTATTGTGGACAAAGAGATGTCAAAGTGTTTTATATTTTCGTTGTATCGTCCAAAAATTTTCACAGTGGTAAAGTCAGTTATTCAAGATACAAATGAACGTGTATACATCAGGTTCAGAAGTTTCTGGGTATGTCACCCTGTCCTCAGAACGAAGTCGGTGCGTTTGATCTTGTTCTGGATCAGCTTATCAAAAGACCATTTTCCGATCTTGTTAGAAAGCACAAAATGTCCGAGTCATTATCTTTTGGCGTTGTTTTTTATTATGACGTCACTGTTAAAAGACGCAATTCCATTGTGACGTAACAATGAAAAAGTGCGCTTAAATTGCCTACTTCGGACATTTTTCGTCATTGTGTCAGCCATTATGAATTTCGGCAAGTGGCCTATTGTTATACATGTATGATTACACCATCAGTAGGCAAGGGACGAATCTATCTTACTACTTAGGAATGGGAGATAGGAATTTTGAAATTTAATTCATCATGTTTGTCATGAAATGAAGCATTTAGTTTACTATTGTCGTCAAAAAATAACATGAGATGTAAAGATGAAGCAGAGTTAATGCTTTCAGTGGCCACAATTACCTTTAGTTCACACAGGATGATTGTACCAAGGCAATTTAGATTATCAGCTGAGAACACACAGCAATGTATTTATATGTAATTTACCGTTATGTAAATGAAGTGTTCCAACTATTTACCTTCCTAATGAAAATATCAAAACTAATTTTAATGCTTTAGACATGTGTTTTGGTTAGTAAATCCTCATCAGTGGTACTTATAAAATGCCAAAGTAATGTTCTGATACAGCCAAATCAGTACTATAACATGAAATATGAAAATCACTAAAAATCACACTTGTGATATACTTGTGATACATGGAAAAGGTGTGAAAAGATGTAAGTCTAATTTTGTATTTACATTGCATGTTGAACAAGTTATCAATGAAGTCGAATTATTTCTTCCGTCGATGCTCAATTTGGTGCTCTATTGTGAGTGCTGTTGAGATTGTCGTCTGGATCTTCTTTATCTCATATTTGTCACACTTATGCCCTTTGTAGCGTGCAGCTCGTAAAAAAAATCCCCGCGAGGGTTTGATAGAAAGTGTTTTAACTGTCTGTCCCTGACATGGTCGCCATAGCACTTTCTATATACTAGTAAACATAACCCCAGACAGTGCATGTTTTGTAGATATTGTTTTCAGTTTCGTGCTTTATCATCGACGGCGGGCGCGGCTATCCAATCAGGAGATGCTTACTCCTCCCGGGCACCTGGTCCCACCTCTATTATGGTGTTCTATTGTGAGTGCTGTTGAGATTGTCGTCAGGATCTTATTTATCTCATCCCTCCTGAACTACAGTTGATAATTTAACAAAATGTCCATGATTCAAATACTCAAATATTATTATGGAACGCCATCGCTGTCTTATAATGAGATATTTCAATATATTGGATGGTTTAATCAATATATGCGGTGCTAAGAACATTATATGCAGTGGTAAGTACATAATATGCGGTGCTAAGAACATTATATGCGGTGGTAAGTACATTATATGCGGTGCTAAGAACATTATATGCGGTGGTAAGTACATTATATGCGGTGCTAAGAACATTATATGCGGTGGTAATTACAGTATATGGAGTGCTAAGTACATTATATGGAGTGGTTAATACATTATATGCGGTGCTAAGTATCATATCATGTACTTAGCACTCCATATAATGTACTTACCACCGCATATAATGTTCTTAGCACCGCATATAATGTACTTAGCACACCATATAATGTATTAAGCACTCCATATATTATACTTACCACTCCATATAATGTACTTACCACCGCATATAATGTACTTACCACCGCATATAATGTACTTACCACCGCATATAATGTACTTACCACCGCACATATTGATTAAACCATCCCATATATTGAAATATCTCATTATAAGACAGCGATGGCGTTCCATATATTATCATTACATTATTCAATATGCTATGATTCAATATAATTTAAAGTTCAGCCATTCACATCATTATAAAAAAAACTGGATCATTGTCGCTACAATCCGTTGAGCGATTGCTTCATGTGAGTTTTGGTCAAGCTCGGCCGATGTCATGATGCGAGCTAACCAGAGACCAACAAGAAAGTTAACTTAATTATGTTAATTGTACTTTAAAATATTGAATATATTAAAAAACAAATGTATATAATCGTAACATACATGAACTTTCAAAATCGATTATCATAAATCATACCAAGAAAGAAAGAAGAAAAATAGAGAAAACAGCAGCTAACGCCAAAACTTTATCCATAATAATTTGTTCGTTCGGTACCAAAACTGATGCTTTCCCCCTCAATTCATCTTTGGATGCTTCTAAAATATATTTTCACAAATGCAATGATGCGTTTGATGAATTTATTCAAATCTTAAATCATTCTAAAAAGAGGGGAAGAACCTGTCACTGATGAATGCCTTATCTGATGAATTCCAAAAGTAAATTATTCGAAAATTGCAACTATCTTGACATGTAAAAGAATTTTATTCGCCCTCATAAAGAATGAAATTCATTTGTAACAAAGATTCCGTACAGTCATTGCATAACATAGCACAGAATGACACTGGAGTAATTTTCTTTCCGGCCAGACAGTGGCATAAAAACAGAAACAAAGCAGGAGTTATTTGTAAATGCATGCGTAAAACTCCCCTCGGGTATCGTAAAAACAAACACCTACAAAATTCCATCACTGACTCAATGTCAGGAAATGGAGTTCTGAAACCTTTTCCAATTATAAACAAACCCCTTATGATTTACATATCACCCAGCTCTCTTAGCTTTCTTTCACTGTGAACACATCAAAAAATTTTTATCCCCTATACGAAAATTTCCCCCCGCATTTAATTGCTGCTAAAACAAGAATGAAGCGAAAAGTTCAAATTTATTTCCTCACCTTAAACATTCTAATGAAGAATCTTGGTCAATAAGAAATTCTAGAAAATGAAATGACTTTTACACTTTGAAGTTGTGCCTCTTTAAAAAAAAACAACTTTGTTGTGGTTTTTGAATGAGGATTGGAATAAAGCATAAATTCGAAAGGATTACACATTCGAAAGAATTGTTTTTCTTTTTGTTTATATTTCAAAAATTGTTCCTTAGATTTCTCTCTGACCATGTGAACGGTGATACTTTCGTGTGATTTCTTATTTTCCACCTGATTTCATTTTATTTATACCGTTATGGGTGATCTGTACTATTCGTTACAACACATGGTGCCCTTCATAACACATATTTTGAATTGCCAGATAATTTGTATCAGAGAATTGTATAAATAACGAACATCCAAAGCTAAATCGAAACATGCGTTTTTTCAGATCCAGTAATGAGATCAAAATTCAAAACACATGATATCCATTGGAAACACACTCATCAATTATAACAGAGCATGAATTATCATGATTTCAACAATTTGTAACAAGAACCAATAGTTTGGGTGTTATAAATGTATATTTCATCTTTGGTTTTCTAATTGGTTACCACCGAAGAAAAAAAAAGAAAGCGACTGGAAATTGATAGTTCTTTTCATGAAGACTTTTTGTTTTGAAATATTGGCAGAGATAGAAACATTTGTGATGTTTGAGTACACTCTTTGACTTCATCGAGGTTTCAGAGAACTCAGGGGAAATGATGATAGGAAAGATACATATAATATTAAACGTCATCAAATTCAATAGCATCATTTAAGAACAGATACATTTGCAGTATAGACCAGACATGCACGTTTCGGGTACTTAACCGTCGTCGGTGGTCCTCAATCTAAACAATGTAATATGATCAAAGAGTATGAAAGTTAGTATGTCTAAAAATGTACCGAAAGACGTAAGCAGGATGGTAGGGATATGATACTACAGGACCCACGTTTAAGAAACTTCAAGAAATTTTGATAACAGAAATTTTCAAATGCGTTGAAGAAACGATCAACCGAAGTTGACCGAACTTGGCTACATGTGCCCTCGGGGACTCCTGGTCCTCCATCAGTGACGCAAATGTTAAATTTCTTCAAATTCATAGCATCATTTAAAACGGACCAATTTGCAACATGGACGAGACATGCACGTTTCGGGTACTAAATCGTCGTCAGTAATCCTCAATCTAAAGAATGTAATATGGCCAAAGAGTGTGAAAGTTATTATGTCCAAAAATGTATCAATGATGTATCAAAAATGAAGGTAAAAAATGAAGGTAAAGAGGAGATACCCAACATGACGACGTTACAATGATGGCAGTGGAACACGTAAGAGAAAAAGTGAACAGACAGATGTAAACCACGAGAGCAATAAGATCATATATTTACATATGCCCATTCATTTGTATAGAATATAGGAGTACTAGTATAACCGCGGTGGCTCGATTTGAATTATGACGTCATACCGGTACGTAGCAACGGAATTTAAAACTTAAAAAACGTCATTCATGCGCGAAAAAAAATGAATGTATTAAAATATATATAATAACTGTCTATCAGATTATCACAGTATAAATCACATTCCAAAACACAGTTATTGCATAAATAATTGAAACATGTAAAGGCCGACAATTTATATATCAAAAATCTCCACAGATTCATGGTTAAAAAAGAAATTCATTATAGGAGGCATCACCAAAGTGGATTAATGCGATATCACATAAATTCAAAATGGTTTAGATAAATTCAAATAAACAGACAAATGCTGTCTTAGTATGATTATAGAATATCGTATTATAGATATAAATCGGTACATTAAATTAATTTCTTCAAAAAATTTAATTTTGCAGCTACAAAACTTAACCCATCAAATGATTTTTGTCCTTATGAAATCAGAAACAGATGTAAAATATTCTGTTCATTTTTTTCAGAACCATCAAAGGTATTTTGTTCATTTTTATCAGAACCATCAAAGGTTTACTTTAATTATTAATTGCATTAGAACCTTCCATTTTTTTCTCGAAGTTCTGTAAGATATCCCGGTCGATATGTATTGATTTATACATAATTGTTATCTGATTGGGTCAGATATGTCAGTATTAAACCTACCTAAAGGCAATTATAGATCCAAAAAGCTAATAAAAGAGATAGCAGAAAATGATACTCACGTATTACTATGCCATTCAGCACATCACACGACGTTCTGCATGCATAAGCGAAAAATTACATCAGCGTTAGTAAGGAGAAAATCAAAAGGCCTTCATCGTAACATTATCTCCCCTGACCCCAAGATGGTATATGACGGAAGTAAGTCAATCATTCCACAGAAAAAGAGTTCGAGTTAAATAAGCGTTTTGACAAGCGTTTTTGTGAAGTTGAGCGAATTCTGATTTCTCTGAACAAATTCTGCTCTGCCGCAAAGACGGAATCAATACCACTAGTGGATCCCGGGAATTTATCACTTCATTCCAATAGACCTTCCTCTACCGCAATGCGAGAAAAATGGACATTTCGCCTAGCCATCTCAGAAAGATAATCACATTACGCGTGACTTAATTTGATAAAAATTGATGCGAAGATACAAAGTGTAAAAAATCTATATAAGAAATGTCAAAGTAAACATTTGCTACCGTCGCCTTATGATGATTCTCATTTTCACTGTTTGCAAAACGGACCGAAACTTCACAATTATTTTGTCTGCAAGTTATTGCGAATACTGAGGATTCTGGAAAACTGCAAAAAGTATTATATTCGTCTTCTGATAAACTTTATTGAATTTGGTCCAAGTTAGGAAGAAAATGACAATTCACGGGAAATATGTTCTTCCTCCAATCATTGTATTGCTTTTAAAACAAACCAAAATTACATAACATTTAAAAATAGCCCAACAGAATGATTACTTTATAGCACCAGTAAGAAGGAGACAATTTTACCCATAAGAAAAGAAAGAGAGCAGTAGTCCTATAAAATTAATTCCAAAAGGAACTTCGAGGAGAAATGAGAATAATCATTGAGAGCAAACAAAAAGAGCTGTCACTACTTTTAACCATATCATGATTACATTTTTGATTTTACCAAAAATGTAATCGTGATAACCATAATGCTTTGAGCTTAGCATGATGCATTCTAAGGAGGAGATCTTCAACGAGACAGTTGCAGTGATAACAACGGACCATACACACATGAGACGACGGACGTTGAAACAATTAGTAAAACTACAACGTAAACAAACAGACGGACACAACCTGAACATTCATATCAAAGCGACAAAAAAAAAAAAAAGCAAGGCCGAAAAAAAAAAACCCATCGAAACAAGAAAGGGCATTACATAAAATGGAGGTAGACAAACGACTACATTGCACAGACTCACAATGGAATTAATTTTAGATGACGAGACACATCCAAATGTAAATAAATATTCAAATGACATCAATGGTATTAGTACATTGCTCATACCGTATCTGTATATCCAACAAGACAACGTTGGGGCACGGTAGACTTAGGGAATAGAATATTTCCACAACAAATGATTTAGAGTCAGATCTACATGTGTGCAGCGCATCAACAACCAGCCCAAGACGATGAGAGCAATCAAAATAATGTCTATTTGTCGTCTCTGAGTATGCTCGTCTTTGTGGTTCGCATCAGGTGTTTTTGGTGTGTTGTTGTTGGTGCTACAACAGGGTCTTGTTGGATATCCCCTCCCTTCTACTAAAATGAACAACAAATACGGTAAACACTATTGAACATAAAGGACAATATATTGAAATGATGGAGGACAATGACTTACAATGAACAGGCTGGTTATAACTGAAATCAGAATCTGTTGTAACAACCAAATAAAAGGCCAGATAAATTATCCCTCAAAGCAAAACGTCCAAATAAACATTTATATTAATGAACAAATAACACACCAAAACGACCAACGAATATCTTAGACACCTTTGAAACATGATGCAGATACAATGACAGGTATAGATGATTTATTTTCATAAGCAATATACAAAAGGTAAAGATGAGCACAAACAATACAAATATGATGTACAACACATAAAACCAATTTCCCTGAATGTATGAACTTGTCGGAAATTAAAACAGACTTACTGTATTTGACAAGACTAAAAAAAAAGAAACCAATTAAATGCTGTATCCTGTCAATGACATGACATCCTGACTACCAAAGATCTAGATACCAGAAGGAGAAAAAAAATTATATAAATACCTTATCAGACCAATAGGAAAGCACCATCATGATATGTAATATTGTTACCATGATATCTCTTGATGTAGCTCGGATAACAAATCTTACAATTAGACATATTCAGCATACTTTTGAAACCTCAATACATATAGATTCTATCCTCTGTACTTCATCAAAAGGTTTTGAATAATAGTGGTTCATGATCCATCCGTAGTCTATTCCAAACATCAAGTAAATAAAGAACAATAAAAAATCTGAAAAAAAGTTAACAAGACAGGAGATAGATTGTATGTATATCACCTTGTATATTAAACAGACACCAAAAAGGACCAAACCCCAAAATCAGAATCCAAAATTTACAATCAATCAATAGACAACCAAATTCTTGAAAAATATAAAACAAAAGAAAGATTGGGAGGAGATCCAGGACAGTGAATTTGACCATGTGTATCGCTTAAAGAAAAGTTGTTATTATGTAATTGCAGGGGAAACTAATGACTACTCATATACCTCGATATATGATGAACGTGACGTGAAGTCTTCAGTTTCTGCATCATGCAATACCTATTTTTGGATGGTAATATTCAATTATAGTAGGTTGATGGCGTATTAATACCTATCAATTTTCTATGCCAAGACGAAAACTGAGGAAATTCCATGATAGTTTCGGTGAGTACATGACAAAGTATGACATATTGTTGTCAATAATGTTAAATAATATTTTGGATTTAACCGATCTCGACAGTTAAAAACAGGGATCCTACCCTTTCCGAGTGTTGGAATTTCGTTAATCTCTCTCTCTAGCAATCTTACTCCATTCAGCTTGTGAAGTTCTTTCTTTCTTATCTTCTTTGTTTTCGTTTTACTCTATATGTATGCCTCTCGGTCTATTGCTTTTGTCTATCGAGAGAGTCCATAATCTATAAATCGTCGAATATTTTCATATCGATGTATGCATTTTGAATTTATTTTATCAAACGTACTCGAAGAGCACGGGGAAAGAAGTGAAAGTCCAACACAAAATCGAAACCACAATTCAAAAATCACAATAAATGGGCAAATTCAGGGGAAAAATAAAACTAAAATTAAAACAAGAGCCCCAGGGGGCACAACGCTCACCTGATACCCATGCACGCTCTAATTGACATACTGACATTGAATACTGATAGTGCCAGTACCAGGATTTTAGCCCACAACCTTTCTAACAAGATTTTTGCCGGATGCAGACAAGTTTTTTTTTTAGACAACCTTTAAAAGTACAAACAAGAGAAAATAGTCACATTTCAAAACAACAACTTTTTTACTGATTTGAAAAGATGGATTATGCGATCCAAAGTCATATGCCCAGCTAGTATAGTTCGATTATGCAACATCAAAAATAAAATCATTTTGTAAAATTCCACATAAATGTGCAACAGAAACAGAATAAAACAATGAAATGATTTCATAAATTAAGTTTATTTAAAATTGAACACCAAACCTTTCATTATTAATGGCTAGTATGCCAGAAAATAATAAAGCCTGTGTTTGTGAAACACGAATGCCCCGCGGTGGCATCTTTGTTGGTATAAACACCATTTTCTGTTAAGTATGTGAGAGGTCAGAGTCAGAATAATGTTGGTATCAATGGAAAGATCTTGTCACAAAGAATACACATGTACAATATGAAAGCCCTATCACTAACCATTCAAAAGTTATGCCCAATGTTAAAGTTTTTGAAAAGTAGGTCAAAGGTCAAGGTCAAGGTCACGAGGTCAAAAATTTTGGTATCAATGGAAAGGTATTGTCACAAGGAATACACATGTGAAATATGAAAGCTCTATCACCTTCCTATCAAAAGTTATGCCCAATGTAAAGTTTTTCGGACAAACAGACAGACGGACAGGCCAAAAACTATATGCCCCCATATCTTTGATTCCGGAAGCATAAAAAACAAAGACTTTTCCGTTTTGCCTTTATTCATATTAAATTATACAGAAATCTATGAATGAGAGCTTTTGAATAGTATTGATTTCATCTTAATACATGTAACGAACAGTCAAAATCGTGTTAATCCAATTAACACAGACAAGTTGTTAGCGGACAATATTAATTCAAGTGAGTTTTGCAGAAATTGAGCCAATTTATTTTCCAAACAGCAGTGTACGGTGTATCAAACCTCATGACCCAGTGAAGCCACTTGGACAAATTATTTTCGGTAAATATGCTGAAATGCGGTGCTTGGAAATATATTTTTAGCATATTGAATCAATAGTCGTGATAAATTTAACTTTGAACTTGATCTTGTCTTTTATGCAATCTACAGATAGGTTTGAAAATATGCAAAATTCGGAACATTTTCGATGAGGACGCAGAGTTCCTGTAAAAAAAGTGAAATTTGCGAAAAAAGGACATGCATGACCCCCCCCCCCCCCCCCCCCCCCCCCCCCTTTTTCTTTACATTTTTATGCGTGCCAAAGATTCGCAATCAAAAAAGACCAATTTTACAGACTTCCGGGCATTTCAAGTCAGTCAAAATTTTTAGTGTGCACCTTTTTATTTCCTGTAGTTACCCCTACTAAAGGGGCAAGGAGGTATTGAACCAATCAAATCTGTAACACAAGATATATGGCGACTATGTTTACCATAGATACAGAAATAAGACAGAGAAAATAATCATTAAATAGGGAAATTGTTCTGAAATATGCATGTATGAAAAAAAAGCAATCCAAGGAATGCTTGTGTCGCCTGCGTAGCGGATTTTTTTTTTATTGAAATTAGGTCAAATATCAAGGGCAAGGTCACTAGGTTAAAAATTATGGAATGTTTAGAAAGGTCTTTTCATAAGGAATACAAATGTGAAATATCAAAGCCCTATCACTTACCACTCAAAAGATATAGCAAATCATAGATTTGTTGAAAAGTAGGTCAAATATATAGGGCAAGTGCACGAGGTAAAACATAGGTAATCACAGATTACGAAGCTCACCTCGTGACAGCAAAATTCAATTCAAACATATTTCTTAGTACATGTATATTGGCTTTTAAAGGCAAAACCACTCAAGCAGAAAAAGTAGGTCAAGGTCATTTTATGAAAGTTTGATCAAAGATACATCCAATATGCAAGTTTGGTACATGTAGCAGTTATACTTTGCTCAATATTGGCTTTTAAAGGCAAAATCACTCAAGCGGAAAAAGTAGGTCAAGGTCATTTTATGAAAGTTTGATCAAAGATACATCCAATATGCAAGTTTGGTACATGTAGCACTTATACTCTGCTCAATATTGGCTTTTAAAAGCGAAATCACTCAAGTGGAAAAAGAAGGTCAGATGCTGCATCCGATGCATGGGTCCATCTCGGCATCCAAAGATGAATCACTTGTGCAAGTTTGGTTACTGTAGCATTACTACTTTGTCAGATACTGAGCTACCCCAAACTTCTTATCCAAATCACTCAAGCGGAAAATGTAGGTCAGATACTGCATCCAATGCATGGGTTCACCTCAGCATCCAAAGATGAATCACTTGTGCAAGTTTGGTTACTGTAGCATCAGTACTTTGTCAGATACTGAGCTACCCCAAACTTCTTAACCAAGTCACTCAAGTGGAAAATGTAGGTCAGATGCTGCATCCGATGCATGGGTTTACCTCAGCATCCAAAAATGAATCACTTGTGCCAGTTTTGTTACTGTAGCATCAGTACTTTGTCAGATACTGAGCTACCCCAAACTTCTTAACCAAGTCACTCAAGCGGAAAATGTAGGTCAGATGCTGCATACGATGCATGGGTTCACCTCAGCATCCAAAGATGAATCACTTGTGCCAGTTTGGTTACTGTAGCGTTAGTACTTTGTCAGATACTGAGCTACCCCAAACTTCTTAACCGGACGCAGACGCGGACACGGACGCGTGGGGTTATAGCATAAGCTCACTCAACTTCGTCGAGGTGAGCTAAAAATGATGGTATGTGAAGAAAGGTCTTGTCACATGGAATGCACATGTGAAATATCAAAGCCTATCACTCAGCAATCAAAAGAAATAACCAATCTAAGATTTTTTGAAAAGTAGGTCAAATATCTAGGTCTTGGTCATGAGGTCAAAAGTTATGATATGTGTAGAAAGGCCTTGTCACAAGAAGGAATACACATATGAAATATCAAAGCTCTATCACTTACCAATCAAAAGATATAGCAAATCTTAATTTTTTTGAAAAGTAGGTCAAATATCTAGGTCAAGGTCATGAGGTCAAAATTATGGTATGTGTAGAAAGGTATTGTCAAAAGGAATACACAAGAGAAATATCAAAGCCCTATCACTTGCCAATCAATAGATATAGCCAATCTTGGTTTTTTTTAAAAAGTAGGTCAAATATCTAGGTCAAGGTCATAAGGTTAAAAAATATAGTATGTGAAAAAAGGGCTTGTCACAAGAAATACACATGTGAAGTATCAAAGCCCTATCACTTACCAATCAAAAGATATAGCCAATCTTAGATTTTTTGAAAAGTAGGTCAAATATCTAGGTCAAGGTCATGAGGTCAAAAAATATGGTTTGCGTAGAAAGGTCTTGTCACAAAGATTACACACGTGAAATATAAAAGCCCTATCACTTGCCAATCAAGAGATATAGCCAATATTAGATTTTTAGAAAAGTAGGTCAAATATCTAGATCAAGGTCACAAGGTCAAACATTATATGTTTTAAAAAGGTCTAATCACAAGGAATACACATGTGAAATATCAAAGCCCTATCACTAATCAATCAAGAGATATAGCCAATATTAGATTTTTAGAAAAGTAGGTCAAATATCTAGGTCAAGGTCAAAAGGTCAAAAATTATGATATTTGTATAAAGGTCTTGTCACAAGGAATACACATGTGAAATATCAAAGCCCTATCACTTACCAATCAAAAGTTATGGGGTGTGACACCCAAGTGTGACAGACAGACGGATGGACGGATGGACGGACAGACGAACAACAGACAAAGTGATCCCTAAGTGTCGCTGTGCTTCGCAGGCGACACAAAAAGTCAACATCTTAAAAATAAATTCAGCGCATATTTGATAGCGTATGTGGCCAAGTTAATTCGAAGTATGAAAATAAGTATACAAAGCCAAACTAGCTATAGCTTGTCTTATTTAAAAAATCATTAAAAATCTAAAAGTTGATATTTTAACAAAATTCTTTCACAGTTTCATTTCTAGCGATAAATATAAAAATAAGAGAAAAAAAACTGAAAAAGAGAAAAAAAAAATTGTTGGGGTCCCGCCGGGGTTTGAAGCTACTCCCCATGGGTCGATTTGGCATGGAAAACATACATTATACCTATGTGCAATCTTAAAAAATATTCCTTAAAAATCCAAAAGTGGATATCTTGACAAAATTCTTTCACTTGTAGGGTACCATGCATGAGTACCTCATACCTACAAATTGTCATGACAATCTGAAGAGTGGTTATAGAAAAGAAGCAGAAAATGTATGAAAATCAACCCCCCCCCCCCTTCCTTTTTACATAAGAAAAAAATTCATAAAAAATCAAAAAAATAAATTTTAAGCATAAAATACATATCAAAGCATTAAGTAAGTTAAATATGATAAATATGTAGTAAATGAGTGTGTAAAATCATACACTTATTGAGTTATTGAAAGAAATAGTGCAAAAATGTGCATTTCTGACAAAGTCCGAAAAGACGTCAAAAACGCGTCAAAAATTTGACTTCGAAGTGGAACCAAAAATAACAACACTTCTTAAGACATCTCTCTAGATCATCCTGATGCTTTCGGTTTGTCGATACATGCTTCGGTTCTGAAGAAGAAGTTTGTCAAAGGAGGGTACCCCCCGTGACCTACTTTTGGCTGTGGTGGCGCCACCTGTTGACAGATCCGGACGAAAAACAACAACACTTGTAGGGGACCATGAGTACTTCATACCTACCAAGTTTCATCAAAATCCCTTCAGCCGTTCTTGAGAAGAAGTTTAAAATGTGAAAAGTTTACGACGACGACGGACGACGACGGACGACGACGGACGACGACGACGACGACGACGACGGACGACGGACGACGGACGCAACACTATGACAATAGCTCACTTGAGCCTATGGCTCAGGCGAGCTAAAAAAAAAATCAAATCAAACAGAATAACGAAAAAATTTGTGAATATCCAACAGAGATGAGGCTGGGTGCCTTGGGAGAGTAAGCATCTTCTTGTAATTTAAAATCACTTTAGTTTGAAGTACCACTGATGAGGATTTACCATCCGAAACACGTGTCTGGTGCATTAAAATTGGTTTGGAATTTTATTCAAGAAGTGACTTAAATTTTCATAGCAACACCCGTAACTTTAATCGAGCAGAAAAGATCAAAACCGATGAATCTGCCAGATTTTGTGATTTTAATTTCATGGTTCAAACCTAAGTATTTTACAACATTGTGGACAACGAGTTGTTATTATATTGTATTTTCAAAGTATCGTCCAAAAAAGTCAGTCGCTCACAAAAGTAGACTCTAGATAAATTAAGAATTCAATTCAAAATGTTGTATCGTACTGATATCATTTAATTTCCATTGTCATTTTCAAGAAACTAAGATTCTGATTGGCTGAGAAATTTTGTTGATACATCGATCAACACAATTTTTCACGGAAGTCTATTTAAAGCACTATTTTTAGAACTGGGGGTTCCCTCAAACACGAATTAACTCGTTGCTGAAAATACAATTTGTAGATGTCTGCTTATCATTTCAAGGGTACCATTTCTTCTCTACTTCCTCTAAAATTAACAGTGCATGTAGAATTTGCTCAAACTAGTCCTTATTCCAAAGATATAGAGAGACGATCGTTCGCTGTTTGAATCATGGCGGCTGCCACAACTTGTTTTGGCAGACGTACGTATCACTGCGAAACCTTCCGACTTACGAAATATAGTGCGGTGATTGATTGTTTTTAGATCCAAGAAAACAGTCTGTTTTCCATAATTAAATGATAAGAAATGAATCTTACATTTTTTCTGTTGATGCAGGTATCACCCGAAAAATTGGACAGAAAACTTTTGCATCAACGCGCTACGCTGATAACTTGGGTCAAACATCACTCAAACAACGGTCATTTTATTTATTTGTACATTTCTTTTATCATATGAACCGTATGAACCTTTGAATCAACAAGAAATTCCTTTTTCGGCAGGAAATTAAAATAATACTTTTTTGAGTTTCTGATTTAAATTTGAGTCGGACACAAATGAACCATTTCGGAATATAATGAAGAAAAATCTTTTTTCATCGATTTTGATGTGTTCAAGGTAATGTCCGGATTTGATCAATCCTCTGCAATATCAACGGATCATTGGATCTACTTGGCTTTCATGACACGTCAATTAGAGAAAAATCTCCGAAAAATCTTAGAATGAAATGAAAGCCAATTAGATCATTTATCGTGCTTGCAGTGCAAGGGAATAAGACGAGAAACTTGTCAACTCTGTCATCAATTTCCGATTGTCGCCCTTTACACTACTTATCCCACAACTTTCTTAATTTCGTTCCATCATTTATCAGGATTCTGAAATCGCTTTTCCAGGATCCAGAGGATAAGTGTAAATCAAAAGAACTGGTGACAATTTACATCGAGTGGCTAGTCAGAATTTCCCCTGCTGTCGAGTAGATCATTCGTGATATGGTTCGAATCTTGAAGGATTTTATCCGTAATCATTTCTGTCACGAATAATTGAAATATATATGAGGAACTTTTACACTGAATGGATCTATGAATTACTAAGTACCGTTTTGAGACATCTATCAGACGCAACAAGTTCTTTCTTCGTCAAATACAAAAACAAGAGTCCCACTGGGAGCCGAATCGCTCAAACATGAACAACAAATATTCGATAGTAATGTGATATGCAATCAAAATTACCTACAAAAGTAGACAAAACAGTCTTTAACTTGCACGTTAGTCCGATTTTGCATCCACACTCAAGAAAAGGAGAGGATTTCCAATATGAAGATGTTGCAGTGATCACAGTGGAACACACACGAATGAAACGAGAAACATAGAAACAAACAGACGGAGACATTGAGAAATATCACATCACATTAACAAAACATGAAGGAAAGCACTTTATATATCAACTTGCAAACAAGGTCATAGGCGACAAAGCCTTGCTATAGATTTCAAAGTAGAGAAAAGCGGAACTAAAATCGGACGCATGCGTAGGAGATTTTTATATACCGGTAAAAAAAGAAATCCATAATAGTTAGTAAAGAAAAAAACCCCAGATCAATTTGGATTCATTTATTCTCGACCTGTTGGAAGCTGTTATTAGAGCACATACCTTCTAGATGATAAGATTCAAAATCAATTTGAAGTGCCACAGATTTGAAATGTCAGAAAACGCACAGGAGAAATTATATCCAGAAAATATCTTTTTACATCGTGTGGATAACGAATATGAATATTGTTGAAGAAATGGTATTACATCACGTTTTATAAAAGAGTAAGGATACGAATTAAAAAACGTTTAGGGCTTATCTCTTTTTATCACATGATTCACCCGTTATGCAGTTTCATAAAGCCATTTCATAAATATATGATATGATAACACGTTACATATCACTCTGCTTGAATGCGATTGGTCAAGTTTGGAACCTAATCACATAAACCTTGACAAATGTGACCTTTCAAATATCGGTCAACTGTTAAATTCAGACCCGAAGTCAATATCAATGATTAAAATTGTTGTTGTTGGATTAATTTTTGCATTAAAATACTATTCAAAATTGAAATACTTTTCTCTTACGCACAGAATATCTATACGATGGGGACACTACTTCTCATGGCGTAGCAGACGACTTCTAGATCTCGGCGTGATTCGCCTCAGTAGTTCTCGGAAACGTTGATTTCACGTTAGAAATACACATTTTTAGGCAATATCATGTGATAAAAAGAATCTCAAATGAATTTTCATTTCATACGATGTATTATGAAACTCGTTGTGCGTTTTATATCCCCTCGCCAAGGCTCGGGGATATAAAACTCACAACTCGTTTCATAATACATCGTATGAAATGAAAATTCATTTGAGATCCTATATTTATTCCATATTTTGAAAATTCGATATTAGGTATAAGTGAAAAATGCAATATTATTTACACTTTTTCAGTATTTTTGCCATTTACTTTTATCACCTTAAAGATATTGCGCAAAATTAATAGATTTGTTATGAAACAATATGAAGCAGCATTGATGAAATTCTAAGAAGACCCCCCCCCCCCCCGATTTGCATCAAGTCAAAAACTAAGTTTCAAAACTATAAAAAAAAAACATATCAACTAAAACCCGGAACGAAAAAATTCCAATTCCAGAAATCGGTATTTCAATTTTGTGGTATTCATTTCTTATGTAGATAATGGACAATAAGTTTTTCAAATAGGCCATATACATTCTTCTTTTCGAATATAAATTGCCATGTGTGCGAAAAATAACAATAAAAAGAAAAATGCGATTCAATTCCGATATGAATGGCATGTAGCGTTGTTTTATGGTGCGAAGAGGAAGGGCAAGTCTTCCTGAAAAATACAAACAGATGGAGGGATTGTTTATCCTCTATAGAATATCATTATTTTATAATATAAACCATTCTGTTATCATATTGGTGTCTGAAAATAAGATATATCTAAACAATCAAATATATCTAACGGCTCTATCTCTTATACAGTGAACAAATCGCCAAAATCTGAAGTTACCTCTCCTCAAATGTGTACTAGTCCATCAATCATTGAAAAATAAATGAGATATTATATATCAATAAAGCATATCACTTTTCTTTTTTCCCAGATTTTCCTGTATTATTATTTGTTTTTCTCTATAATTATGCTGGCTAACTACATTCCATCAATGAATGAAGTTCAATTTGATTTTGATAAATAAATAACCATATTCCTTATTAAATTCATTGCACCTTTATTTTAGTTGATATTCGTCCATTGAAACCTTTCCTTTTCTTAATGCTATTGTGTGGTAGTATACTTCCTTCTCATATATTTATTTATAAAATACATCCTGTTTATCGAATACATCGAGGGTAAAACTGCAAGTGATCCGGTTAATAACGGAATAAAGCATTGTAATCCAAAGACGGCTCTTACTGGCCTTATTATCAAAGGTGTTTCTGTTATTGTATATCTTTCTAAGTTTTTCTGACAGAGCTTTACTATAGTTATAACTTTCGAAATTCTGATATGTAAAAAGCAGGATGAAACAAGTGCATTCTCTCTTGCAAAGGCAATATCATTCTAGATAAGCGTATTACCCCCCCCCCCCCCCAAAAAAAAATAATAATAATAAAAAAAAAAAAAAAAAAAAAAAAAAATAAATATATGAAATAAAGTAATGCATTCCAATCAATGTTTGTTGTTCTTGCTCTTTCTTATTTCCTCTTTTCTTTTTTCATTACTGATTCATAGTGTATAAATTTCAAGTTCATGAGATTCAGTTACCAGAAAACTGGTTTAAGTTTGACAGTTTTGTTTGTTTGTTTGCTTCTTTTTGTTTTTTTCTTCTGGCATTTTTCTTAATAAAAAGAAATTCATAACGGAAACAATTAGACTTCAAAGAATTTTTAGATATATAAATACACATGTTTGTGTACAAAAATCTGAAATCTTCATGGAATACCAATCACTATAAAAAAGCAATGTTTTGAATATCGTAATTGAAACGGTGGCATTTATGTAATGACAGTTACAAATAGCATGATCGAGATGTTATCATTATCTAATGAGCTATATTTCGCTCAATCTCTTTTTGAATTCATTGATATGATCTATGTCATTTTGTTTCGTTAATTTTTTTTCAAACCTCATCTTTGCTATGACGGTTCTGATAAGTACTGCAGAAAATCATAAATATTGACAGATACAGTGAAGATCGCAAAATTCGAACCCGACTGGGCTTATTTTCCCATGTTAACCGATAGCATCAATAATAAACAGAAGAGAATTGCAGCATGGACCAGACATGAACTTTTCGGGTACTAAACCCTGGTAAGTGATCCTAAATCTAAACAAAGTAATATGACCAAAGAGGATGAAAATAATTATGTCGAAAAATGTACTGAAAAAAGTACATGTAGCAGGATGGGTGGGATATGATGCTACAGGACCCACGCTTTAGAAATTTCAAGAATTTTGGTAACAGAAAATTTTGAATGCGTTGAAGAGAAAGACGATCAACCGAAGTTGACCGAACTTGGCTACATGTGCCCTCGGGGACTCCTGGTGCAACAGCAGTGACACTCACCAAGTATTACAAATGTTAAACGTCTTCAAATTCAATAGTATCATTTATAAACAGACAAAATTTGAAGCATGGACCAGACATACACGTTTCGGGTACTGAACCCTCGTCAGTGATCCTCAATCTAAACAATGTAATATTGCCAATGAGGATGAAAATTATTAATTATGTCGAAAAATGTACCGAAAAACGTAGCAGGATGGTCGGGATATGATGCTACAGGACCCACGCTTTAGAAATTTCAAGAATTTTGGTAACAGAAAATTTTGAATGCGTTGAAGAGAAAGACGATCAACCGAAGTTGACCGAACTTGGCTACATGTGCCCTCGGGGACTCCTGGTGCACCAGCAGTGACACTCACCAAGTACTACATATGTTAAACGTCTTCAAATTCAATAGCATCATTTATAAACAGACAAAATTTGCAGACAAGAAATTCGATCGAGATACTTCATAAAATAAAATATCATACACACATTATCTAGTTTGTCATAATTACCTTTCATATATAAAACTTTTCCTATATGTACATCTAATACAGCTTCAAATGAAATATAGACTCCACCAATAATATAATCCAAATCTTTCACATTATGAAGTCAGAAATTGAAATATATGTCTTTGGCTTAAAATGTCAAAATTATCATTTTCAAATATCTAATAAAGATTATATAACAACGAATGAAAGGTGTAGAAATCTGTGAGATTTGCTACAAGTGAAGTCATCCAAGGTTTGTTATGTTTTGTTAGGAACCACTCAACGTACCAGACTATACATCTGTTGGTAATTTTCTCTATTACTAAAAGCTACGTCGCCCCAGCACTGCACCACATTCTCCCCCTGTAGCGTTATGTCCTCCACCACCTACAAATAAATGGTAAGGGGCAGAGGACAAGTCATAATCATGATACATGAAAAATACACCACGAGGTTGTTCTACGATAACTCCTTTCAGATAACGTTAAAAAGCTCAGAATTCTGATGTTTTGTAGTTTTGATAAACGATATTTAACAGCATGAAGCATATGAAAAGAGCAGAAAATATACGAAGCGATTAGAAATGAGGATATCTGAAACAAATTTGAATACATTAATTTGATAAAATATGCAGATAAACGGTTCATTTAGGCAATCTATATAACATACCAAATCCGTCTTACTTACAGGGACACTTGGCATATCCGGTATAGATAAAATTATACCATTTAGTGTATTTAGTGTTATTGCCGTATGAATAAATCACTGACAGCGGTAAAATGATAAAATGTCAAAAAAGTTAATCATTTTGTGACGCTTAAATATGAAATGAACTACCCAAATCCAGTATAGAAACAAGACGCTATAGAAGTTTTCAAAATTCAAAATTTGCGGATTCGAAGCCGTTGATTCCACAATTTATTTTGAAGCCCAATAAAAATGTACGATTACATGAGGATCATATCTTATGCAAAAGAGAAACGAAACATCATAAATGAAAAATGCAGGAGATGCTTACTCTTCCCGCATGATCTCATTCCCCTGTACGTTTGATACATGAATTGTATCGAGTTACTTTCTGTTCTGTTCGTTTTCGGTTTTTGTTTTGCTGACTATGAAATGATGGAAATAATACCTTTTTAAAGATCGCATGTGGTGCTTTCAATTTTGCATTATTAAATAAAGAGAGTATACACTGGTTGAAACATGTTTTATTTTTTGAAATGACGATGCAACTCAGTATTTTGTTTCAAATTACACAGAGGGGATAAGTTTTTAAGCAACATGCAAAATAGCGTCAAAGAAAACGACACTGGATTTATTGTCCTCCAATCAAAAATCTTTCAAATCATTTCAGAGTATATGGGAGACAATTATGCACAATGAAGTTCATTTGCTAGAATTTCTCGCATTTCTTTGACAAATAAGCACTTTCGCACGTAAAAATACTCGTCAGTCGTGTAAAACGCATTTGCCTACTGTGATAAAATCTGATTCAAACCAGTTGCAAGATTCAACACCCAATAAAACTTAGTTAATGGCTGGCAACAGCTCTCCACTAAGTTCCTAAACTTTATACCATCTCTTGGTTCAATTTGTTTTATTAGCAAGGATCTTAAAGTAAAACGGAAAATAAAAGGGAAAACAAATTGAGAAACTTAGTACTAATGATTGCTTGATTTCTCGCTTCGTTTCTAGATTTTTATCATGTGTGTGACTTGAAATCTAGATTTTTTGTCTCTCAACATCATTTTGAAAAGCTCAAAAGAACATGCTTCACGAGACGTAAGATGCAAGAAATAGCGAATACAATAAATTTAGGCATGTACCATTTCCTTTCAGTTTAAATCAGCTCATTATCACCAAAGACTAAACGTGGCAATCACAGAAACTAGCACTAAAGCGTTATAAGATATGAACCGTGTTGTAATTTTTCTCCATGTTACTGATCATTTGATTTTGTCATGCTTCATTATAATGGATACCATAATTATCTAATGATGCGTGATATATATCCTCCTTTGCGGCTTCCTATTTGTAAAGTAAACTCTATAGTTTCCTATCTACCCCTCTCCAGATGTGCCTTTCTAAGTTTATCAACAACAAGATAGCCTGTTACATAAACCACTTGAAAAATGCTGGCAAATTTGATTTATTATATTACTTTTCATTCACTTACAACTAGAAGAAGGGAGAATCTGACGGTTTCTGTTTAGTTACACATAATTAAAAGTGTAAGAACATACCCCCATATCCCAAACACAGGATTTGGTGGCTCCCAGTTTCCACTAATATTTTCATCACGAAAGCTAAATCACACTTTAAATCAAATGCTTGGCAAGTTTGTATTTCAACTTGCTGATTGAGGATTGAAAGGAAAGGGTGGCCCTTAAAAACAATCCAGCATGTCAAAGGCTGCGCAAAATATTGATAACAAGACTTGCCTTACTTGCCAAGTCATTTGACTTAAAGTTAATTGGTTTTTTTCTGATCCAAAGTACAAGCCATGTGAATTTTTGTATTGTTTTCATGGTAGATCAGTGGATGGAAGTCGAACACAAAGACAAAATCAGTATTCAAACAGCATGTGCAATCAATAGGCATACGTCACAACGGCAAAATACAAAATAACAATAATAATAAAATAACAACAACAAAAAAAAGGCACAGAACAAGACATTCTACAAGAATGAATATAATTTCGAGATGTTAAAAATGTCTTTAGACAATTTTAATTCATATTTTATCATCAGATCAGCATAGTGGCTTTATTTTATTTCTTATTATTTTCATTAATATATGCGTTTGGAGTCTTTTTGAAATTATTTTCAAGTTTCATCATAAAAAGTTCAACACACACATATCATGTTTGCTCAGATATACAATACTTGTATAAGAGGTTCCTATGAGAAGATGAAAGCCAGAATGATATGACCAAAATTTCCCACAGCATGGCTGTTGAGGTTAGTTGTCGTTGTTGGCTTCTGCTTCCTTTTGTAACATTTTTGTTTTAGTGTCAATTTATGTATGTTGGTTCATAGGGTTTGTAATACAGAGGATTTTTAGCTTGTCTTCCCAATCAAGTGCTCAATAAAAACCAACTTATGTAAATAGATCATTGACGGTACATTATCCCCAGGGAAGCTCAAACCTAACGAGTTCTCGCAAATTCCCTGACCAACAAGTATAAACTTCCTCTCAAGGGGCTGATGGGATATCAACGAGTCATCCAATCAAATCCCTCATCATTATGATGGAGAATTTTGACAGTGATCCAATTAGGACATGTTGAATAAATACGGTTCATGGGGGGAATGTAGTCGATAGCGTCTCCAGAAACGATGATGTTGACACTCTCACAAACAATTAAGCTTTCATCACTTGTTACTTCACTCAGCTTGAATTGCTATGAAGCCTAATGCGAAATATGACAACTAACATATAATGTTATATTTTGATTGCATTTGATGCATTTTGATAAAATTTCAACCAAGTTCGTCGTAACATGAGCAAATATTAAGTTTTAAGATCCTGCAGGAAGACATGTTACATATATCAATTTACACACCATTTTCAAAATAAACAAGAAATGAGTGACAACCAAAGAGAAAAGGACATTTATGAATTTTAGTCTCACTCTTATTTTATACTCTTCATATTTTTGCTCTTCATAATTTCATATTATTTGGATTACATCTTTTTCGTCCTCGATCATAACTGATGAGACACAACTTGTTGAAATGCTTATATGGTGCACTGAAATTTGTAAAATGGAACGCATATTTCAAAATTAATAAGCGTCAATCTTTATGTACATCTGAATTCGAATATCTTATTTCATTGGCAACAACAATTATCAGTTATCTTTTAGATTTCTCCACTTGTTCGAGAGAGAGGCATTTTTTATTTTATAATTTTATGTGCATTTTTCGATGTGGTTATTACATCGTAGTCTTGTTTGAGATTTTATCTTCTTATTTTATTATCTTCTTCTCATTTTTTGAAGGCAGATAGGTCATATTCAGCAAGCGTAAAAAATATTCAATATCTTATTATGAAACAATCAAATCAATAAGCAACACAAAAGCACGACTTCGTAATGGGCTGTCAAACGTGACAGATCGACCATGCGCATGCCATGTCCATCAGATATGCACTTCCTGTCAATAGAACGTCGCCAGAGGTGTGATGCAATGTAAAGCATCGTTACATTATCACAAAAATCGTGATGAACTATGGGAAAACTCTATGGTTTGACTTCGAAATTTGCTCTAGCGATGATGTATCTCACTGACAAGCCGAGCCGATGTGAGAGAGTAACAACCTTATACCTTTGATCAAGTGTCAATTATTTAACATTTATCAGTATATTTTCTGAAATTGATATGCTCTTTGGTGCAGCCTTTTAGACGCAGACATAGAATTGATTGCATTTTCTTTGATATATCTCTTACAGGCTCGCAGAAGGCTACGCTTAATTGATCCCGAGTATTGGTTTGCCTAGCTTTGCTTTAGGAAATAAAGCTTTTTATCAGAAATAATTGAATGCACCTTCATTTTGTCGCGTCTCTTTGAGGCATGGCTTTGCAGGTATGTCATTGGGGCGTGATGTAAATTTTAAGCGAGCAGATGTACATGTATCATTTGACTAATTGTAAGGTTTGAATGTTTCCATTTGGAGAGCCAATATAATCTTAGAAAATGCATACTCGGCATTTCCTTAATGATTGGAATCAATGATTTGACTACATTAACAGAATTAACATGACAATGTCCACTAAGAAGCAGGAAATACCTACTCTTCCGGGACAAGCGATCTCATTCTAAGTTTGCTTAATAGGTTGTTTTTCCTTAGTGTCTTAACGACTTTTGGTCTGCTATTTCAATTTTTTTTTCAATCCACCTATTACTTTTCTTATGATGATCGATGGAGCTTGTCCAAGCGGGAAAGAGATACAATACATTCAAATTGTTTTACATTGTAAAAACCTTAATAATTAAAATAAAACACGAATTATCATAAACAATGGAAATATCTCAAACTCATTCGAATAAAGTTGATTTTAAAGTAAAAAGGCTGAGGAGGATTTTTGTTCTTAGTTGTTCAGTGGGTCCTGTAGCATCATATCCTACCCATCCTGCTTCGTTTTTCGGTATTTTTGGACATGACGTTCACAGTCTTTGGTCGTATTACATCGTTCAGATTGAGGATCACTGACGAGGGCTAAGTATTCGAAACGTGCATGTCTGGTTCATGCTGCTTAAGTGATGCTATGAATTTTGAAGACGTAACATTTGTACCTCTTGGTGAGTGTCACTACTTGTGGACAAGGAGTCCCCGATGGAACGTGTAGCCAAGTCCGATCAACTTTGGTTGATCGTTTCTTCAAACGCATCCGAAAATTTTTTTTCACAAATTTTCTTTGAAATTTCTGAAAAGTGAGTCCTGTAGCATCATATTCCAACCATCCTGCTACATCTCTCGGTATTTTTTGGACATAGCTTTTTATTACATTGTTTAGACTGAGGATCACTGACGAGGGTTTAGTACCCGAAACGTGCATGTCTGGTCCATGCTGTAAATTTATCAGGTTTTAAATGATGCTATTGAATTTGAAGACGTTTAAAATTTCACAGTCTTTGGCCATTCATATTTCATTTTTTGAAGTGAGGATCACTGACTAGGGTTAAGTACTCGACATATGCTGCAAATTTATCTGTTCTTTTAAAATGATGCTTTGAATTTGAAGAAGTAACATAAGACTCGAAACATGTTAAACTTAGATTGGGAATTTGGTGTAAAATGTTAAACACATGATCAATGTGAAATTCGTGCCATCATTCTTGGAAATTTATGGTCAAATGCAGAACCCAATAAAACCATGGCCTATGCGGATATCTTGACAAGATATTTTGATTTATGTCGGACAAAAAGTTATCATTTTGATGGCAATGGGCCATCTATACCCTCACCTGTTAAGTGGAGTATATACCATAAATCCTATACCAAGAAAGGGGCAATTTGTTTTAGAACAAATCTACTAATGGCAGATTTGTTTTTGATAAAAACAGATGTCTCTTGGTATAGCTTGGTGTTTCATGACGGTGTCGATACATTTCATTTCGGTATATATAGCGGGACATAATTATTATGTAAAGTATCATAATGATGGTACAGATGAATATTAAAACAGCCTTGCAGAAACGATATGTTTTCTACATAACACTTTATAATAACGGTGGCATAGTTAAATAATATATATATGACCAAAAGAGCATTGGAGGGATGGTACAAGTACCAGGATGTTAACCTCCTTTAATTTCGATGATATTTTAGGATGAAAAAACAAGTTTCCAAAATGATAAAGTAATACATGATGTCAAATTGATAAAGGCCTAAAACAAGCCTTCTTTATACGAAAATGTTATATAAATGAGATAAAGAAGATCCTGATGACAATCTCGACAGTACTCACAATAGATTACCACATTGAGCATCGACGGACCCCTAGCAAGCTAAAGGTGGGACCAGATTACGATGATAATGAAATTAAAATGAAAGAAATAATAATCACGAAATAACGATATAAAACCTGTACATTTTTTAACATGTCCCTTAAAAATTTTTTTCTTTGTAACTTTCATTTCTCATATTGATTCGTTTTCATTTTTTTTATAAATTAGTTGACACAAGTTCATAATTCGCTATACTTATTTCTTGTTTGTAAGATCTGTGGAAATGAATATCAGACGGAACATTGTTCATTGAAATGTTGGCGGGAAAATTGAAAGGAACAAAAATATTACCATTAAAAAAGAAACCAGAAACGCTCCATATCTTCTGTTGCTCGATTTTTTTTTATTCTAATTAAGTTTAAGCTTTTCTGCTCTAAGTATGTTGTCCTATTGTTTCTTTTCTTTTTTCTCCATTGATTTCATACACAAAATACTTTTGGTTTGAAAGTCAATGGCAATGTGTAGGAAAAATCGTTTAAGTAAAGAGTAAATAAAACTTGTTTTTCTCATCAAATGCGCCTCTGACACGTTCATAAATTTTCGTTCTAAGTCCAATAACACCTTCTTGGAGAACCATCAGCATCATTCCATAATTAGCGATTTATGAGAACAACGGCCACTCTGACCACTTTACTATGGCCACGATAAGTAGATTGAGAAAACAGATCAGTTGTAGACGGCGTATCCAGGAAGCTTATGAAGAAGGATTTTCATTTATTTTCAGGATTATATAATGGAATCTCTTGAAAATGCATGCTTCTATAAAAAAAATTTAAACGCAACAACCAGGCAACCAGGAAAAGGGAAGTCTTGGCAAGATACATTAAAGTGTTTGACGAAACTCAAGGGACTTATCCTAGTTCCGTTGAAAGAACTGCTTCAAAAATGAAAAATAAGTGAAAATTCCTAATAGACTATAAGTGCTAGCGTGGTATGGAACCTGCAGTGACCAATCTCTCACTTTGAGAGGACAATGCTGGTGATTAACCGTTAGATGAACTGACCATTTATTTGGGGAAGAATATATCTGCATAAGTGTTCAGGAAATTCTATTACCGCTTCTTTGTTCGTTAGGAATACTTATGAAGCGTATTTTATGGCGAGCCATCATCGCAAATCACAGTGAAGATGACAAGCGAAGAAAAAGTGTTATTACTTGCCAAGAATATTTATTTCTAAATTCTATACAATCTAGATGGTGGCCGCAAGAAACTGTGCAAAGGTTTGCTTTCAGTCAGTCATATGTTGCCATTAAATTTAAAGTAAACATTTTGATAAAAAAAAAAGAGAAACTGAATTCCACGAGAAGACCTATTCAATGATTTATACTTAAGAACAATCTAGACGTATAGTCAAGTCATGCTAGTGATACCCCTTTGTTGACCACATTTTATAAGTATATTGAATGTACGTTATATTTAAAGAACGTCTTTACGAGGTTTATTGGGATTTGTAGTACAGGCAGAAATGGGTGGGTACGAGTTGCTGCCTGTGCTACAAATCCCAACAAACCGAGTAAACGTTCTTTAAATTGCTTGTATCATAACAGTACTTTAACCCCGCCCCCAAAATTTCAATTATGCCACCCAATGATCTTTCCATTACGCCATAATATATCTGACGTCATCAGTGCATCCTGGGATCGCGCAACTTTATTACCTCGTGGTTATTCTGAGCCTGACATTTCAACGGGTAGCACGAGAAGCATGGCGGAGAAGATGGACTTCGATTTTGATTTAAATTTTGATAAATATTTTCTCAAAACTGAAGTGACTGACGAGGATATTACTTTATCTCAAATACATGTATGTGAAGACATTGAAAAAGTGGAGAACATGATTAGCGATATGGACTTTTCAAACTTTGGCGACGATGATTCCGGATATCAATTTACCTGGGCATGATCAAACAGCAGAACTAGATGATGTAGAAAATCAGAGATTTGGAGAAATCACAGACGACGAGATTAATGAACTGATTTCTAATCTAGAAAATAAGAACACGAACAAAAACATGCGTTGGGCGATAATGTTGTTGAATTTCGCAAAAATGAAATCGTTACTTGCCCAGGGACTTGGGTTGAACATTAAACAAGCAGACCCTATTTCTCCGGAACAGGAAAACAGATTTGGGATCGACAGGTGTTCAGTGATCATTGCGCGGAAAATTTGCAGTATACGATTTACATGTGCAAATTGTTCGGACTGAGAACCTACGACGAACACCATTTTCTGTATTGTACTACATATTCAATTAATTTAGAATTAATATATCTATACATCGCAAGGATGTAATATAACTTAAAGTTCATATAGTATACCCCCCCCCCCCCCTTTATGATAAGACAGTTAAATTATTCTTTATATATTCAAGGGAATCGCTGCATTGCTGTCTATTTTGAGACGTACATCAACGCTTTGGGGAACTCCGGAAAGTTTTTCAGACGACCGCTTGCTGGATGGTGTTCAACCCTTGGGTGTAAACAAAATGAAAAATCTCATGAAGGTAATTTGCGACAAAGCTGGACTTGTGGGTAATTTTACCAATCATAGTGGGAAAAGAACATGCGCAACCCAGCTATACTTGGCAGGCGTAGATGAGCAAGAAATAATGGGAAGAACAGGCCATCGATCCGAGAAAGCCGTACGAAAAGACAAGAGATCCTCCGAAGCGATCGCAGAGAGGGTTAGTGCAGTCTTGGATCCGCCTGAAGATCCGTCAAAGATGGAAGAAATGGATATGTGCGCGTCCGCGAAAATATTAGATCAAACGCAAGATGAAAATGTAGACCAGGAGATGTGTACACCCGCAAAACGAGCACTTGCCGACCTAACCAATCAAAATGTGTTTCAAAATTGCAGTGTTTCATTTAATTTCTAAAATTGATGTGAATTGTACATGTCACTTGAAATTTTATTTTGCGTCCTTGCATTTATAGACATGACAATTAGAGTACGGTTTGCTGTACTCTAACTTCCAAAAGTTGGAAGACTTTTGGAAGTTGTAGCATATCTAAGCTCCGCCTCCAAACCTGGGTATCAGGATTTGTAGTACAAAACTAATCAATAGAAAATTACACAAGGTCATGATACAATGTTGAAATAAACTCTTGAATCAGCTTACCGGTACCGGTATCTACTGTTGTAATAATTCACCAGCCTTATATGTTCGAGATCGCCGTAAGAATATATGCAGAGTTGAATTCCAAACAAAAAATGCTGAAAATGGATGACCAGAGATGATTGTGAAAAAAATTATATGAGTTATCAGAATTCATCTGTTGTCTTATGATTTGGTTAGAGAATAGATATGACCATGCTCATATGGTACACACAACGTACATTTCAATATGATCATTTCATCCACTAGGTTGATATCTCTGATGCCGGACTGTTAGTCCCCGAGGATATTGTTCGCCAAGTTTCAATGTCTTGAAAATTGTTTTGTAAATTTCTGATATTGTATTCGATGAATTATTCTGGCATAGCTCTATCCTTAGCTGGCTCTTTGCCAGTCTTTGGCAAAAATATCAGGTCATATTCAGAAATTCCCCTTTCCGTATTCAATATTTAGATTTCTCTTTCGGCCTCGAGCATCACTTATGATACATTATTTGTCGAAATGCGCATATGGTGCATTTAATCATTACGATGGAGCATATATTTCAATATATATAATATACGATAATTTGTATATTGACGATCAAAAACGAAATTCTTCAAAGAATACAAACAAGGGTACAAGTATTTAGTAAAGTCCTTCTTTTAAACAAGGGTCTCGAATGATATAGGAAAATATGATATTTTTCTCCTTTTCTCAGATTTTAAAACATTCATACTTAAACTAATGCATTATTATGAAGCATCTAATGGATAGTTACAAATCTTCTTCAGTTTTTCCTGTCGTAAATGACGAACCATCTCTAAAATGCATGTATGTACATGTATAACAAGCTGTATGCCTTATAATGAGACGTGTAAACATCATGTATGTAATCAACATTGAAACACAGCTCCAAATGTTCCAAGTGCACGAAAATGACTGGGTATAAACAACGATTGCATCTTCAAGATAAAGCTCTTCATAAATATTGGCGCTCTTCTTGTCGGCCTTTATTCATATAGCTGAATCTTATTGTTTCTGTACTAATTATGTGCTATGTTTCTATTACTTGGAGTCAGGAAACAATCAGACGTCTGTAGCTGAGTCTGAAATAATTTGTTTCTGATAGATATGGCAGTATGACAATAACAAACGTTACCCCATGTAGACCACCCCAGACACACACAATATGTATACCATAAACATGATAAACATGAAAATAGTTTACCAGGGCCAACAAAGCGCTATTTCAGATCAAACGAAGAAAATGTATTTGGATCTATACATTTCAGAATTACATGTGCTGGTATGTCCTCAGAATTGTTCATGGGCAAAAATACTATCTCTATTAAACAAGCATATCTGACAGTAAATACTGTAGTTTCTAATGATTGTCCCTACAGTCTTTGGCAAAAATATCAGGTCATATTTAGAATTTCCTTTTTCTATATTCATTATTTAGATTTGCTCTCTTTCGTCCCCGAGCATAACAAATGATACATTATTTGTTTAAATGCGCGATAATTTTTCGTATTGAGTAAGGTCTTACTTGCATGAGGCACGTTATATGAGTCCTATTATTCAGTTGGCCATTACGCAATGTCGTCATGTAAATTTGTTCTGTGCGACTTTGCGGAGGACAGGTGCTTCAAATCTAATTCTTTTCATAAGATATAAAAGAAGTAAATTGATGATCTGCTTGTACATCCAACAGGTGACTATCTCTTCCTCTCTCCATCATTAATAAATTTTACATGGATAGACACCATATTAACTCCCTACACCCTCAAGGTTAGATCAGCAGGACATGCAATCATATCTCTATGACGGAGATACTACAGTAAGTGTACTTGATAACACAGTGAATTGGTGCAAATTTGTAACAGCTAATTGAATATTGATGACAGAGGCAACTGTACCATCAATATCAGAATTTATGCAAGCACTGACCACAAGTATGAAATCAGCAAAATTTCTAGATCTAGATTTCATTGGCTGTGCTAATCGGAAAATTAGTATGAATTATACTATCTTAATATATACATTACAAGTTTCCACTGTTCAAGACAAAAGTCAGCAGGATCTCTAATAATTTCATTTGAAGTTGTCATAAAAATAAGGCATTGCCTGGATATCTTGGAAGAAAATAATATGTAGACAACACAAAAGCTATTATCTCTTATTAGGAGTAAATGACAAAAAATTGAATAGCTTAAATTTTACTACTCCCTTCGACCTTCTTTTAGAGAAAAAAGATCATTGTATCTCTACTGTCAAAGTCAGCGTTGCGAAAGTTCGTGTTATGTTATCCTCGCAGACTAGTCAATGGAGTATACTTTGTATCGATACAGTTCTCCAAATGTAATAGAATTTAACGTACCCAGGCAGTGCCAGATATGTTTCTTTTGTCAAAGCATAAATAATCCTAATCATTGTAATTTTGAAATGCTTATATTGACTATACTTCTTTCACAGTCAATCCATTCCATTTGTTACACGTCTTCAAATTCTATGGTGTTCATCATTTAAGAACAGATAAATTTGCAGCATGGGCCAGATATGCAAGTTTCGGGTACTTAACCCTCGTCAGTGATCCTCAATCTAAACAATGAAATATGGCCAAAGAGTGTGAAAGCTATTTGTCCAAAAATGTACCGAAAGAAGTAGCAGGATGGATGGGATATGATGCTACAGGATCCTGTGTTTTGATTCGACTGTCCTAAATGGAACAATGACTGGAGGAATAAAGGTTCAAGAGACTATATGAATACAAAAGCCAAACTTTAACTTGAAAGCAATATAGTCAGCATGTTTTGAATTAATATTAAAAACCTCTTACATGTAACAGCCATATAAATTAAAGACGTTTGACAACATTACATCTTCCTTTATCATGTGTTTGCTACACATTTTTGTATCCCTCGGCATCGCCTAGGCTTAAGAACGTCATTATACAGTTAAAGTATACCATTGAGGGAGTTAGCACGATTCTGGTTCCCCGAGACCAGACCTATTTCCCGAGGCGAAGCCGAGGGAAATAGGTCTGGTCGAGGGGAATCAGAATCGTGCTAACTCCCTCAATGGTATACTTTAATTGTTTTATTATACCGAAACAAACAAACATATCTCTTAGTTGTACCGAAACAAACATTATACTGAAACAAACATATCTCTTAGTTTCACATCGTTCCAATGGAAATTCTAATAATTTTGCCTTGCCTTCTCGACTGAATGAATATTAATTTTTGATGATAAGATAAACAGAAACATCATTTATCATACTCATACATGTTTAATTTTTGATTGTTTTATTTTATTGCGGATTAATTCATGTGCTAAGCGGATAGGAGGCGGATTACTCTGCTCGCGTACCAATAGCGTCATACGATCATCCGATCAACCTTCAACGGCGCTGATTGGTTGATACTGACACACCCCCAAAGAAGCTCCGCCCCATTTTGAGACTAACTCCCTAGGGAAATAGTCTTCTCAACTAACGCACCTCTTTGCAGGGAAATAGTCTTATAAGGCGATTTTCAGGGATTTAGTTAAATTTAATGAGTCTCTTTATTTATAAGAAAAATTCAGTAGAGGTATAATAATGTACATTATGGTATAGTTTCCGTTTAAAGTATGACAAAAGAAGATTGAATGTTGAATGACCAAAATATGAACTTTCACTATTGAAACAAATAGTCAATTGAAATAATTTCAGAGCATCAATAATGATGAGCATTTCAAGAAATTATTACTGATACTGTCTGGTGTAGATACTTGCCTTAAGAATGTATGATCGCGAAACAGTGCACTGAGATGTACAGGGACAACGATAGTGACAATCAGTACTTTAGTTGTATTGGTTGTTTTCTTGTTTCGTACAAAATTTAACTGCTCTAAAATGATGCTAATGAATCTGAAGCCGTTAAACATCATACGAATTACATTGAATCCAAATATGTGAAAATCAATATAATTTGAATTATTTTGGCCTTGAAGGAATACCTTTTATTTAGTAAGTAAATAGTGATTAGATCCCTTCGAGAACAATACCGTATTGATGTAATTGTTAATATCCCCTGATAAAAACAAAATAGCTTTAGGCGAAAAAACACTTCAACAAAGTACGTGCTTGTACGAATCGTTTGCAACAACGAACATAGTGGGAGACTCTCTGTCTTCTGGCATATTGATGTGCTCAAACTTATTCAAACAAATAAGAACAAACGTTTGGTCCATGCTGAAAATTTGTCTCTTCTTAAATGATACTATTGAATTTGAAGAGTTTAACATTTGTATCGCTTGGTGAGTGTCACTACTGGTGGACCAGGAGTCATCGAAGGCACATGTAACCAAGTCTCTTCAACGCATTCGAAAATTTTTGTATCAAAATTTCTTGAAATTTCTAAAACGTGGATCCTGCAGCATCACATCCCACCCATCCTGCTACGTCTTTCGATACATTTTTGGACGTAATAATTTTCACACTCTTTGGCCATATTACATTGTCACTGACGAGGGTTACATGTAAGTACCCGAGACGTGCATGTCTGGCCCATGCTGCAAATTTATCTGTTCTTAAATGATGCTATTGAATTTGAATACTTTTAACATAGAAATAAACAAAACATAATGACAGTAAGAATGTTACGTCATTTCTTACCTTAATTTCCCACGTTGTCTAATTGCAGCTTCTGGTAAGCATAAAAAGTTTCTTGCAGCTTGTAAACAAGTTTATAAATAATATCCTCTGTTGTCACTTATACAGAATCTTTGGGAAGAGAGGAGCAAATCAGAGTTATGACAGCATCATACGGGCATTTAGATCAGAACGCACCCAGGAGTCCTTCAATTTAAGTGGCTTCCACTATGGTACATCAACAGCTACTATTATATAGTCAATTACATGTAATCATCACAGCATCTTTGTATAGTGTACAGAGTTATAACGATGTACAGCCGCAGACGGGCATCCATATTGTTTCACGGGATGTGAGACTCTTGACAGATCTGAAGTGTTATTAGGAACATAAAAAGGAAGATTTGAAGATGATGAGGAGAGAAAATGGCCACATAAGTGTCTGAGAAATGTGCTATTATGTCTGACCGACGCAAGCATATTATAATATGATAAACTTCATAACATATTCTTTAAAGGAGCCATAAGGAACTTGAAGTTATCAAAGCTTCATGTTTCTAATTTGAATGAGGAAACATCTTCTTATTTCTAAATGACATCTACTCACATCAAAGGCGTTTCTTATCCTCGCTAAAGTGCTATCATATACTTGAACTCAAATGTAAAGTCTTCTCAGCGTGAATTTTGATTTGGTTTCTTTGGTATTGATACTTTGTTTTTAGTTTTGTTTTTAGTTGTGTTTGTGTTTATGTTAGTAGTTTTAAAGTTCTATATTCGCAGTCATACAAGAAACGCATCAAATAAAACGAATCATTTGAAGAAAATGTCGTTTTTACAATATCATTCAAAATTAAAGGCACTGAATTTTTTTGAAAAAAAAAACCATGTCTTCTCTGACGAGATTTTATATGAGGACGCCATTGGGACTATTTGTTTTTGCCGCATTTGGTCAATGTACAGTTTTAAGGGACAAACTAGTTTGGTTCAAGTCTGTAGGTGGGTATAAGCAAGACCACATTGCCGTCACACTCGATCAAGACAAATAGATATTACACACAACAAAAGCAACGACAGACATTCAGAGAGACAATGAAACAGATCTGAACACTCAAATAGAGATAACCAACACACAAACAAAGACACAATTAAAGCATGGAAAACAACACACAAAAGGATGGAGACGTATGAACACCTGGATCCGCCTTTTGAAAGTAATCTGCTAATTTCATAGCAAACGGGACCTAACGTGTCCGCAGTTTTCCCACTTATTCGGATACGCAGAGTTAATCTCATACTCAGTTGTTGAACAAAGGAGAAAGAAGCTTCTGATGAGAAACAATGTTATTAGATCAAAATAATTATGATACACCCGTTATGCAGTTTCATAAAGTCATTTCATAAATAAATGTTATGATAACACGTTACATATCGCTCTGCTTGAATGCGATTGGTCAAGTTTGGAAGTGTCTACGTAAATATATCTGATTGGTCGATACACCAGCCTAATCACCTAAACTGTGTGACAAGTTTGACCTTTCAAATATCGGTCGTTTGTTAAATTCAGACACAGATTCAATATCAATGATTAAAATTTTTGTTAATGAATTAATTATTGTATTAAAATACTAACAAATTTGAAATAATTTATCTCTTTACACACAGAACATTTAAACGATGGCGGAACTACCTCTCAAATCGTAACATACAATGTACGACTTCTAGGTCATGGCGTGGTTCGCCTCTGATTCTCAAAAACGTTGATTTCACGTTAGAAATACACAGGTTTAGGTATCGTGGATATTAAACGCACAACTCGTTTCATAATACATCGTATGAAATGAAAATTCATTTGAGATTCTTTTTATATAGTTTTACAGTGCAATATGATTTAAAGATCTGCGCAAAATGCTAGAATCCAGTGTGTTATTCAGAGATGCACCTTTAGCTCCATTAAAGAGAGTTACCTAAAACACCAAACAAACTTCTACATGATACAGAACATGATCAGCTAATTATTTGATGTATCGGTAGAATCAAGACCTATCCAAAGCCTCCTCGATTGTAAGATAACTTCATACGTGTTTCCTGTGTGAAGTAGATATCAGAGGTAGATCTTATTTTATGTAATCAAGTAATGCAGATATTTGTTGAATTCAATAAAGCAATGCTTCTCCTTAATTTTCTTTACATGTTATAAATAAAACATAAATTCATTCTAGTTGCAGCGTATTTAATAAGTAGTTATATAATTCATTGCTTTATATTTACTATGTATATATTTCTTTGATCTGTTTGGATGAAATGCTCGCGGAAAGAAAACAAGTTTTTTTTCAGATTTCTTTAACTTTAAATATGTTTTTGTTTCTTTGTTTATCAACTCTGAATATTCATTAATGAAAATAAAGAAGTTGCAGACCTATAATCCTTTCTGCATAATATTTTTTATTCAGAGAAGTTGTTCTTCGTGCATTTACAACATGTTTGCTCATTTTCAATACTCTAAAACAATTTTTGAAAATCGTTTCACAATTTGATTTCCTGCATAGGGTTTTATCAAAATCTTATTCGACGCAAGAGCATCCTACGGAGCTTGTGAAATGAACTCAAATTCTCTTATTCAGTTTAGATATCAGCTCTGTAACCTCTGATAGTCTTTAGATATATGACAAACTTCTCAACATAAAATATTTTACAGAGATTAGGAGAAGATTCTCAACATGTCGACATTGCAGTGATCTCAGTGGAACACACACACGTGAGACGAGATAAAGGGAACAAACAGACGGAGACACCGAGAACAACCCATTCACATCATTAAAACACGAAGAGCAACTTTATGCATATAAATGGTATCCATTGAGTTCCATTGTAAAAAGGAAATTCATTGTAGGTGGCGACACTCATATTAACTATTAAAAATGGGTCGATGCATAAATTTAAATGATTGAAATAAATCCAAATAAAGAAGTAAATGCTATTGTTTTGTGCTTATTACTAGGAAAATACATATTCCTTATTATTGTGACTACGTGAAACCAAGTTAAATGTTGTATTCTGTTCATGAGATGTAATTGTGTGTATAGATAATAAAATGTGTTACCTTTGCAAGGTTTGCCAAATTGGGTATAGTATACACCCATAAACAGTGAGAGGGGGAGGGTGCGGGAGGGGGTCACTCAAAATTTCAACACAATCCTTTGAAGATGAAATCTTCACCCACTTGAGACCATTTTTTCACATGAAATTACTCTCAATATTAATTAAGGAACTGCAAAAATCGAAGTGTATAGGTCCACGTAAGAATCAGGCATGGGTGATACGTTAATTGTTTGTTTGTTTGTTGTTTTTTTTTTTTTTTTTTTGCAAAAGGTTTTATATCTGTTTGAGACATATAAATGTGGTAGAAGTCAACACATGTCAATTCATTTCTCAAGGTATAGCGATGGTGAAGCGAGATATTCACCTTATTTATAAAGGATTACGAAGGGGAAAATGGCGGGAAAATTTCTCTGTACAATTCAACCAAATATAGTGCCCTCATAACTTTTTTTCACCATCAAAATATGTAGAAAATTTGTTCGGGAAGGGTTTGTTTATCTGAGCACATTTTGAAAGAGTAAAGTTTTGCAAAAATGTGAAGGTATTACATCTGCCTGATTCTTACACGGACCTGTTCCTAGGTTGTGACTTGAATCCATCTTTAAAGGTTAAAATCGTCTCGTTGATAGACGTGGAAGAAGTTTAGTTAAATTAAATCAGATACACAAACGCTGAACATGTCACTTCAAAACCTATGTTATCGTTCTGAATTTTTAGGGAAAAATGGAGGTATTAAAGCAGTTTGTGACATTTTTCTTTTGATAACGCCTCGGAATAGATACATGTAAGGCATGGTCCATTTGATATTCAGGGGGGGGGGGGCTTGGGTTTTTTGTCGGAGCAAGATTATTTTTTTCGCCCCGGACCGGGGCAAAATTATTTTTTTCTGGCAAAGTTGGAGCAAGGAAATTTTTTTAACAAAGTGATGCGCATATTAAGAATGTTTGTGTTTTATCAATAAAAATTATTAATATTTTTACTTAAAACTCTAAATATTAATAAATTAGTTTATTTTTATGCAAGTATTCAATTCACTTTTAAACAGAGAGATAAAAGATTTTAACACTACAATTCTCAATATTTTATATAAGATACATGTATATAACATGTATAAGAGGGTCTGAGGAGAAGGTCTCCTAGACATTTTTTTAAATGTTGCTAAGAATTGTAAATTGGTGAATAACTGAAGTTCTTCTTCTAAGCTTACAAGAACATGACTCTATGGGATACATGCAACATGTATTAATAGCAATACATAAATATTGATAATTTGGTAATATATTTAAGCTTTTAAGGAAGCCCTTTTTCATTCACATACATGTATAACTTTTGATATCTTCATATATCTGAACTTAAAAAAATGCTATTTGTAAATAATGTTTTGATAGAAAACTATGGCGAGCGAAGCGAGCCAAAAATTTTTATATAATTTGAGAACTGCGGCGAGTGAAGCGAGCCGGAAAATTTTCAAGAATTTTAGCGAAATTTTATGGTAATTCTTCAAATTCAGATTATTTGTAAAAGCAAGATTATTTTTTTCTGTCACACCATAAGCAAATTTATTTTTTCATCAAAATTGAGAGCAAAATTATTTTTTTTCGAAAAAAACCCAAGCCCCCCCCCCCCCCCCCCCCCCCGAATATCAAATGGACCGTGCCTAATACTTTGAAAAATTGATGCCGCTCACTTTTGACGAAAAAGCTGTCTGATTTCATGTGGGCGCTATTATTTTTATTTTTATCTTATTTTTTTTTTTTTTTATTTTTATCTTATTATTTTTTAATTATTTTGTCATCTTTGAATCATATTTACTTGAAGTACGTACTACTGATGAGGATTCATTTCCGAAACATGCATGTACTTAGGTAACTCATATAAAAATGATTACTTTGTAGCCTTTTTTCCTTCTTCTTTCATTTTTTCGTTTTTGTTTTACTACCTTGTTATCATAGTATATCGTATATTAGAGTTTATCTTGAAGTACTTGTACTATTTTTGTAAGTATGCCTGTTTGTCTCATGTGCACTCTTTAAGGAAATGGATTCACATAAGCTTATAGTTTTTTTCCAGATCCTTATTTATATTGTATTGTATTATGTTACACATACTTATTTTGAATAAATAAATCTTAAACTAAACTAAACATGCATGTCAAAAAGACTTACCAAAAGGAATTGGTATTTTTGCTGAAAATATGCAATTTTAAAGAAGATGGCGATATCTTTTTTAAAGTGTAAAATGTAAAAGTATGGTAGACAATCTTGTGTGCATAGAAAAGCTCTCTCTCTCTCTCTCTCTCTCTCTCTCTCTCTCTCTCTCTCTCCCTCTCTCTCTCTCTCTCTGAAAAATTCATGTGACATTTTTTTCTAACAGTTAACTCCGCGATGTGCACGCCATGGCGTGCTGGCGTATTGGCAGCTACGCCCCTGTCACACCAACAACAAACAAATAAAGACTTTATATATATACTTCCACATAATAGACAAAGACGCTTAAACTTTCAAAGAAACAAGAAAGACAACACTAACAAGGAGGGAGACCAATATGTACGCAATACCGAAACGGTGTCTCGTCAGATTCCGTCCCAAACCCAAAAGAAAGACGCACTCACTAAATTTCAAAAATTGTCGCCAGTGACTATCTTCTGATGGTCGATGGCTCTTATAGTAACTTATAGGTAGCATGCTATCAAAAAGTACGGTAGACTTCGTATGTAGGTTACACTACATGGGCGGATCCAGAAATTTTTTTCAGGGGGGGTCCTAAAGTCCGAATTTTTTGAAGAGCAAAAAAAGGAAAGAAAAAAAAAGGAAAGAAAAAAACGAAAAAGAAAAAAAAAACGCAAGAAAGTAAAGTTATTGATTGATGATTGTCAGTTCTGTCTCTAATTATTGATAAAACAGGTGACTGGAGAGCAATGGCGAGCTAACAGCTTAAAAACTTTTGATTTTTTTACATCATAGTAATTGATTAAATTGACCGTCAGTTCTAATATGTAAATACAACAAATGGTGAGCGATAGCGAGCCAGCGAATTTTTTTTCCAAGAATTGGAATAAAATTCATTATTTGTGTCTTTATCAGTTTCTGTTCGTTTCCTTAGTGTCCTTGTTTATTGACCTAGGTGTAATGTATAGTTGTTGTATATAGCATGTATAGGAAAGCGCAGTATCATTTGAAAATAACGTACATGTACAAGTATGTAATAAATTCTGGCGAGCGGTAGCGAGCAAGAAAATTTTTGAAGTCCTGACGGCAAAATTATCAAAATGAAAGATTTCTAATACAAATTCATGATTTATTTTTCAAATACTATGACAACAAAAGGGGAATTGGGACTTAATCTTATGAAATATGCATATTAATAACAAAAATTTAGCAATGTTTCGAAAATTTCAGGGGGGGTCCGGACCCCCCCCCCCCCCGACCCCCCCCCCCCCCCCTCTGGATCCGCGCTTGCACTATCTTCATTTAGTTGTGTGCGGAGTACGCCCTTCTCATCCGTCCTTGAATGAATGGATAGCACATCTGATTAGAAACTAAAAATTCAATTGTTCAAATTTAGAAGATATCTATCTTTGCTATTCATTTGATCGCTCCTATTAAATGCTTGGAACATTTCAATCAATAACAATTAACAACGTGACTTGTCTACATGGAATTCAATAAGTGAACTGGATGTGATCAATTGCTCTGAAAATAAATTATACGCAGGTTCTTTTAACATGTGTTTAAGATAAATTGCAGATATCGTACATTTATTTCGCCTCGTTTCATATAAGTTCGATCAATTTCGGTTGGTCGTTCTTCAAACGCATTCGAAAATTTCTGTTTACAAAATTTTCTCAAATTTCTGAAACCTTGGACCTGTAGCATCATAGCCATCCTGCTACTTCTTTCGATGTAATTTGGACATAATTTGCACAGATTTTCATCTCTTGGACTGAGCATCACTGACGAGGGTTAAATACCCGAAACGTGCATGTCTGGTCCATGCTGGAATTTATCTGCTTTTTAATTTAGCTAATTAATTTGAAGACGTCTATTAACATTAGCAAGTTGAAGCGGCGAATAAGGTTTTACTTCTGAAATTTTGACTAATATCTCATTAGTAACTCCAAGGTAAGAATATCAGAAAGATGAAAATTGATACAATGTACATGTTTCTTTTCAATTAAATTTCTTTACGAAGAATAAACGACAACAAATCATTATAAAAGTACGCTAAGTAAGGGTAACTCCTACGAATTCTAACATACCAAGTGTGAATGCCAACATGCTTTTCGTCACTTATTCTGCCAAATAATCTCTGAAACAAGCCTTGCAAAACAAATGAGAGACGACAGCAATAACATACAGAGTGCTCCTTCTGTTTATACAACTGCAGACAATATTTGCAAGCTGATGATATGTCAATGCTAAGATTATAGCGTCCCCAGCCATCCTAGGTCTTGTATTTCTCATGTATTTCTCTGACAATTATTTCTGAATGCTACAGATGAAATTCATATAAAGATGAACTCATCTGTAGTGTTAAACATGCAATGTCTGCGGAAAAGGCTATTATTGTGTAACGACTATGATGTACGACCTGACAAATAGGATTCTGGGTCAGCTAGAATGCCTATTTTATTAGCTTGAATTCTGTGTAGTAAGGGAATATTCAAAATCATATAGTTTGGGACACAGAAATTTAATATACCACTTGGATCATCTATGGAGAAAGGAAACATTGAAAAGCATACATGTATACTAGTAGTTTCAACTTTGGAATAAAGAAATGTGCTGTTCGGGTCATATTATTATTCCTTGAAGGTCAAATGAAAAAGAAGTGTCGTTTATACATGATTCAGTATGAAGCCAATGTTTTTTTTTCATCAGTAAATACAAATGTACATATTTGTAACGTGCGGCCATTTTTTATTTCTTCAAGGATGCGATTTCTTCAAGATGTTACAATTAACATAGTATTGTCACAAATGAAATATAATGTCACATCCATTATTTTTAAAATAAGGGAAAATTCTCCCGTGAATCCTAATTACATGGGCCAGTAATATTTCCTCGCAGACCTACAACGTAATGATTTCCAGCTACATTAAAACTTCGTATAAAGGAAGCCTTTAAAACGTCATCACATCTACTTTTTTCATTTATTTTGGTTTCTCATGGAAAACTCGCATCTTTTACATTTTATGGCCTTCTGTTAATTACAAAACCATGCCTAGCTGTACGATAAACACTCGAGGTATTCTGAAAGCTCGGAAGCAAATGGACAACGTGCTGATTCTAAGTGAATAGTTAGAATTTAAAAAATAAAGGGTTGTTCCGGTTTGGCTTCCGTCGCGAAGACTGTCGTAATTCAAAACCTGTTTGATACTCATGGATAGGTTGATTATATTTGCATGGGATTTTTTTTTTTTTTATCTCGTAGACACAAACTATTACTTAAACATGCTGGCATATGTAATATGTAAACAAGATAAACGTTTACAATTTATTTAAATTTGAAGTCGGATGGAAATGACGAGTATAAAAATAGAACCATGGGGAGAGGGATCGACTTGAAGATCACAAACTTGGTAGTGCACTTTGAAGGCTGACTTTCTGTATTTTAGCAGCGGTAGCAGAAGCCGAAAATGTGTCAGCCAATCAGAGCCCCTGGCGGTCATGTTTATTGCCTTTTAAAAAGGCATGGTAGAGCTTAGGACTACGGTGGCCGTAAAGGGTTGTGTGAAATATAAAATTTATTTCGTTCCCACTAAATAAAATAGTATTTCATTCCCATGAAATATTATTTCGTTTCCACGAAATATTATTTCGTTCCCACGAAATAATTTTATATTTTTAACAATGCCCTTTACGGCCACAGTATATGACATTGAGAAGGTACAACTATTTATTTTTGCAGCGGTTTCGGAGAAATATAAATTTCAAACGTTGGACGGACGGACGGACACCAGACGGAAGAATATGACAATTAATAGCACAATTTCAGCCTTCGGCTCAGATGAGCTAAACAGAAGGCAAACATATCGGCGATTTTTTTTCTATCTTGTGAGCATAGTCTTTTCAATCGCACCGACACAAAAATATTGTCTTCCCGAAGTTTGCCGCTGGTTGTGTTTGTGTGAAATGGAGACAAATAAAGGCTGGACGCCTGGCTCTGAATTTAGGATTTGTAATGCAAAGAACGAGTAGTACTCAGTATGCTGGGCAAATTCAATTTACCGCCATAACAATGACTGCGTTTGGCGTTTTTGATTCGGATTAATTGAATTGTGATAAGGGAATTCTCACAATATGTCACATGCCGATGCCCCGAGTAGGGAATTATTGTGCCGCTCCGCGATACTGATAAGAAAACTGCTATCTCCAATTTCGTAGGACAAAAGAGGCAGACAAACACTCCTAAATCGAAAAAAAGGAAAGTCTTGTAAAATGGATATTTAATTACAGTTGTGCCCTCGTACTATTTCATTCGATCAAATGTCCCCAAAATAGCAATTCCACTGGAATTCGATTCCAGAAATCTAGACACTGTTTTAAAGCCGTAATGGGAATGTCACACAAAAGTAAACAAAAAAGACAGAAGAAAAACAAGACAAATGAACAGAAAATGCAGATCTGATTTGCATTTTGCATCCAGAATGAATTGTCAAATCTATTTGTACTAGCTGCCGTAATTTCCCTTTTTTTAAATGCAATATCTACAACACAAAGTTTTAAGGAAAATATCACCACTATAAGACAGCGTGACAGTGAAAACAACACATTACACACACACAAGCTGAGAAAAAATCGCATCCACAGGATCAACTGAGAAATAAACAAAACTTCTTTTAGTCTAGTATGCTCTCAAAACTTCCTTTCAATGTTCTCTTTGACCATGCGTTTTGACCTTGAACCTCTCTCAGAGGTCATTACTTGAGATTTTGACCCCATTTGTGTGGTAATCAGATTGCCTCTGTAAATCTATTATGATCTTTTAAACTATGAAATTGAAAATCAATGGGGTTCGTCGTTTCCACATTGCAAGTACATTTTTTGTACATTGTATACGATTGTGGTAGTAATTTGCTGTTGTGCATATAAGATGTTTCCTATTTTTTCAACAAAGACCTTGACCTTTTACCTCTAATCATGAAATCGTAGAGTTCATTTTATTATATCTACATGTACATCATTTTAAATATCATAGTTTCAAAAAAACGTGTACCCATAGGCAGGACAATTGTGAAACGTTAAAAATTGCCCAAGGGCCTATGGGACAACGGAAGCGGATCCTACTATTTTGCCCAAGTAGGCCATATAATTTCGTTATAACATATAACTATATACATTTATAAAACTTGTTTCATTGTTTCTAATCTACAATTAAATCTATAAGAAAACCCATGTATTTTACATGTATCCTTCAATGTACTTTATTTAATTATGAAAGAAAGGAGGGTATCTCCAACAACACCCCCAAAAAACACCCAATGCAAATAATACAGAGCAGACACCCACAGAAAGAGATGCAAAAAGGACAAGGAACATCAACTCACACCATAGAAACATTTAAAAACATTAAAGACCACACATAAACCAACGAGACCAATGGGTAACAGGTGCCGACTTAGGACGGCCATCTGCCACGTAAGAAGCAGACGGTGTGGTTATCCTGGATTACATGTGCACAACCCTCCCACTTTTCCGATTACCCAGAGGTCTCGAAGAACGCACAATTATGGTGTAAAACAACCTCCTCATCACTGTAAGATGACCACACACAAACAAGACCGTAAAACGCAGGGGCCCGAGCAACACATGTACAGATGAATATATACCCGACAAAAAAAGAAACGCACATCATATTATATAGTCATTTTTTTCAATTGACCAAAAAGATTTCGTTAGGCATTTGATCATAATTTTCTTTTTCCAGCACTCGAATTACTGGGGATAAAGCACGTTTCGATCATTTTTTCGCAACTTATCACAATGATAGTGCTGAATAAAGCACGTTGTTTCTAGCTTCTGTTGCATGGCCGCAGGTTTGGTATCCTTCTGAAATTTTGTTGTTTGACTACTTTCAGCAAATTTTCTGTTAAAATATGGATGAATACTGGTTTCTCCATTCAAATGTAGTCAAAATATGCCAATAAATCTGAAAATTAAATGTCTTAGTGGGAATATCCGTATATTGGGGTATGTTTTACAATAAAGGATATCAATATTTGGCAATTCTGATCCCAAAAGAAAACTGATTCAGCCATTCTTATTTATCTGTTGAAGATTTATCTTTAACATCACATTGAAACAAGCAAATGAAATACCAGAAAAGCTTAAAACTAACGTCCAAAATCATTGATAATGCATGTAAAAATGACCTGTCAAGATCGAGGTATTGTTTCTGAAAACTGTGCTTGCGAAAAAAGGTCAGATTCTAGCTGCAGTAGGGTAATTTTGTGCTTTGCGACACATTTAAGGGCGAAAAATATCACAACACGGACTTCATTTTCAAAAAAGTTTATGTTTGGGATGTTTTCCTCAAATTTTGACTTTCTCTTTGATGACGTCATTTGAAGCAATTAAATGAATTTGTATTCAGGGAAAATAGTTTATCATCATTTGAAAAACAAATCGCAATGCCTGATATTTCAGTTTGGATAGGTTAAACATCTTTAATCATTTCTAAAATGTGAACGGAATTCTTAAAAACCATTTTGTGACATTGCATTTTGAACCAAGTGTCTTTGTCATTGTGGGGTGTCTGATCACGAAGACGGATTTGTTTGGCGTTTGGCAGAATAAGTCACTCGTATACCTACGATTTATGATGGAAAAGAAGAGAATACCTATAGATTACATAATTCATGTTATAGAATGAAGATTAAGTGGTGCGTTTCTTTTTTTGTTGGGTATATAAAAAGAGGACGCGCGTAATACAGTCCGTGCTCTGCCGGCTGTAGCGAGCTCATACATGCTATCACCCGAGGAGTCCGACTGACATTCAGAGAGGACATGTGGTCGGGGGCCTGTTGACAAACGCATCAACCTTTATCTTGGGAGTATCAAACTTTCCAACTTTTCAGTTTCATTCTTTCGTTGTGACGATTTTTTGCACTGATTAAGTGACAGGTGTTTCTATCACACATGAGATACTTACTCTCCCTGGACACATTATCTCATCTCATTCGTTTCTTTACGGAATGTTTTACGTGTAGTTATTTTGTTTAGTTTCCTATGATTTCGTATGGCAATTAATAGTGAATTTTTATTTTTGATTTGATTTGTGTTTGACGTACGTTAACTCTCTAAATTCGAACAAATCGTCTATTAGATGAAAGAAGCACTGAATTAGGATGATTCTGGGAACAATTCGTTTCTGATAAATTATCAACTGATCTTATTCCACAATATAGCACTTTTATGGATTAGACAGGGCATTCCATCCCTTTGGTCTAAATCAGTGATTGAGGAGGACAACAGGTACTTCAGACGTAAAAAATGGCTATAATTCTAATACAATGTGCAAAGATTCTAAAAAGTAACAAAATCGGAAGCACTAAGTTAATGAAGGCTAGATAGTGTAAATCTAATTCACGCCAGAATTGGAATTTGATTGCATCCGGCGGTTGGAAATTTTCTCCGTAAAATAGAGATTCATCGAATTAATCATATCAAGATTAAAAAGGTTTTCTGCCATCCAGTTATTATTTCACATCATTATTGCCTATAGTAACATTTCTATCTGATTTACCACAATTCCTAACTTCGTTTTCGCTGAGTAAGTTAAAGATACAGGCCTTAGAAATCAAATGCCGTAGAGGATTGGTGAATATTATTTCCATCGTAAGTAATAAGTAAATCTGAGAAAGCCCCAGCTTGCGGTACAAAAATTGAAATGATGAGCCTGTCTGTTGTTCAGTATTCAGATGGAAATGTAATATTTGACGATTATAGCAGTAAAAAGGAAACTGAACGTTATCTAACTTCGTCTATAGATGTGATGCACGATTTGACTTTGTCAGTAGCTCTACAACCTTTTAACAATATTCTTAAAGTTGTCATTAGATCAATTGTACGTTGTTTCATGCTTAAGTCTCTGTTTATTCGCAACACTTTTTATGTTGTTTCGTGCTATAGTCTCTGTTCATTCACCACACATATATTTTGTATTTATTACCATGTCCTATAAGACAATTAAATTGTCTTTTGGAAATGAATTTACAATATACAAGTTTGGTACATGTAGCACTTATACTTCGCTAAATATTTGTTTTTGATCCAAAATCATTTAAGCGTAAAAAGTAGATCAGATGTTGTTTTCATTGCATGGGTCCATCCCAAGATTAATAATTTCTAAAGTTTTAAATTGGTACTTGTAGCACTTATACTTTGCTTAATATTATTTTCATTTTAAAGCAAAATCTCTACTACGGAAAAGTAGGTCAAGGTCATTTTGTGGAAGCTTGGTCAAAAATACATCCAATTTAAAAGCATGGTACATGTATCACGCGTGTCTGGTGCATGAACATTTGTTTGAATTTCTTCAAGAAGGTATAGAGTTGGAACACTTCCGTATTATTAGAATGAACACTTATTTTTGTTAGAGTGTGGAGCAGTTAAAATCGTTCCCCGTGACTTGATGTTTAGAAGTGTATTAATTACTTCTTTCCAGCTCTGTCGCATTAAAGAAGCTCTGGTTTGGCCTCCTTTTATCAATTTGACATCATATATATATTATTCTGCTATATCGGATACTTGCCATTTCATCCAAAAATATCATCGAATTAAAGGAGGTTAACATCTTAGCACCATCCCTCCAATGCAAATTTGAACATAGATTTTATTTGGATATGCTACTGAATCGACCCTATACGACCTGCAGGAAATTTGGAGCCGCGCACTCTCTGTTAAGTAAATATTCAAATTTAAATAAAAATACAAGAGGGCACTACAGAAATGGATTTAGGCGACTCCTGCAAAATAACTTTGGCTGGAAGCATCACTGATGAGAATTAATTTTAATATTCGTGTCTGGTGCATGAACAATATTGGTTTGGAGTTTTCTTCAAGAAGGTATAGAGTTGGAACACTACCATATTATTAATACTTTACTCAAAGTTGGCTTCAAATGCAAAGTCACTTCAGTGGAAAAGTGGGTCAAGGTCATTTTATGAAAGTAATCAAATTAAGTTTGGTACATATTGCACTAAATAATTTGCAAAATAGTTTTTAATCCAAAATCACTCAAGCGTAAAAAAGTCAGATTCTTCTTTCAATGCAGGAGTCCATCTCAGCATTCCAAGATGAATCGCTTGTGCAAAATTGATTACATATACTTTGAAGTCGGTATATGCATATATAACAGTAAAACACAAGCTCCATGGATCTTTTGACCGACAAGCATTCTTAGCCATACTTCTTAGCCAAGGCACGCAAGCGGAAAATGTAGGTCAGATGGAACATCTGATTTATGATTTCACCGAAGCATCCTTTGTGCAAGTTAGGTTACTGTAGTATCAATACTTTGTCAAATACTGAGCTACCCCACGGACGGGGACGCGAATGCCGGAAAGGGGGGGGGGGAGGGTAGCATAAGTTCATTTCAACTTTATTGAGGTGAGCTAATCTTATGTTACGGTGACTCGATGAACAAAATCAAGAGACCAGAAGGTAGATCATCAAAGACTACCATGGATATGCATGGTGTATGCTACTGGACATATCAACAACTTTTCCAACAATGCACACCGACTAAATGTGATGATGGGACTCCTACGTCAGGTACTGTCAAATGTTATAAGAAAAGACTAGATCTTGATCCTCGATCCAGTCTGAAAAAAGAGGAGATCTCTAACAGAACCCGTTTGCAGCAGCAACAGCAAACACCTAAACACGCAAATACAAATACACAGAGGGGACAAAGAAACACAAGAGACACCAAAGGGTAAATGAAGAAATATATTAGTTTGGTACATGTACCACTTATACTTTGCTCCATATTGGGGTTTGAAAGAACAATCACTCACGCGGAAAAAGTAGGTCAATATCATTTTATGAAACTTTGACCATAGATACATCCGACATGTTCGTTTGGTACATGCATCGCTTACACGTCGCCCAATATTTGCTTTTATAAGCAAAATCATTCAAGCGGAAAAAGTACGTCAGCTGCAGCATCCGATGAATGGGCCAATTTCGGTATCCCAAAATGTATCTCTTCTGCAAGTTTAGTTTATGTAGCATCGACACATTGTCAAAAACTCAACTACCTCATCAAACTTCTTAAACGAGTCAATCAAGCGGAAATGAAGGTCATATGCAGCATCCGATACAAGGGTTCATCTCAGTATCCCAAAGTAAATCACTGCGAAAGTTTGGTAACAGAAGCGTCAATACGATGTTAAATACTGAGCTACCCCAAACTGAACTGAGCCTGAGGTGCACAGGGGTATGGAAGAAGTTCGAGGTAGGATCAAAAGTATCATCATGATGTTGAAACGAACAGACAACATGCTATGACATCAAAAAGCTGGTGGCTTACATATAATGAGTCATGTTCTGAACAACAATGGGCAGAAAAGAATCAAGATTCATATTAAGGAAAGTCTAAAAACAACATGGTATATCCCAAAACCTCCTTTCAGACATATTAGTCCAAACATCAAATGAAAGAGATTTCACCCCTGGTGCCACAATTAACTTCGATGAAGGCAACAGTCTTATTTGACCACGATCTCTTCATCCTAACAAATTAAAGTGGCATCATTTGAATTTCTAAAGAAGATAATATCTAGATAAGCAAACAAGATGTGTTTGTGAAATGCGGATTTCCTCGTTGGCATCTTATGCATAAATCCAATTTTTTTGTAAAGTTTGGTATCAACAGAAAGGTATTGCCATAAGGAATGCACGAGTGAAATATAAACGCCATATGTATTATCGTTCAAAATTATGGCAAGGTAATAGTATCAACTTTTTGGATGACATGACAAACTGATAGAAAAACGGACATACCGAAAGCTATACGCCCTCGAATCTCAGATTCATAAAAAGGTCTGACAATTATAAATACAGAACAATGTTAGTTGCTTACTCATTATCTTTATTGCAAAAACTATAAAACGAACAATATCCTTGTGTGGTTAAACAAAATTCTACCTTCATAACACCAAAAACCAGAAATTATTTAACAATTTGTCGTAAATAACAAACTTTCAAATGGGAATTTCTAAAATTGACCGTGAAAGTGAGCACATAAATTTAAATATAATACCATTATTTGTATGAAATACTTTATGAACAATTGAAATCTCAACACATTTATACACTTCTTTAAGTTGTCAAATAAATCATAATGCGAATTCAATTTCATTAAGTACAACAATAAATACATGATCGAAGAACAAAATTGAAAATTTTGGATTGCTATCCATGATACGATCCAACAGAGAGACTGGAAAATCTGAAAGCTGGTTGTGGGGACAAATCCATACCTTAAACGTTGGATAAAGCCATACTGCAGCCCTAAGTTCGTTTAGGGAATATCGTAGATTACAGTACAAGTTTCAAAACAGCTCCAAAATGACCGGAGCGCAGAATGTGACATTGACAAATTTATGTATAAAACTATGAAACCACTTTGCAAAGGCTTGGGCCAATATCATGTCATGAGAAACAGTAAACTGTTTTAATTGTTATCATTTTTTTTTAAAATTACAGTTCAATCAAATATCTATGACTACATCATATAAATCAATTTAGGAAGTCTTTTTATTTATAGACCTTTCATACATAGTCCTTTTGTAAATTTTTAAACCTTTCTTTGGTAACATAAATCTTTTTTGTAGCAAACGCGGATATAGAAGCTATATTCTGACTTAGTCAGCTATGACCATGAATACACGGAATTCGTCAAAAGTGAGATTCCCCTTTTTTTCTTTATAATTTTCTTAAAGTAAGAGATAAGACCCTTAAGACCGAACTGGGGACTCCCTCTCTCTTTGATAAAATCTAGATCATGTCTAGTTTTTTTTAATCATACAAAAGAAAACATGATCTTAAATCACCTTCATAAATATTTTTACTGACAATAATTGCATGCTCACTGACAAGTGAATATTGACTCAAATCATATAATTTGACCATGTATATACTACATCGAGACTTCTACCATGACATATTTCTTTTCTTAACATTATGTAAATATTTACATTTTTACGCTCACAAAAAATAAATGAAAGCACGTTTGGGTCCATTCGTGTTAAGTAGTCGATAGAGAGTCTTGGACTGAAACTTAGACACGTAGGAGTATACTTATGTTCGATTTGTACTAACGGTCGTAAATGATTATTTTAATCGTCAAAGGGCGTAAAAAGCATAAAATAAAAGGAAAAATAAAAAAGAATGAGTTATGCACCAAATAAATTGCTGTGAACCATATCATTTCCACAACAAGCACTATTTTTATTACTCTAAGTCACGTCCAAATGCCCATAAAAGGACGATATTCGTTTGTTAATTCTCCTAAAATTCTCGCTGTGATGTCTTTCCCAAAACCTATCTTCCTGTCAACAATTCACTTAAAATCTTTCATTAAAAGCAAAATGTTCCCGGAACATTCCTCGACATCGACTTCTAGAAAGTAAATAAGCCCTTGCAGGGAGGCGTTTGACTCGGAAACCAAAAATTAACGGTACGAAAGCTATCGCTGTCTATTTCCATTTGTAAAATTGGCCAAATGGGGAGGAAAAACGAACTTGTGTCTTGGTAAGGAACAATTATACGACGATCTACGTCTGGCAGTTAAATTACTCTTTTTTTCCACAATCAATACGTCACCGAAGGGGGTTATTTTCAAAAGAAATAATTGAATTTTATTGCATTTTCTTTCTATAATGTGCCATCAGAACATAGCTAAGTAATATATGACACGTTTGGGTACTCTTAAAAATCAGCAGGAAAAAAAAAGACAAGAAGTACACGGAAACAGACATTTAGAGAAACTTTTAACCATACATCAATTACTTATATGTTAAAACCATATGCAAATACTGAAGAAAGTCACAAATTTAATACGACACCACGACAGAATAATTCTGTTGAATACTTCTAGATTTCAGTGTTTTCTCAGGTCGTATCTATGGAGAGGCGATGTCCTCAATATCCTACTGTTTATGTCATTCCTAGGATTTGATAAGCTCTTACATTCCCGGGAAGTACTTTTATGAGCTGGTTGTCTTCTTGATACTCCCATCATAGTTCTCTTGAGGAGAACCTTCCAAATCTTGAAAGTCAATTTGCGATGACACCGATACTTATGTAAATCTATGTAACGACTTCCACACCTGGTCGTTCGCAATGTCCCAGTTGGCTTTCCATATTTCTGTTTGTTCCTCAATAGTCTAGAAACTTTGAAATCTGAACATTTTGAGCCATCAATATTGCTGGGTGTAGACTGCCTTTTGAAACGAAGACTCTTGGAATGGTTTTCCTTCTCTTCATTTTTATCAATGCGTTCAGATTGATTATTATTCAAGTCACTTGATTGTTCGTTCTCATTATGGACACCAGCGGAGGTTCTCGACATCCTCTGAGAGCTGGTATCTTTCCGCGTGTTTCTCCTCTCATAATTCATACTAATCGCCACTTTTGCTGTCTTCTTACTCTGTCGTTCCCGAGTATCAGAATGAACCTCTTCTTTCGACTTCATATTGTCCTCTTCAGAGCTGTTTTGTGATACACTACTTTGTGATACATTGTCTTGCAAAACCCCCTGTTTGTTGTCAACTTCACCACCCATCTTGGCTTCTTTTCTAACCCTTGGACGACCTCTGCGTCTTTCTTCTGTACATTCCTTCAACTTCGACACTTCTTTCTGTAGCTTCTCATTTCCTTTGTCGGGTTCATAGTCGATTGTTGCTTTATCGGTTTCTGGTAACTTATCCTCAGGCTCCGGATATTTCCTAGGTCTTCCTCTCCTTCGTTTTAATGGAGGTTGTTGTGCCACCGTGTCGTCAGAGTTAGAGTTTGCCTTCTCCTCCTTTTCCTCTGCATGTTTCCTTTTTGCAGATTCTGGCACGTTTTCTTTCTCAAAATTAGGAGAACATTCTTTCAACTTGTGCTCAAAATAGTCGCTCCTACGTGAAAATCCAAAACCACATTTCTCACACTTGTGTAGCAAATTGACGATATTAACATGATTCTCAACCTTTGGTAATACAAACGTATGGGTGAGCTGATGGAGGTCTAGGTCTACCTTCCTACAATATCCTTTTGAGCATATCGAACACTGATGTAAATACTGAGAAATATTCCGACGGTGTGTTACATCCGGACAAACGTCCAAAGAATCAGTATGGGAGCCTTGATCTGATTGGTTATCTATGGTCGTTTTTGTGATTCCTAAATCGTATGAATCCGAACTGAAGCACGACTCGGTCTCACTTGACAGGCGTTCTCTTGTTCTTTCAGAATCCGTCATACCGTCTACTGATGAAGAAGATAAAGCTGAAGAGCACAGATCTATTGCGTTGTTATTTTGAGATAGTTCGTTTCCTTCCGTACTTTCTAGACTCCTTGAATTTTCATCCACATAGTCTTCTTGCCGATCCGTATGTTTTGGAAGCATCTCATATTCGGATGACAATCCGGCTATAGATTGTGATTGGTCAGAAGTGTTTAAAGTTTGGTTTCCACTGAATGAAGCAGACGACGAAGGTTCTAAAGTGACAGTAGTAGAAGCCATGTCTTGATGGGCCTGATTCTTATTGCAATCAAAACTTTGTTGTTGAAATAAACTTTGGATGGGCTGTTGATATAATGAATTCGACAGTGCATTTATATTTGAATTAGTCGTGTTGCTTGTTGATAACAGACTTTCAAGTAATGGTGCCTTGGCTTGAATATTCAATGGTCCGACTGGAATGTGTGGCACTTGGTTAAAAATATTTCGAGAGTTATTGCTGGTGCCGTGTATGGTCGGTTGAAATGTTTGAAGGCCAATATTCAACGGAAGCAGAGGAAATCTAGATACACTTCTATCAGAAGGAATATTTCCTACAAAAGGTATCTGTGTCTGTATTGCTAAATTTGACACCGATAGATGCTGTATATGATTCGGAATCGGCACATGACTAGCCATACCATGATGTGGTAATCTGGGAGCTCTAGGAATTTCCTGAAACATATATCGATGTTGAATTGAGGCACTGTTTTGTGTGTAGGAAAAGGAGTTTAGTCCGCCTTGCATCATAAGTGGTTGATGCTGTTTACCTTGATTGGCATTTCTTCCTTTCTGAGCATTCCGTTTTGTCGCACTTGAGCGCTTTCTTGGCCTAGCTAAATTAAACGGAAGAAAAGGAAAGTTAGGTGTGATTTGTTGTGTTCCCACCTTTGAATGATTGACTCCTGTTTTACATGCAATACTACTATGAGGATTTATTTGTCGATTGTTTGCACTGAAATTGATGTTTGGAAGTGGAAATCTGGTGTTAAGTGCAGTTCCAACGTTCGTCATTGGATTAGCTTCTGATGAACTACATTGGCCTGGTGTTGACATTGGTCCTCTAAATTGATTATAGCTCGTGAAAATAGTATTTGCTGTTGCAGTGACACCCTGAAGCATAGGTAAACTTGAGAACGCAGTATTTTGTGGTACTAGAAGTGGTTGGGCTTCTGGTGGGGCAAAAGTTGAACGAGAAGTGACAGGAATAACACTCGACTGAGATCCAATAGCGAAAGGTAGCAGCTGAAACATCAATGGAGAAGGCACTGGTGGAAACGTTGCAGATACTTGTAAAGTTTGAGTATTTAGAGATGAGTTTTGGTGGTGGGACAACGCACTACCGACTGAATGAGATGAAATCGATTTACTTTCTGGCTTCGATGGTGCCATAACACTGCTTGATCGTGTTTGAATAGATGCATTTACTGACTGACTCTTTGTCACGACATCTGAAAGCATGTTCTTTATTGAGAAGTCAGTGGTAGATTTCAGTGATGGAAAGTCCGGATTGCTCTTTATATTCTTTGGAGAAAGCCTTTTGGTGACATCATCCTTATTTGGAGCTTTGATGACTGGAACATCGAGCGGTATATTTGAATTCACAGAATCTGAGAACTCTGATGTTGAAACATAGTCATCATCTGTTGGAATGTCATCACTTGATTCATCCGTGCTTTCCTCCGTCCCTGGCAAATTGTGCGTATTTTGCAAGACTTTGACATTTTCTTTGTACTCGGCAAACAGCTTTTGAAATTGACATTCTTTTTCCTTATTGTATCTTGCCTCTGAACATGAATGTGAGGGCAACTCTCTTTCATTCACCAAACCTTTCACATGTAATTCCTTCACTTGGGAGTCAGTGGTGCATTTTGCAGGCGAGTCAGTAGGCAACCAGGGATCATTAAACGCGTCACTTCTGTAGTTTACTTTCACGGGTGTATTAAGCTGACTACCCTCTTTGATGTGACTTTGATCAAGCATACTTCTGTCGAAGCTTAGTTCAGTTGCAAGTTCATTGACATATCCTAATAGAGACTGGTCGGTGAGAGTGGCCATTGAGCCCAAGCTTAAATCCAAGTCATAAAAAGAATTGTCAGTCGCACTGCTATCTCTTACAAAATGCTCAGACGCCTTGGCTTCATTGAATACATTGCTATCTTTTGCTAAATTTTCAGATGCTATGGTTGTGTTGCCATCGTTAACTGAATGTCCAGACGCTTTGGGTGTATTCTCATCTTCTACTAAATATTCAGACGCTTTGGGTGTATTGCAATCTTTTACTTCAGACGCTCTGGGCATATTGCTATCTTTTTCTAAAAATTCAGATTCTTTGGGTGTATTGCAATCGTCAACTAAATATTCGGACTTTTTGGTTGTAATTGGTGCAATGCTATCTTTAACTAAATGTCCAGACGCTTTCGGTGTAATGCCATCCTCATTTAAATTTTCAGACGCTTTCGGTGTATTGTCATCCTCATTTAAAGTTTCAGACTCTTTTGGTATATTGAGCGTATTGCTATCTGTTACTAAATGTTCAGACACTTTGGGTGTACTTGACAAATCAAGAATATCTGGCTCTTGTTCCACACCCTTCCCTCTGTTGACTACGCCAGCTTGCTGCACTTTATTATCGCTCGGTATTGTATCAGTTTCAGAGCAACTCGTGTGTGTCGCAGCAGCTTTGTCTAGTCTACGTTGTCTCTCAAGGCGCTGTCTTTGAATAGCAATTTTGCTGTATATGTTCAGCCGAGTGTGGTGCATCTTGTCGACCTGAAATAATAATAAAAAAATCGTTATAAAATGTACAATACACCAAATTATGAAAACTTGGTTGTATTACCTCATACAAACGTACACTTAATAGAAAGGGTTACTTTGGAATAAAAATGGAGGGGATCTCCGAAAAGAATCGGCTACAGCACCCACTGCAAATCACCAAAACATCCGAAAATAAAAACACAGAGCTGACAAGCACAACAAGCGACACCAAAGGAAGGAGGAAGACCAAACTTAAAGTCATCACCAAAACACAAAAGACTAAAGACTACGAGCGAACGAGACCAATGGGCAACCAGCGTCGACCAAGGACGGTAATCCTCCACGTCAGAAGCAAGATCCAGATCACGCGCCAACAACCCTCTTACTTGTCCAGTTACCCAGTGGTCCTGAAGAACTCATCGATGAAAGATGATGACACGAACAAGACAGGAAAATGCAGGGGCCCTAAGTTACAAACAGAAGAATATGTAAATTGATATCTAAAGGTATTTTTAACATCTCTTCTTGTCTCATTTTATCAGACGAAGTGCACTGAACAAATTCAAATCATTGCTCAGCCACATTTGCTGAAAATTGGGTCCGATGCTGCAGTTGATACGTGAAACAGTGATATACGAAAATACGTTGATTTTTTTTTTATTATTTCATCGCTTGAGCAGTTGCAATCGTAAATTATATCTTACAAGCATTATTGATCAAGCTCATAGCCATAATGGAATATGATAGTATTATATCAATTTCGAAAATATCCTTTCTTTCCCCAGACAGTGGTAAATCGGTACAAAGACCCCCACGTTCGACCTTTATGTCTATAAGCCTAAAATGTACACTTAACAAGCACCAGTCGGGCTTAATTTGCCAGACCAACACTCAGAAGGACGAACGCATTAAGTCGATTGCTTGCCTGTCGCACAAATGAAACTATATGTATCGAAATAATTGAAGTTTTTGGCATTCCACTACGTTTTGTCAACCAAAGTTGTCATTAAATTATGACCAATGACTGTAGATTAATACTCCCCGACAGCTAGAAGATGGAAATAATCAATTCAATCATGGGCCTTCCGTCGTTTCAGCTCTTGAGCAACAAATTGCGGGATATATCTCTATTAAGTAGAGGTTCGCCCCAATACGTTAATCAGTGTTCACGAAAAGCTATATCAGAATTCTGAACCAAAAATCCTTTTAGCACAGTCTTCTTTAAAATGCCCCCGGTTAAGATCAAATCACATACAAATGATTTATTTAGTCAAACGAATTGTTTACAAGACTGAGCACAACATGAATTTTACTCTCTATCTATGTCGATGCACATGTACATGCGTTTTGCAAGTTATTAATAAATTTGAACAAATATAACCTTCCTTGCTTATAACATTCACATAGTCGATGATTGTGGAAAGTCATGACCAAGTGACATCGTGAAAATAGATGCTCGCGAATCAAAACAAGATTTACAGTGTCACATACTGTATCAAGATCAAGGTCATTCAATGAATCCATCATTTTCTTTTTACATTTAGCGCTTCTCTGAATAAAACTGAGTATGAAAAGTCATAAGACTCCAATTGACAAATATGGCCAAAGTTATAGTCCAAGAGAACGACATAATTATGCAACTTGCATCAAAGTCAGAGGCGTCACAGGCTTGCAATATAGAACAGCGGAACTGAAATCGGACGCATGCGTAAAATATTGGTTGTTAGGTCTGACATATATACACAGTATACACTGCCATCCATAAATTAGTATGTGCAACATTTCTGTTCATGTTGCTGTTAGAAAAAGAACAGTTTTGAATTTATTGCTGTGTAATTCAGAAGAAGAACCTAATACATGTAGAAATCATTTGTAACAAACTTGACTCAAATACATGAATTTAAATGATCTTTAAAAATGTTAAATCTATTTATATAAAAAACATAGGTAATCACAGATTACGAAGCTCACCTCGTGACAGCAAAATTCAATTCAAACATATTTCTTAGTACATGTATATTGGCTTTTAAAGGCAAAACCACTCAAGCAGAAAAAGTAGGTCAAGGTCATTTTATGAAAGTTTGATCAAAGATACTTCCAATATGCAAGTTTGGTACATGTATCACTTATACTTTGCTCAATATTGGCTTTATAGAGCAAAATCACTCAAGCAGAAAAAGTAGGTCAAGGTCATTTTATGAAAGTTTGATCAAAGATACATCCAATATGCAAGTTTGGTACATGTATCACTTATACTTTGCTCAATATTGGCTTTATAGAGCAAAATCACTCAAGCGGAAAAAGTAGGTCGAGGTCATTTTATGAAAGTTTGATCAAAGATACATCCAATATGCAAGTTTGGTACATGTAGCAGTTATACTTTGCTCAATATTGGCTTTATAGAGCAAAATCATTCAAGCGGAAAAAGTAGGTCGAGGTCATTTTATGAAAGTTTGATCAAAGATACATCTAATATGCAAGTTTGGAACATCTAGCACTTATACTTTGCTCAATATTGGCTTTTAAAGCCAAAATCACTCAAGCGGAAAAAGTAGGTCAAGGTCATTTTATGAAAGTTTGATCAAAGATACATCCAATATGCAAGTTTGGTACATGTAGCACTTATACTTTGCTCAATATTGACTTTTAAAAGCGAAATCACTCAAGTGGAAAAAGTAGGTCAGATGCTGCCTGATGCATGGGTCCATCTCGGCATCGAAAGATGAATCACTTGTGCAAGTTTGGTTACTGTAGCATTAGTACTTTGTCAGATACTGAGCTACCCCAAACTTCTTATCCAAATCACTCAAGCGGAAAATGTAGGTCAGATGCTGCATCCGATGCATGGGTTCACCTCAGCATCCAAAGATGAATCACTTGTGCAAGTTTGGTTACTGTAGCATCAGTACTTAGTCAGATACTGAGCTACCCCAAACTTCTTAACCAAGTCACTCAAGCGGAAAATGTAGGTCAGATGCTGCATCCGATGCATGGGTTCACCTCAGCATCCAAAGATGAATCACTTGTGCCAGTTTGGTACTGTAGCATTAGTACTTTGTCAGATACTGAGCTACCCCAAACTTCTTAACCAAGTCACTCAAGCGGAAAATGTAGGTCAGATGCTGCATACGATGCATGGGTTCACCTCAGCATCCAAAGATGAATCACTTGTGCCAGTTTGGTTACTGTAGCATAAGAACTTTGTCAGATACTGAGCTACCCCAAACTTCTTAACCAAGTCACTCAAGCGGAAAATGTAGGTCAGATGCTGCATCCGATGCATGGGTTCACCTCAGCATCCAAAGATGAATCACTTGTGCCAGTTTGGTTACTGTAGCATTAGTACTTTGTCAGATACTGAGCTCCCCCAAACTTCTTAACCAAGTCACTCAAGCGGAAAATGTAGGTCAGATGCTGCATCCGATGCATGGGTTCACCTCAGCATCCAAAGATGAATCACTTGTGCCAGTTTTGTTACTGTAGCATTAGAACTTTGTCAGATACTGAGCTACCCCAAACTTCTTAACCTAGTCACTCAAGCGGAAAATGTAGGTCAGATGCTGCATCCGATGCATGGGTTCACCTCAGCATCCAAAGATGAATCACTTGTGCAAGTTTGGTTACTGTAGCATTAGTACTTTGTCAGATACTGAGCTACCCCAAACTTCTTAACCAAGTCACTCAAGCGGAAAATGTAGGTCAGATGCTGCATCCGATGCATGGGTTCACCTCAGCATCCAAAGATGAATCACTTGTGCAAGTTTGGTTACTGTAGCATTAGTACTTTGTCAGATACTGAGCTACCCCAAACTTCTTAACCGGACGCGGACGCGGACACGGACGCGGACACGGACGCGGACGCGGACGCGTGGGGTTATAGCATAAGCTCACTCAACTTCGTCGAGGTGAGCTAATGATAATTTTTGAAAATAAATTGTTTGGATGAAGAATTTTTTTTTTTAATTTAAAGATAATCATTGTTGACACAATCAATAAGCTTAAAATGCATCAAAGATGCAAAGTGCCGAGTCGCAAAATTTGAATGTAAGTATGGATATGCAGACTTAAGGGGTAACGAGTGGCTGGTAAGCGAGCTAACTCGCATAGTCAATTCCTTCGTTTCAATCCATGTTTAACCGTTTTCCTGTTATTAAAGTTCGAGTAAAATTTTACAATTAGCGGAACTCTTTCTATTATTGATGGAAAGGTGTATGAAAATTAATGTCATACTTCAAATTTCAGTAAACTATAAAAATTCTATTCAGATTTTTTATTTCATCTGTCATTTTTACGAGCAGACACTCGTTACCCCTTAAAATATATATGAATTGTACATGCTCTTGACAGACAGGAAACATTACTTGCAGGTTTCATGTTGATACTTATTCATTTATAGCTCAGACATCATTTTTAACCTGAATCATATGAATTTGACCTTTGATCTTTTGATCCCAAAATCAATAGGAGTCATCCTTGATTCATGGGAACCATTTTTTCTGGCAAGTTTCATGATGATAGATGCAATACGGGCTCAAATATGGTCCAAAACCATTTTCACTCATCAGAGTCCAATGACCTTGACCTATGACCTTTTGACCCAAAAATCAATAGGGGTAATTCCTGATTCTTTGGAAAGATTTCCGTCAAGTTTCATGATCATAGGTGCAATACAGACTCAAATATGGTCCAGAAACTATTTTCAATCATCAGAGTCCTATGACCCTGACCTTTTGACCCCAGAGTGATATGACCTTGACCTTTTGAAACCAAAATCAAGAGATGTCATCCTTGATTCATAGGAAACAATTCTGGCAAGTTTCATGATTATAGGTGCTTTACAGACTCTAATATGGTCTGGAAACCAATTTCAATCATCAGAGTCCTGTGACTTTGACCTTTAGCTTTTTGATCCCAAAATCAATAGGAGTCATCCTTGATTCATGGGAAAGTTTTCTGGCAAGTTTTATGATCATAGGTGCAATACAGGCTCTAATATGGTCCGGAAACCATTTTCAATAGGCAGAGTCCTGTGACCTTGACCTTTGGACCCAAAAATCAACTCGGCTGAAAACGACGTCAAAATCGAGTCAAATATTTGACTTCGGAATGGAACCAAAAATAATAAGTTTTCTTGACATCCTTCTACAACATCCTGATGCGTTCGGTTTGTCAATATGTGCTTCGGTTCTTAAGAAGTTTGTCAAAGGAGGGTACCATCTGTGACCTACTTTTGGATGTATTGGCGCCATCTATTGATGGATTACAACGAAAAGATACGACACTTGTAGGGGACCATGAGTACATGTACTTCATTCTTACCAAGTTTCATTAAAATTTCTTCAGTAGTTCTGGAGAAGATGTCCAATATGTATGAAAATACCCCCTCTCCATTTTTGCACAAGAAAACAATTCATGAAAAATAAGAAAAATAACATTTTCAACAAAAATCAATATAAATTCAATAAATAACATAAATATGCAGTAAATGAGTGCATAAAATCACACGTTAATAGAGTTATTCAAAGAAATAAGTTCAAAAATGAATATTTCTGATCGACAAAGTCCGAAAATACACCAAAAGATGAATCCAATATCAAAATAATATTAATATGTGTACTAGAAGAAGGTCTGGAAAACAGGAAAATTTAATAAAATTTGCTATGAGGCCATACCTTTTGTAAGAACAATTAAATCAAACCCAACTTCAACTTATTTTTTATCATACTATAAATCAATGTATCTGCATACCAAAAATCAGCTCAATATCTACAACAACAGGCGTGAAAAGACTGGAAACTGAGAAGTTCATGAAATTTGCTAAGTCCCGGGGCCATAACTCCTGTTGAAATGGGTCAATCAAATTGAAACACGAACTTGATTTGTATGGGTACCTGTAAAGTGCGAAACGAAACAAAAACGAAACGAAACGAAACGAAACGAAACGAAACAAATCGAAACGAAACAAATCGAAACGAAACAAATCGAAACGAAACGAAACAGATCGAAACGAAACGAAACAAAACGAAACGAAACAGATCGAAACGAAACGAAACAAAACATAAAACTTAAAGAAAATGAGAAAAAGAGGAAAAATCGCCGAAAACGAATATTTCAAGACGAGATCTTATTGAAAGGTCAGGGGGTACCATTCTCCTCCTGCCGCCTCCCCACGGGGAGGGGGTCTTGGGCGGTCAGGACAAATGTTTAAACTTTAAAGTGTAAATTGGTGCAATAGTGAAGTTATTTGGGTTATTTCCTTTTTTAAACCTTGAAAAAAGAAATAGACCTGTTTAGATGAAAAACTAAGGTGAGCGAAGCGAGCCTGAAGTATTTGAAAAATGAATTGAAAATTGCGGCGAGCGAAGCGATCGGGAAAAATTTTTAAGGTATATTTAGATGAATTTCGTGGTAATTTTTAAAATTGAGATTATGTACATGAACGCATAAGAGCGAGATTATTTATATTAAAAGTGATTTCCTAATTTTTTGGGGTTACTGTTACCCTCCCAATCATCTGTCCCTCCTCTCGCCCCCTTCTTCCCTCCTCCCGCCCCCTTTCTCTCCCCTCCCTTTGTCCTGTCCAACCCCTAATTATTGCCTTCAACCGTTAGTTCTTGTGGCTGGAGGGTTTTTTAAAGAATCAAAGTTGACGATTTAAACATAATATATACGGTATATAGCACAATTGCATTTTAAAGGAGAGTGATTGGGATGAATAACCTCGTCACAGACGGAAAAATATTATTTAGCAGGGAGGAGTCTAGCGCAGAGGAAACGGAACTGTTCCGTTATGTGTATTTGAAAATTTTATCAGAAAAATGAGAACAACCAGAAGTCTCTGACGAGACTGTAGCTCTCCTGGCTGTTTTTTCTAAAACATCAATTTCCTTTTTTTTTTTTTTTAAACCAAGACCATAGGGAGCAGGCGCTCTAACAAATTATAAGTAGCATGACAAAACTACATATCCATTATACTGCAACTATAATAGCACTCATATAATTCATAATATCCGAGATAAAGTATTTCTAAAAAGAATGTCACACCCATTTTCCAAGATCCTAGGGGCCAAGGACTGCTAGCTCAAATGAACTACCAATGACACATCAAGACTTGGATAAAGAATTAACTCCCCATCATAAATAGCTTTAAACGAGAAGAGAGCACAACTATATAGGAAAAATTACCACACCCATTTTCAAAGACCCTAGGGGTATAAGGCTAAAACAAAATATCAGGTGCACATCTATGCCACAGACCAATCATTGCAAAAAGAATTAATTCTACATCATTTATAGTGTCAGAGGAGTTGCAAGCACAAGATTACATTTACTTATATAGGAAAAATGACCACACCCATTTCTGAGACCCTAAGGGTCAGGGGCTAAAACATAAAAACAGGTGCACAACTAGACCAGAGACCCATAATATTGCAATAAGAATTTAGTCAGAGGAGTTGTGAGCACAAGATTACATAGAGTTATATAGGAGAAAATGACCACACCCATTTCTATGACCCTGGGGGTCAGGGGCTCAAACAAAATATCAGCACAACCAGACCACAGACCCATCACATTGCAGAAAGAATTAAGTCTCCATCATTTATAGTGTCAGAGGAGTTGCGAGCACAAGATTACATAGAGTTGTATAGGAGAAAATGACCACACCCATTTCTAAGACCCTGGGGGTCAGGGGCTCAAACAAAATATCAGGTGCACAACAAGATCAAAGACCCATCATACTGCAAAAAGAATTAAGTCTTCATCATTTATATTGTCAGAGGAGTTGGGAGCACAGATTACATAGAGTTATATAGGAGAAAATGACCACACCCATTTCTAAGACCCTGGAGGTCAGGGGCTCAAACAAAATATCAGGTGCACAATGAGACTACAGACCCATCATATTGCAAAAAGAATTAAGTCTCCATCATTTATAAAGTCAGAGGAGTTGCGAACACAAGATTACATAGAGTTATATAGGAGAAAATGACCACACCCATTTCTAAGACCCTGGGGGTCAGGGGGCTCAAACAAAATATCAGGTGCACAACAAGACCACAGACCCATCATATTGCAAAAAGATTTAAGTCTCCATCATTTATAGTGTCAGAGGAGTTGCAAACACAAGGTTACATAGAGTTATATAGGAGAAAATGACCACACCCATTTCTAAGACCCTGGGGGTCAGGGGCTCAAAAAAAATATCAGGTGCACAACTAGACTACAGACCCATCATATTGCAAAAAGAATTAAGTCTCCATCATTTATAGTGTCAGAGGAGTTGCGAGCACAAATTACATAGAGTTATATAGGAGAAAATGACCACACCCATTTCTAAGACCCTGGGGGTCAGGGGGCTCAAACAAAATATCAGGTGCACAACAAGACCACAGACCCATCATATTGCAAAAAGATTTAAGTCTCCATCATTTATAGTGTCAGAGGAGTTGCAAACACAAGGTTACATAGAGTTATATAGGAGAAAATGACCACACCCATTTCTAAGACCCTGGGGGTCAGGGGCTCAAAAAAAATATCAGGTGCACAACTAGACTACAGACCCATCATATTGCAAAAAGAATTAAGTCTCCATCATTTATAGTGTCAGAGGAGTTGCGAGCACAAATTACATAGAGTTATATAGGAGAAAATGACCACACCCATTTCTAAGACCCTGGGGGTCAGGGGCTCAAACAAAATATCAGGTGCACAACAAGGCCACAGACCCATCATATTGCAAAAAAAAATTAAGTCTCCATCATTTATAGTGTCAGAGGAGTTGTCCGGACAAGATTACATAGAATTTAATGACCACGCCCATTTTATAAGACCCTGGGGGTCAGGGACTGAAACTAAATGTCAGGTGCACAACTAGACCATGGACCAAGTAAAATGCAAAAAGAATTAACTTTCTATCTCTTACAGTTTCAGAGGAGTTGTCCGGACAAGATTACATAGAATTTAATGACCACGCCCATTTTCTAAGACCCTGGGGGTCAGGGAGTGAAACTAAATGTCAGGTGCACAACTAGACCATGGTCCAAGTAAAATGCAAAAAGAATTAACTTTCTATCTCTTACAGTTTCAGAGGAGTTGTCCGGACAAGAATTGTTTACGGACAGACGGACAGACAGACAGACGGACAGACGGACAGACGGACAGACGGACGGACGCCGGACAAAGGGTGATCGCATAAGCTCGACTGGTCTGAGACCAGTAGAGCTAATTAAAAACTGGGGGGGGGGGGGCACATTTCGTTTGAAAAAGGATAAGATTATTTTTTTCCTGAAATGTGCCCCCGGCCCGTTTTATGATCTCATTACGGTGTCATAGCGTGGTTTTCTTTCCCCTCCCTTTTATTCCTCTTAAATACATGAATGGCATTTGACATAAATTTACTTTTTTTAATTGTCAACTTTGACTCTTTCAAGAAACCCCTTCGGCACTAGTTACAAATGTAGAACTCTTGGATTAAGGCAATATTACATGCTGATCTTGTCTTGAAATATTCGTTTTCGGCGATTTTTTCCTCTTTTTCTCATTTTCTTTAAGTTTTATGTTTTGTTTCGTTTCGATCTGTTTCGTTTCGTTTCGATCTGTTTCGTTTCGTTTTGTTTCGTTTCGTTTCGATCTGTTTCGTTTCGTTTCGATTTGTTTCGTTTCGTTTCGATTTGTTTCGTTTCGTTTTGATTTGTTTCGTTTCGTTTCGTTTCGTTTTTGTTTCGTTTCGCACTTTACAGGGACCCGATTTGTATCACACTTAGATATATTTACATACCGAAAATGATTTCAATATCTGCAATACACTGGAAGAAAAGTCCGGGAAACTGAGAATTTCATGAAATTTGCCAAGTCCAAGGGCCATAACTCTTCTAAAAATAGGTCAATCGAAACCAAACTCGAAGTTGATCTGTATAACACTAGGATGTAATCACATATAAAAAGCGAGACGGTAGGGGACTAAAAACTATGTAAAAGATCATGAGTATTAAAATTTTGCTTCCTGTAAGGTTTTTCGAAACACTGTGGAGCAGTTGCAGAGGAGAAGTCGAAAATGCGTCAGCCAATCAGAGCCCTCGGCGGCCATATTTGTCGACCGATTGGCACGAAAAACACAAACTTGGTAGAGGACCTTGAGTACTTGTTTCCTGTAAGATTTCGTGAAATTCTGTGCAGCAGTTGCAGAGGAGAAGTCGAAAATGCGTCAGTCAATCAGAGCCCTCGGCGGTCATATTTGTTGACCGATCGGCACGAACAACACAAACTTGGTAGATGACCTTGAGTACTTGCTTCCTGTAACGTTTGTCAAAGGAGCTTAACCCCCCTTGACCTACTTTTGCCTGTGGTGGTACCCCCTGTTAATGGATAAGGACGAAAAACAACAAGAATTGTTGGGGACCATGAGTACATGTACCTCATACATACGAAGTTTCACGAAAATCTGAATATGGTTATGGAAAAGAAACAGAAAATGTACGAAAATCACCCCCCCCCCCCTTCCTTTTTACATAAGAAAAAATTCATAAATAAAGCCTGTGTTTGTGAAACACGAATGCCCTCGGTGGCATCTTTGTTAGTATAAACTTCATTTTCTGTTAAGTATGTGAAAGGTCAAGTTCAACAATTTTGGTATCAATGGAAAGGTCTTGTCACAAGAAATACACATGTGAAATATGAGAGTCCTATCACTTACCATTCAAAAGTTATGCCCAATGTTAAAGTTTTTGAAAATTATGTCAAAGGTCAAGGTCAAGGCACAAGGTCAAAACTTTTGGTATCAATGGAAAGGTCTTGTCACAAGGAACACACTTGTGAAATATGAAAGCCCTATCACTTACCATTCAAAAGTTATGCCCAATGTTAAAGTTTTTGAAAATTAGGTCAAAGGTCAAGGTCACGAGGTCAAAAATTTTGGTATCAATGGAAAGGTCTTGTTACAAGGAACACACTTGTGAAATATGAAAGCCCTATCACTTACCATTCAAAAGTTATGCCCATTGTTAAAGTTTTTGAAAAGTAGGTCAAAGGTCAAGGTGAAGGTCACGAGGTCAAAAATTTTGGTATCAATGGAAAGGTCTTGTCACAAGGAACACACATGTGAAATATGAAAGCTCTATCACCTTCCATTCAAAAGTTATGCCCAATGTTAAAGTTTTTGAAAAGTAGGCCAAAGGTCAAGGTCAAGGTCACAAGGTCAAAAATTTTGGTATCAATGGAAAGGTCTTGTCACAAGGAACACACATGTGAAATATGAAAGCTCTATCATCTTCCATTCAAAAGTTATGCCCAATGTTAAAGTTTTTTCGGACAAACAGACAAACAGACAGACAAACAGACGGACAGGCCAAAAGCTATATGCCCCCGAATCTGTGATTCCGGGGCATAAAAAATCAAAACAAAGGTCATCACGGATTTCGAAGCTCAACTCGCGGCAGCAAAATTCAATTTACCGGTAAACATATTTCTAAGTACATATATATTGACTTTGATAAGTACAATCACTCAAGCGGGAAAAAAGTAGGTCAAGGTCATTCTATGAACGTTTGCTGAAAGATACATCCAATATGCAAGTTCGAAACATGTAGCATTTATAATTTACACAAAAATATTCGCTTTTTAAGGCAATTCATTCAAGCAGAAAAGGTAGGTCAAGGTCAGTCTATGAAAGTTTGATCAAATATACATCGGGTACACAAGTTTGGTACATGTAGAACTTATACTTTGCTGAATATTGACTTTTAAAGACAAAATCACTCAAGCGAAAAAAGAAGGTCAAGGTCATTTTATGAAAGTTTGATCAAAGATACATCCACTATCACACCATGTAAGGTGTCCTGACGACGAGTGAATTTTTGTGTTAATTGTCCTGGATTTTTCGTGTTTGTCCTGGATTATTTGTGTTCGTTTTGAGCGTAATCGGCAAAATTTCATATTTTTTAGACAATTAACGGACATGCAGATCATCGTGAGATACGTGTCTTTGCATTAAACATTGTAAATGCATTATAAGGCTGAATCAATGCTTAGAGTTGTCCGCTTTTCATTAAATTAAGAGATTTCTACTTTTTTGATAAAAATCCATGTTCTCGTCGTTTTAACAGACTAGGTTCAAATATCTTAACACGAGTATCTTGTGCCAGTTCAACAGTACTAACCATATTTTTCTCGAGCAATAAAACGGCAATACAAAGCAGAAAACCAAAATTTAAAAAAAGTTAGATGTCCTGACATTTTTGTGTTTTGTCCAGGATTTTTTGTGTTTGCTGTCCTGGCTTTTGTACATTTCTTCAGCAATCAAATAGAGTTTAACTAAAGTGTATAGTCTTCTAAGTCACTAACATGTTCTTTGGAACGTTGCCTCAGAATGAAAAAAAAGTTTTCTGTCCATACACGTTAGACTTATATACCAATATGCATCAGATTAAAAGTGGGTCATGCTCACAAATTCCGGATAAACACACCATTTTTGTAAATAATGCAGCAGAGTTGCCAAGAGCGTAACCAGAGCAGTGTTGAAACGCAGATACCAAAAAAAATTAAAAATCTTTTCTTTCTTAGACTAGGGTGGAAGGAGAAAAAAAATACTTGGTGTCTTCTTAAAAGTACGAAAAGAGATATAGAAATAAAGGAGAAAAGAGAGTGGGAATTAGCCAGGCGCATAGCTCCCACATCGTTTTGCAAATCAGACTAAAAAGAAAGTGTATAAAGGGTCATTTTAACGTAGAAAAACTAAATGTGTAAAACGCATTAGATTCCGGGGCTTTGCCCCTTGGCCTGGACCCCAACAAGGGCTTCTCCCTTGACCAATCTGGGGCCTCAAAGCGATCCCCACACCTCATGACTGAAAGTGCTTCCACTTGAAAAGTACTCTGGCTTAGCGCACTTGCCTTCGGAACGCTATGAAAAAACAAATCAACATGTCCGCTTAGAGGCACCGCAGAAAAGAAGGGGAAACGAGCGAAAAAAAGAAAACAAAAATATGTCTGCATACAAAACAAAGCTTTCTCTTCGTTCATACTTAAGCATAGGTCATTTTTATAAAAGTTAAGAGTAACATGAGCCGATTGTATTATAATATTCGCTCGCTTTTCAAACCTATTGAAAATAATTCTAGAAACCAAAACTAGAAAATCCAGGACATCACACAGAAAATCCAGGACTAGGTACACAAAAAAGTCAGGACATACTCAACTCTTCTAAATCTAGTGATATTCGTATATTTTTAATTGCGGTCCCTAACCGATGATTAACACATCATAAATAAATGAAAACAAACTGAAAAATGTCAAATTGAGCATTTTATGGAGTTTGAAACAATTTTATGACACAAAAAATCCAGGACGTACACAAAAAATCCAGGACAAATAACACAAAAAATCATCCCTCGTCAGGACACCTTACATGGTGTGACTATGCAAGTTTTACATGTAGCACTTAAACTTTGCTCAATATTGGCTTTTAAAAGCAGAATTACTCAGGCGGAAAAAGTAGGTCAGATGCTGCACCTGATGCACGGGCTCACCTCAGCATCCCAAGATGAATCACTTATACAAAGTTTGGTTACTGTAGGCTAGCATCAGTACTTCGTCATATACTGAGCTACATGTACCCCAATAACTTTAACCAGACACGGACGCGAGTCACTGAACCGGAAAATGTAGGTCATATGCAGCATCTGATGCATGGGTTCACATCAGCATCCCAAGATGAATCACTTGTGCAAGTTTGGTTACTGTAGTCTGTAGCATCAGTGCTTTGTTAGATACTGAGCTACCCCGCGGACGCGGACGGTCAGGGGTATAACATAAGCTAATCTCAACTTCGTCGAGGTGAGCTAAAAATTAAACTTTTAGCATAAAATTTACATATTAAAGCATTTAAATATGACAAATATGCAGTAAATTTATGAGTGTTTAAAATAATACATTTATTGGGTTATTTAAAGAAATAGTGCAAAAATGAGCATTTCTGACCGAGTCATAAACGACGTCAAAAACGCGTCAAAAATTTGACTTCGGAGTGGAACAAAAAAATAACAACGCTTTTTAAGACATCTCTCAAGATCATCCCGGTGCTTCTGGTTTTTCGATACGTGCTTCGGTTCTGAAGAAGAGGTTTGTCAAAGGAGGATACCCACCGTGAACTACTTTTGCCTGTGGTGGCGCCACCTGTTCACGAATCTGGACGAATGTAGGGGACCATTAGTACTTCATACCTATCAAGTTTCATAAAAATCCCTTCGGTCGTTCTGGAGAAGAAGTCTAAAATGTTTTAAAAAATGTTAACGACGGGTGGACGACGGACGTACGGCACGTTATGTCAATAGCTCACTTGAGCTTCGCTCTTGTAAGCTAAACCGCAAAAAATGAAGAGGACCTCAAGTACTTGCTTCCTGTAAGATTTCGTGAAATTCTGTGCAGCAGTTGCAGAGGAGATGTCAAAATTGCGTCAGTCAATCAGAGCACTTGGCAGCCATATTTGTTGACCGATCTACTCGAAAAACACAACGGTGGTCATATTTTTGATCGATCTGCTCGAAAAAAAACCCCACAAATTTCAACTTGGTAGAGGACCTTGGGTCTTTGATTCCAGAAAGGTTTCGCAAAATTCTGAGTTAAAATTGTAGAGGAAAAATCGAAAATGTAAATATCAGAGCCCTTGGTGGCCGTATTTGTTGACCGAACGGCTAGAAAAGCACAAACTTGGTAGAGCTTCCTGTAAGGTAAAATTTTCAATTTTCTGCAGTGGTTACAGAGGAGATTTCGAAAATGCATCAGTCAATTAGATCCCTTGGTGGCCATAATAATTATTGTTGATCGATCTGCTCGTAAAACACAAATTTTAACTTGGTAGACGCCTGGGTCATGGGTCGTTGCTTCCATTAAGGTTTCGCGAAATTCTGATTAGCAATTGTAGAGGAAAAGTCGAAAATGTATCATCGAATCAGAGCACTTGGTGGCCGTATTTGTTGACAGATCTACTCGAAGTTAACGCCAGACGACTGACGGTGTGACATGACTCACTTGAGCTTCACTAAGGTGAGTTTAGTTAAAAATCCCTAGAGCTCTATCTTCAATAAGACTTCAATAAGACTTACCAGAAGACACCAATGCTCGCCGTGTAGATTTTTGATAGCAAACTGGCAATTTTATAAAGAAGTGGGATACGGCTAGGTTAAAGTTTTCTAACAGTAGGTCAAACTCCAAGATCAAGGTCACTAGGTCTAAACTCAAGGTTTCAGATGAAAAGCCAGGTCATGATGAATCTTCATATGAAATATAACTATGGTCATAGCTCTTGAGATATAGCCAAGGTTGAAGTTTTAAAAAAGTAGGAAAAACTCCAAGGTCAATATCACTAGGTCAAAAAGTCCAGACCCCAAAAGAAGTGCCTGGTCATAAGGAATCCACATGTGAAACACCCCTTACAGTTCCTGAGATATAACAATTTTAAAAGTAGGTCAAACTCCAAGGTCAAGGTCACTAGGTAAAAAGTCAAAGACTCAAATTTAAAGTCTGGTCATGAAGAATTCACATAGGATACCATAGCCCTACCCCTTATAATTCATGAGATATAACCCAAATTAAAGTTATTTTAAAGAATGTCAAACTCCAAGGTCTTGGTCAATATAAGGTAAAAAATTAACACTTCATATCAAAGGTCAGTTCTTTAGGAATCAGTATGTGAAATATCAAACCCGTATCTTTTATAGTTCATGAGATATAGCCCAGATTAAAGTTTTGTTAAGAGGGTCAAACTCCAAGGCCCAGGTTACTAGGTCAAAATATAAGATTCGATCAAAAGGATGACCTCGTCATGAGGAATCAGTAAGTATCAAAGCCCTATCTGTAGTTCATGAAAGAAAGCCCAGGTTAAAGTTCTGTAATAAACGTAAATTTTGGCACTTCTAACAACTTGTCAAATACACAAATTAAAATACACAAATTAAAATATTGTAAACTTCCATTAAATTCTATTTCATCTCATTTTAAATCACAACATGACGTTTTTCTAAAAACTTTTTATATTGTTTAAATTTTTACGCAAAAAGTGGTTTATTTTTTTCATGAAACAGCGATAGAGTATCATCGAAAGATTCCATTTGTACATGTGCATGTGCACTGCTCAGTATAGAATATCTTGAGTGCTACTCTCTGTGTTTTTCACAAAGAGAAGTTCAAAAATTGCAGGGGCATAAAAAGAATAATTTAGTTCCAGTATATTATGAAAAGAGTCACTTACATTCACAGCAAGGATATTATTCAGTGTCCTATCATCTATCCAAATTGTGGTTGTAGCCTGTGGAGACAAAGATAGATAACTCTTACATTAATGTTCACTTTAAAATATCTTTATCTACATGTATGTAATCATTTATTACTATATGTCTGCAACTAGTTTTTTTTTACAATTGTAGATTATCATCTAGTATATATTCAGAGATTTATCTTAATCTAGTTCATGTTTGTTATCAGGATTTAATTCCTAGATTTTGACGTTTCTCATCTGTAAGAGTGGAGACAAAGATAGATAACTCTTATAAATCAATATTCATAATTTAGCTCAGTTTGTACAAAAGAAAAAGCACTTTTATCCTGGAAAACATAATTTATACTAAATTTGTGTGTGTCTGCTTCTATTACTTTTTACGATTGTACTTGAGTATCATCTAGCGAATATTGAGTTATTACTATTAAAGGGATTTTATTCTTAGAATTTGACCATTCTAAGCTGAGGACGTTCCTCAGAACTCAAAGAATAAGTTTAAGTATAGTAATAAAGCCTTAAATTTGTACGATCTGCTGTCATTTTTTTTCTGCAATGGGTCTGCTCAACAGCTAGTTTTTACAATATTGAACTTGAAAATGTTGAATTCAGGGAAAGTAACTGATTTTTGTTCATGCAGGAAGAGGAGAGTATTTCTTAGTGATATATACATATATAACCTTGGTTTAATTTTTTTTTCATGCAGGATAAATATAACTTTGCTTCAAGGCCATCATCATTGTCATGCATGATTGGGTATTGTGGGAACCATTGATCCTGACATATATATTTATGACAAATCCATGATCGATCCTTACAAAGTGAAAAATTATTACAATGTACTTGTATAAGATTAGTAACAGTAAAGTATAATTAATCGACCTATTTATGAATGTGCGTAATGTGACCTTAACCTCTGGTATGTGCTTATGACACGTCCTTCGGTCCTATAGATGCAAGAATTCTGTGAAATACATCACTGAAATCCAATGATAAATTGTAGACAGCTAAAAATTTTGTTCCAGACTTATAGTTTTACCGATGGAATGCACTGTGACCTTGACCCTTATCTATGATAATGATTCTGAGAAATAATACTCATCCATGCAGACATAACACGTCACCCTTTGGTCCAAAGCAACAATTAATTCTGTGACTAAATCACTTGTATTCAAATCATTGCTATATGGAAGAAGTTATATTTTGAGGCCAGAGACAAGGTTCGCTCATCAAGCACACTGTATCCTTAAAATTTGACATATTACATTGGTCCAAGATCATAAAATATATTCTTTGGTATTGGCCATGGGAAACAAGTCTGTGAAATGTTATTGAAATCTGCATGATTCAAAGGGCAAGAATTTATAACATGGACATGCAAGGTTTACTATAAAATGATCGAACTTTAACCTTGACCTTGCACCTATGGCCTTGATATAGGTCATGACACAACCTTGGGCACTGAGCAATACTTCTGTGTTCTAATGGGGAAAGTTAATATGGCTTAGAAAATGGCGCTTTGTCCATCAAGTACACTGTGACCTTCAAGCTTGGTTATGACGTGTTCTATGAATTTTGTGCATATATTCTTTAAAATATTATTAAAATTATTGCAAAGAGAAAGACTATATGGCCATGATAATGTTTACTGCCAATCAAGAGCTTAATTAAATTAATTGAGTGTGATCTTGACCTTTGAGGAAAGGTTATATTATACTTAAGTGGTTCAAAATCATGACACATTCTATTCCTAAGCAACAAGGTGACATTTTATTTTAATACGCAAAGGGGAAGAAGTTAAAGTGCCCCAGCTATAGACGCAATCTTGCCATATATATCAAGAACAATGCATGTGTCTTTGACCTTGGTGGATGTATATATACATGATCTTGGTTCAAGGTATATTATGACACCATTTCTCTGAGCATTATAGAAGTATAATGACAATATTATAAGGACAAAAAAAAATGAAAACCCTATATTACTTACCATTCAAAAGTTATGCCCAATGTTAAAGTTTTTGAAAAGTAGGTCAAAGGTCAAGGTCACACGGTAAAAAACTTTTGGTATCATTGGAAAGGTCTTGTCACAAGGAATACACATGTGGAATATGAATTTAAGCCCTATCACTTTCCATTCAAACGTTATGCCCAATGTTAAAGTTTTTGAAAAGTAGGTCAAAGGTCAAGGTCACGAGGTCAAAACTTTTGGTATCAATGGAAAGGTCTTGTCACCAGGAATACACATGTGAAATATGAAAGCCCTATCACCTCCCATTCAAAAGTTATGCCCAATGTTAAAGTTTTTCGGACAATCAGACAGACAAACAGACGGACAGGCCAAAAACTATATGCCCCCAAATCTTTGATTCCGGGGGCATAATTAACATGCAAAATTTATTGAAGTCCATAATTATCTTGACCCTTGAGTTTTTACCTCAAGGTCATTGAGACATGTATCAACATCCCATTAGATACATTGTACCACTTGTGAAACAAACAGACAAATAGTTATGGCCAGTAGAAACTTTTTAATTCAAAATCTTAGAAGTTCAGGTTGACCTTGATATTGAAGGTATGACCTTTTCATTAAAATTTACAAGTAGCAAATATGGGATGGTGCTTGTCCTTATGTGTCAGTGAAGCGATGTACAAATTGTGAATCTAATAAAATTGCCCATTTCAGGAGCTGATAAGATAAGGGCCGTATTTTGCCCTGAATCTCATCAAGTATTTTAAATTCTTCCAGTCACAATAATCTACATATATAACGCAAGGAAAACTTGAAAATTATTAAAATATAATGTATTTGGAGATTCCTCATACAACTTTTATTTTAGTAAGCTTATTTCTAGATACTTAAATTACAGCTCAAAGAGTAGGGGGTAGCCATGTTGAAAAGCCAAGCTAATATCGATAAAAAAAATGTTGAAAATTAAGAGCTATATCCAGCTAATATGGATATCTAATAAACTTTAAAATATAGTTATAGTCTAAACAAGATACTAGAAATCAAATTTAAAAGACCCAGGTCTCAACTTTCTTTAATCTGAAATATGGTTGTTTTTTGTATTAATTGGCTACAATTAAAGTATAAGGTAATTTTACTGCAAAATACAGTGTCATTGCATGTGTAGAAAGAAACAGCACTCTCTTGTTTAAATTATTTCATTCCAAAATCTTGTGCATTTAATGTGAACATGAATTAATGACTTTAAAATTGAAAAAAAAGAAACTAATTGTTTATATTATTACCTAAAACACAGATTCATAAAAAGCCTCCCACCGTCCCTTTTCAGTTTTTCCTCCCTGATGCATCGCCCCCCCCCCCCCCCCTTTAGCTACAGAACCCCACTTTCTCAAAAGAATGTATATTAGTGACACACTTTGATTGACAATCTTATCTAACATCCAAACCAAGGGTCATACTGGAACATGAACTACTCGTCTTAGCCGGGATATGGTTCGATTCGACTTTGTACGTCTGCACTGCGGCCAGTACAATTGTGGAAATGTGAACTGAACGTCTGTGGAAATTCGGGCTTGCTCGACTTTTATTTTTTAGTTCAACTTTATGCTTAATTAAATTCAGACACCTGCTATTTCTCTTGGTCATGTAAGATACTGTAAAATAAATTTACTTTGTATTGATTTTCACAAATGATAATGACAGTTTTCCATCGTTTTCCGAAGCTGCGGATCCATGAACTCGTCGTGCATTTCAGGGGAAGTGTTCGATTGACTTTCCTGTCGTCGGCAGAGTTGTCGTTCTTTTGTGCTAGTCTTATAGCTTCAATATTTCGCCCTTCTCACAAGTTGTTCCTATTCGGTTATGTTTGTCTCACACACAAAAATAACCGAATAAGAATGTTCAACTTGTGAAAAGGGCGAAATATTGAAGCTAGTCTGCTTACTGTAATCAATTGCTTTATCAAGGATATCATAAAGAGGGGAGGGGCGAAGTCCAAAGTCCAGCTGATAACCAGTGGCGGATTTAGAGGGGGGGGGGCAGGAGGCCCGGGCCCCCCTTTTTCACCCAAAGTTATTGATTCAGAGTACCATTTTTATGCTTATTCTCTTTACTTTGGGGGAAATTTTCGGCTCGCTTTGCTCGCCGCACTAAAAATGTCATTAGTTGTTAATTTTTTCGTCTTCACTTTGTCTTCAACTTTCTTTGTCATCGTGTTTGAACGGATTCATTTGTCATAAACATATACAAAATTCAAAATCAAATTGACACTTGAATAATTACCAAATGCTTCATTTTCATGGGTCGATCTAACCAGGTTGTGGAGTTGTACTGCCCTAATCTTCCCAACCTTCCCCAATTGGTCAAACAAAAATGGAGCATGGAAAATGAGAGAGAGATTGTATTCTTATGACAAAATATAACCATCTATTCCAAAAATTTTACGGCTCGCTCCGCTCGCCATTATAGAATAAAGTTATTTATGTACATGTACGGATGACTTAATTTGAAATTCTAATATGACTTGATTCTTTTTCCCTATTAAGACAACAGACGCGAGCCGGGCTCTATTCTCCAATATAGGCCCTATAGCGATAAGCCACGCCTACCCATTTTCTGAAAGCAGATAAACCGGCAGGAACTGGTTTTTACCAAGAATCAAAAGGTCTAAGTTTGGTCATCATTATAATAGAAATAAAAAAATGACAAGCCGGGCTCTATTGTCTCATAATGCCCTCGCGTCCTCAGCCAATCACATTTATCACCTCGTCCCGCTGACGCGGCTCGGTAATAAATGTGATTGGCTGATGACGATCGGGCATTATGAGACAATAGAGCCCGGCTTGTCATTTTTTATTTCTTAAACAAATGAAAACTTCATATCTTAAAAAATTTTTCTGGCTCGCTACGCTCGCCAGTTTATACATATTAACTAAAGTCAATGAATCAACTCCCCCCCCCCTCCCCCTTCCCACCCCACTTCTTAATTAGATCAGTAGTCTTGAGGTTCACGTATTTCGTCTCGACCTTTTTTTTTCGCTTGTCAGTTTTCCCGTGAACAATTTTCTTCGAGCTGAAACCTTGGGCCCCCCCTTTTATGAAATCCTAGATCCGCCACTGATAACAAAAAAAAAAAACAACAACAAACAAACAAAAAAATAAATGAATAAATAAAAATAATAAAAAAAAATTTAAAGGCGAAAACGTGAATATCAAGACCGAAGATTTATTGCCTGTAACATGAAATAGCTTAAATTTCTTCGTCACATCGGTGTGAAAACAGGCGAGCCGCATTAGATATGAAGTATCCATTCTGTTTAAATTCAGTCAACAGAATCCTGTTTTCATAGAATTCTGCGTACATTTTTTTTGCAAGTTATATACTTAAATATTTACATATGCCCATTCATTTGTATAGAATTTACACTGTGATTATAGGAGTATAACCGCGGTAACGTGGTTTGAACTATGACGTCATAGTAACTTGGCTTGATTTGAACTTTGACGGTACGTAGTAACAGAGCCTTAGCAACGGAGTTTTATTCATATTTCAACGTCATTTAAGCGTGAAAAACTGGAATGTAAATATATATAATAACTGTCTTTTGGAATGTGATTATACTGTGATAACCTACAATGGATCCAGGAATTATGTTTCTCATAATGCGCTAACGCGCATTATGGAACATAATTCCTGGATCCATTGTAGGTTATCACAGTATAATCACATTCCAAAAGACAGTTATTCTATAATTACTACTGTTTGCTTTTGTCAAAGGGATATAATTCCATTTGTTTGATCTCTCTAATGAGTAATTTTGAGATAGCGTATACTCACTCCGCTTTTACACAGAGATACCGCCGTCTGTCCGAACAGTTTTTTTTTCTTTTTTTTTTTTTGTATTCTTTTAATATGCAAGAAAAAACCTATGTCATTATCTTGTAATTCAACCTTTTTTTTATTATCATTTTTTGCGTAATGAGCCATGAAGCAAATGAGAGTGACGTTGTCAAAATACATTCGTTTTCTTAGCGAACGTAAAGCTGACGTTGCGAAATGTTACAGCAAATTTTTTAACTCACTCGATTTCAGAAACAAATAAAGCTTAATTGTTGATATAGAAACATTTTAAGATTAAGGAGAGCTTACTCTCTAACTCATTCGCTCATACATTTTTCTCCGACTAGCTTTTCTCGATAATATTTACCGTTAAATTGAGATGTATCATAGATTTTTGATATGATTTGCGTTTTTCTTGACACGAAACTACAGATAAAGTGTTGTAAGTTGAAAATAATATCATTATAATCATAGAGAAATTTACACTTTCATTGCAAAAGCGAAGTACTAGTGCTTATTGAACTTTTTGTGGGATGCCCAATGAAATGCATTTTAGTAACGCCGCTTCATAGACAATTTACGCATCGCGCAAAAATAAGCCGTTTTACAAGTCTGACTGTTCTTTAAAATTATCATGCCCATAATCAAACGCAATTTTTGGTATAAACATTTAGAAAAGATCTTTCTGATTCCATAGATACCAATTTTATTTCAATCTGTTCAGAAATAAGCGAACTACGTGACGTTGAATTTTGGAAACTTCTAAGGGATATATATGCTGGCTAGAGTTATACATATATACGTTCCTTAGGTGTACCGAACTACTTTAAAACGACGTTTTTGTAGAGAGGTCGCCGCTTTAGGTGCAAAAATCATGACGTCACAATGGATAACAACGACGTCACAATATGGATTCGGCCTATACGGCCGACGTCAAAAGTCACGCGAGGTACATGTGGGATACAGTGACCCTACATGACGCGTCGCTATGGGCAAACTCAATCCCACATGGGGGCAAATGGGAGAAAGAGTTGTCTCAGAACGGGTAAATCCAGTGGCGGATTCAGGGGGGGGGGAGTCCCCCCCCCCCCGGCACTGACCCAAAATTTTACCAAAACAGGTATATTTTGGCCCATTTTTAGTAAAAATCGGCAAAATTCGTCCTTGACCCCCCGGAAAAGGGGGCACTGGATCCGCCCCTGAAATCTGTAGATATCTCTGTCCGGGTGAGAGAATAATAGGTTCTATCATGATCTACTGAGTGAGACATAAAAATTTATACGAGTGACGGAAATATCGTCTTTTCCCGAGGGGAGCGTAGCGGAACGAGGCCAAAGTTGAAAAATTTCCGTCACGAGTGTAAATTATTATGTCTCACTCAGTAGAAAGTGATGGAATGTATTTCTTCTTCCATGAAACATAAGAATAAAAGGGATTTCAAACAAGGTTTCATGAATGCCATTAACGCCATGTTTTCTGATATCGTTAAGTACTGTGACGTCACAATAAGATTCTCTTTTACTATTGGTCAATTGGAGCCTTTGAGACAACTTATGTGTCTCACATAGGCTGTCTTACAAGGTACGAGGAAAACTGGAGAAGTAAAAGGAAATCTCAAACTGTTACATCTACGTTTTTATTTTTTGTCTCATGACGTAAGTGAGTGAGAAAACTTATACATGTGTCTCATATAGGCCTTCTCACAGGGTACGAGCAAAACTGGAGAAGAGCACAATCTCTCTCTCTCTCTCTCTCTCTCTCTCTCTCTCTCTCTCTCTCTCTCTCTCTCTCTCTCTCTGTATGACTTCCCATGCTCTACTGATATTTTTGTTTGACCATTTTATGGAAAGGGGGGAGGGTTTGGAAGGTTAGAACCGTCATTGCAACCACACTATTCACCTGTCTGACCAGGCCTGGCCATAGATTGACCCATGAAAATAGTAATTATTCAAGACTAACTTCACCCAAAGTTATTGATTCAGAATACTTTTTTGTTTTGTTTCTTTACTGTTGGAAAATTTGGCTCGCGTCGCTCGTCGCACTTAATTTTTCATATTCGTCATACAAATCAACGTGCTTTTTGTGTACACATTCAGTATAGAAATACACAGTCACAGGTAGATCTACCTGTCCGATTTCTCGCAGCGGTCGAATTCAAATAAATGTTTATGTACAATTCTTACTTCCGATTTTGTATGACGTATAATAATAATAATAATAATGTTTATTCAGATAAAAGGCATATATTACACTTATTAAAACAAGTTTTAAGTTAACACATGATTTAAATCAACTTAATTAACAACTAATTAAAACAATCACATGGTTTGAAAAAAAGTGTCAGCTTATCAAACAATATCACATGATCTGAGTCATACTCTAATCAAATTAAATTACACATAAGGAATATCACAGATATCAAAAATTAACAAAACTAATCACAGAAATTATCACAATTAATTCAACACCTAAAGTCAAAAGTGTTGTAATTATCAGATATATATGTCAAAAGTATAAAGTAAAAAAGTACAAAAAAGTAAATGCCCTCTATCTAGGATAACCCAATAAAGCCTAAAAAAGGCTTATTTCCATTGGGGTCCCATAGAAAATATTCATATATTAATTAAAGACAAAAAATAAACTTTATCGAACTTAAGTATTACTAATATTATGACTAGAATTATAGAGCACAGCTGTTATCTCTATATTGAATATAAACTTGAGCATATCAATGCAATACAATAATATATATTGATACATGTATTTGAGCACTAGGGTTATAGAGCACTAATGGTTAACTCTATGATATGAGCACTAAAACTGTAAGAGTATAACCTCGGATGTTCTTATCACTGACTAGAATCATTCAATTTTATGAATATATATGATATCACACCATGATATATATGATAAAATACACAGCACTTCGACATTTAATAAAAAATGAACTCACTCTCGTGTCCCCTTTTCATGTTATCTAACAAATGACATTTTACCTGTCTTTTAAAAATACATTTATTTTTTATACTTTTGATGTCCTCGGGGAGAGCATTCCAGTCCTTAATGGCTGTTGAATTAAAAGATGATGCTGCTGCCCCTTTTGAAAAGGGTACTATAAAGTTGGATTGACCAGATCGAGTGTTACGAGTGCTAACTTTTCTCTCAAAGTTCTGATACATATACCGAGGGGCTATTCCATTGAATATGTTAAACATGTGGTTCAATCGAAGTTGCTTCACTCTATTCGATATATTTAGTAAATTTAATTTCTCAAATTCTAAATACGACACACTATGTCTCTGGTGTAAATTCAAAATAAACCGAACCATTTTGTTTTGTGCTACCTGTAATTTCTTTTTCAGACATTTTGTAAGACCTTCATACCAGCTAGCACAGGCATAATCTAAATGACACTGCATCAGTGCAGAACATAAAGTCTGTCTAGAAGACAAGGAAAGACAACTTCTATTTCTATACAAAAATTTCAGCCTTTGGTTAACCTTTTTAACAATGGAGTTAACAATATATTATCAATGTAAATTCCAAGGTATTTTATACATTTCTGAACACCAATTGTATGGTTATTACATTTGACACAAAACATTTCTTCTGCTTGTTGTAATTTTCTTTTCGGCCCAAATATTATGCTTTCTGTTTTTCCCAAATGTAAAGAGAGCTTGTTATCGATTAGCCAATCTTGACAAGATTCCATTACTGATGTCAATTTACTTGAAATAACCTGAGGATCTGTATGGGAGAATAGAATTGCTGAGTCATCTGCATATAATAAAACTTTACAATCTGGATCAATGCTAATTTGCATATCATTCACATACACTAAAAATAATAATGGTCCTAACAAACTACCTTGTGGTACACCGCAAGTCACATTGCGAAGCTCCGAGTCTACACCGTTTATATTTACAATTTGTTGTCGACATGTAAGATATGACTTAAACCAAGATACAGATTCTACTCCGACTGTAGAAAGCTTTTCACACAATATTTTGTGATCAACAGTATCAAATGCTTTTTGTAGGTCCAATAAGACCATACCCGTAAACAAACCCTTGGCAGTCTGAGCTTTTATGTGATCAATAAGATGTATTAAACAGGTATCTGTGGAAAATCTACTTCTAAAACCTGACTGCAGTTCATATAACAAATTGTTTTTCACTAAAAAAGATTCAAGTTGGGTATACACTGCCCTCTCAAGAATTTTAGAAACGATACTAAGGATGCTCACAGGTCTATAGTTCTCCGCTTTGAGCCTGTCGTTTTTCTTATATAAAGGCTTCACTTTAGCCACCTTTAGATCATCTGGAACAGAGCCTTCAGAAATGGACCTATTAATCAAGAAAGTAATTGGAAGCTTTAAAAATTGAGCACCATCTTTCAAAAATCTAGCAGGAATTCCATCCAAACCTGTACTTTTGGCTATATTAAGACCACAAAGTTCTTTAAAGACAAAATCCTCAGAAACATGAGTTAAATGAAATTTATTGCTACTTCTTGCCCGATAAAAATTCTTAAAGACTGGGCATGATGTTAAAAATGTCCCTTTGCCAATGGGCAGCTTATCAACAAGTTTAGCTGCAACATTTGTAAAAAATTCGTTAAAATGGTTTGCTATAGTTGTACCTTCATGACAATAGCTTATTTTCCAATTATACGCGTTATAAGCGGCATAGCAATTTTTTTTCTCAATAACGTAAGCGATGCCAGACATTCGGCGAACGTTGTTATGGACGCCCGCGGCAAACTCTTAACGGTATTTCGACTGTTGTTGCCCAATATAAAGTAAAAATGGTAAAGCATTGTTGTTGGGGCACTTGTAGGAGTGATTCAAGGTATGCAGACCGTGAGTACATGTCCGGCACAACATGGATTCCTTTCCCCAAGCCATTTTCCCAACCAGACAAGTGTCGAAGATGGGTTGATTTATGTGGGAGGAAGGGGTTTTCAGTGGCAAAGGTCAACAAAGGGACTTATATTTGCTCAAAACACTTTATAGAAGGAAAACCTACATCAGATCACCCAGACCCCCTTCCTGCCGTAGGAACATCTTACGACATCCAAAGGGCAAAAAAGCGGAAAAGGAGGGTCCTTATACGGTCTAGTGCCAATAAGGCTACAGGAGCTGACAATAAGAAAAAGAAAAGAGGTATAACAACACTATTATTAAATTATTTTAACCATGTTAACTTAACATTTTCATCCAATATTGAACAGTGTATGTTATGTGACAAAGGAATCATTGTCTGATAAACCATAACAAATACACATCGTACATTAAAACTTGGCACCCTTCAAATTTACATCCAATAATAATTTTCTCAAAACTCCTAGTTCCCCTCAAGATAATGGTCAAAACTTGACAAACATGAATATAAAGTTAGAATTTCAAAGGTATAATGAATTTCTAATGACTAGTTTTAAATATCAAGTTTGTTACATTGTATATATTTTTCAACAGAAAGCATCGAGCTGGCAGAACATACAGAAAGTGTAGAGGAGGCAGTACTTATAGAAAACATGGAGGTGGCAGCCAATGAGGTATCTATTGTAGAGGATGATAGTGTGGAAACCAGCCATGACCATGATGAGAACACACATAGTGTTGTGAAGGAAGAGGATATTCCCCTAGGTACTAATAAACATACATTTAAAATGACACACTGCAAATATTTCTATAAAAATCATCAATTGATCTGTATTTAAAATTATTGCAGGTTTTACATTATTATTTAAAATTGCTATCAGTTTGTATAATATGTTTGAAAGGAATATAATTAATATATTTTCAAAATTTTGTGAGTCTACAAGACAGTTTTCTATTATTTAGCTGACCATGCATACTGCACACCCCATTATAAGATATTGAATGCCTGTAGTATTGGGTGTCAGACTGACATTACGCTGGCTGATCTATCAAGATATGACAATATCCATATGAAGGATGAAGGAAGCATGAGGAGGAGCTTTATAATGGCTGATGTATTGAAGGATGATAAGTCATGCAAGTTCTACACAGGTACACATACTAATTTTATCATACTTTAATGTGTAATGAAGTAGTTTTGATAGGCAAAATAATAATACACATGTACTTGTTTCTCCTTACTAAAAGCAAAAATGGATACCTGCTTATTTACAAAAGACAGCAACTGAATGTGTACAGTCAATTAAACATGGTAGATACCTTAGTATATACATGTACTGATGAAATCTGATAACACACAATATGTATCATATTTATGCTAAACAGGATGTCCATTCATTATTAAAGAAAGCTGAATTGGTGAAATATTTCATCCTTTATTACCCTTTATTGCTGATTTGTAAAATTCTGGTTCAACCACTAATCATTTTCACTTTGTTTTTGGAAAAAAATTTCATACTTCTGCTATGATTTCCAAACATGTACATGTATTTTGTATATTTACTTTTACATTAAACAGGGATATCATTAGCTGTTTTCTACCTGCTCTGGAACTGCCTAAAACTGAAGGCATCAAGGCTGTCTTATTGGAGAGGAAGTGACACCAACATGAACAATACAAATGTAAATACATATGTGATAATACTTTTATACCCCTTAAGCTGACCCTCTTTCTTGTTGAAACCAAGGCATGATTCTATTAATCAGTTTGTTAATTCTATGATAGACATATAAAACTTTAGATAACTCATCCATTAATTAAATTCAATAAGATTCTCCTAAAGACTCAAAATTTTTGACCTCTTGACCTTTACCTCTGAATTTGACCTACTTTACAAAACAGTGTTTTGTCGGACAGAGATCCAGACAAGGGCAAATGTATTTATTATTTCACCTGCATATTTGTATTATCTACACATTCATGCATAAAGTTTACTAGGTAGTACACATCTTCCATAAAGTATTTGAAAATAGATACATGTAACACAAGTCATAAATGAATGCTTGGCTACTTTATATTTAGGCAAGACGAAAAGGCCGAAAGAGACTGCTCACATGTATGGAGGAATTTGTCATGACACTTATGAGAGCTAGAAGAGGCATAGACACCACAACTTTAGGTGCAATGTTTGGAGTGCAACCAGGGACTGTGAGCAAAATTTTCACTACATGGATTTCTTTCCTGAGATTGGAATTGAAATTTTTAGTTTCCTGGCCGACTAAAGATCAGATTAGAAAAAGACTTCCTAAATGTTGCAAATACTTTCCAAATACAAAATGCATAATTGACTGTACAGAATATTTTGTACAAAAACCTAGTCTGCCATCCTCTCAAAGAATCACCTGGTCTTCCTATAAACATCATAACACGTTCAAATCTCTTGTTGCCATTACTCCTACTGGATCTTTCTGCTTTGTATCAGATTTGTTTACTGGGAGTATATCAGACAAACGTATTGTTGAAGAATCTGGTTTTCTGAACCACATTGAAAGAGGTGATGACATTATGGCTGACCGTGGCTTTTTAATTAGAGGGAACTTAGCACTAAAGGGCCCAACTTTGAACATACCACCATTTTCATGTAACAAGCAACTTTCTGGTGTGGCCGTCACAAAAACCAGGCGCATTGCAAGAGCTCGAATCCATGTCGAACGAGCCATAGGCAGACTCAAGTGTTTTAATGTACTCCAGGGTGTCATACCACTGAAAGTCAAGCCCATCATCGACCAAGTTGTGTTTGTGTGTGCTGCTTTGTGCAATTTAGATAAACAACTAGTTAAATAATTTGACAGATAGGCAGCAGTACATACAACATGTATTTATTCATTCATTCTAGTCAATGACATATGCAAATTTATTTATTGGTGTTACTTGTTGCTATATTTTTGTTATTGTTGAGAAATATGTATTGAATATTATACTTATTGTTATACAAATACACAACAAATATATATTTATGTTACTACGTATTTTATTAATCACTGTTACTGCATATTTTATTTATCATTGTTAACATCTGTCAATAAACGTTGAAATAGATACTGATCAAAAAATAATTGCATTTTCTTCATCATTTCATTGAAAAAGATTTTATTAAACTCAAGATGAGACACATGTATTCCTTTCTGAGTGTAAATTACCAGATCACATGATGGTATACCATAGAGGCCCATTTGTCCTTGTAGCTGGTGGTAGTAATCACAGTTTTCCGTCACAACAGACTTATTCCCATCAATACAGCAACCCTTTTGTATGGCAACTTCCTTCGGATGCAGATTTCTTGTAGAATATGGACACTTTATTTCAAGAATTTTCATTCCATGACACTTGCAGGAAAAGATACCATCCACACTGCAACCTATAAAAGGGCAGTCATTCATAACATAGAGTCCTTTCTCCTCCACCATAGCCTTCTTGTGATTGATTCTGCTAGCTCGTGTATATAGGTCACGGGCTACGGGTTCCTTTTTCCTTCCCCACTGCAGCGATGGAACTTCAAGATCTGTCTCGTATTTGGACAGAATAGAGTTAAGTAATGATGGGGGACAGTGACGCCTATCAACCGCATTACAAATTTTATGGAAATTGGATGCGGTAAGCATTCCATACCTCATGGTTTTCCAAGTTGAGTTTTGAAATTGACCTCTAGTGTCCTTTTCAATGGTGTTTACGATGTCTTGGGAAAACTGTCCAAGATGCTCTCTAAATGAATCCACATTCTGAACTACATGTATGCTACTAGATGCTGGTTTTTCCTGGACCAAGAACTCCTTAACCTGCTCCTTGATTGAGTAAGGTAAAGACTGTGGTGTCTCATTTCTCTCAGTTTCTGAGGGTTTGATGTCTGCATCTAATATGTCCATGGCCTGTGTATCTGGATGCAACTACAAATTATAAAGTCTATTTATAAAACCAATACCTCAGGGATTGAGATTAATTTTTTTTACAATGGCAAATTTTAGCTTCACAGGCTTAAATACATTCTGGAAGGCTTGAGATAACTTGAAAACGCAAGAAAATTCACAAAAATGCAATATACATATATTACATAACATATATACAAAATGTGAAAGCATTTAAGAAAGGAATAGGTTTTATAATTTTTGAATATTTTCCCTTAAAAATTGTAAAAGTAGGTCAAAATTAAGGCCAAGGTCAAAAGGTCACAAATCTGGTATCAAAAAAACGTGCTTCTTCTCAAGATAATTTATACACATACAAAATATGCATGCCTATAACCGCTACTTACAATTATATATCCTCTTATTTAAAAAGTGACTGAATAACAGACAGACAAGCCAAAAAGTTTTTAGAATCATATTTTATCAATCATCAGATATAAAAAGTTTGAAAAATAACCTGCTGTAGCTGTTTGGTGAAATCGCTGATGTCCATACTGTTTCTGTCGTCTACAAACCTAGGATCGTAAACCTCTAGATTATTCTCTTTGTCTTCATTTAATGATGAATATCTGAAATGAAGAATTAAAATATAAATAAAGTTACCTATTTAAAACGTAAAATGAATTGCTGTGTATAATCATACTTTTTAAAGAAAATGCTTTTAGGTAATTTCAAAATTATCATTTGATTCATGGGGAATATTTCAAATGAAATGTTGAATAGTTTTCAACTAAAAATTTTTCATATTAATCCTATTGTTGTAAAGCTTTGATATCAATGATATGATCATGTGACACCGCAGGGTTGTTTCCATAACAACGTCCATATATAAGGATTGAGGTGTCACATGTTTGACTTGACACATGAGTGTAAATTTACAACATGGACCTTGAATTCAAAGAGATGAAGCTGAGACAAGTGGAAATTACAAGGTACATGTAAAATATGATTGCTGATTGTTTAGATTTGCTTTAATATTAGAGTCAGACATGGTCAGTAATCCCCTGGAAAACTTGCTGTCGCGCGCCTTCCATATCCTTAATTTGGGTCCTGAATTTCTTATATTTAAATTCCTGCGGCCAACAAACCCCAACCAACCGAATAGCAAAGTGTTGTTGGCCGTTTCTGCGGCTAGCTTTGTCATACTGATTTGTAAAGTATAAATATTAGCACATTTAATTGCTTTTTTGTGGTATGTTAGTGTCATAATGAGTAAAAATGAATTACCTATTGCAAAGTAGTGATACTAATCCGCACACTAAACAACTGCTAAATGTAAATACTCTTCAACTGAAAATTTCAAAAAGGAAATATGAACATGATAAACAAAATACAACATTTGAAAATCAAGATAGAGAGGTTCAACATTTTTGTTTGTACTTGTAGATGTCATACATATATACATTTTATGCTTATTAAGCTATATGAACTAAGGTAGTTAATGTGTAAGTGAGAGATAAGTGAATATTGATATTATTCTACCTGTTTTCATGTACATTAAGATGTTAATGAAAATTTAAAATTTTACAAGTGCATATACATGTAGTGTTCTAATAGAGGAAATCTCAAACAAAGTTACACCTCCATATTTTGACAAACAGACGGCCATACATGTCTATATATACACTATAATATAGAATCTAAACCTCTCTAATCTGATAATATTTTTAAAAATAATAAAACTTCAAATATCAACAAAACAATGTTCAAAATCAACAAAGGCCTAGAGAAAATATATCAAATTTCAGTCTGGGCTAACTTTTGTTTAACCTAATATTAAAATAAAATAAACATAGTTTAATATGAGTTTATCATGTTTATAAAATTATGTGTTTTGATATATGAAAATAAAATAATTAAATTACATTACATAACTTTTTTTATTTGTAATCAAGTAAAATGTTTATCATCCCTATCATCTGTACAAGAGACACATTTTGTCTAGGCCTCAAATAACTTTAACACCATAAAACGTGAGTTAAAGATATAAACCTTGCTTTGACAATCCTCAAACTTTTGATAGGGACAGGACAGTCATGACTTCTTGGCCTTTTCATCCATTTATTTTCTCCATCTGTGACCGATTTTACTTCAAAATTGTCCAATTCATAGAGAGCTGCTGATACATGTCTGCAAGCACCGTCCATCCTGAAATAGTTTATATGTTCATTTTAGTACTATCTATTGGGTGAATGCATACTCAAACTAGTATATGTGATCATGATGAATAATCAATATTGGTATACTGTATGTATCCTGATTAAGCTTGAAAAGATCGATATAACCTTGACAACATTTAGAATCTTCTTGACATTATTCAGTGTCCTAATTTATTGTATGCAGCATACAGCAAAAGCATTTATCGTATCTATACCGCTAATGCGCAACTTAGCATATTTCATAGGATAAATACACTTGTTGTATCATTTTTGCATACCTGTTACAGGTATATATACTGGTATATATGCACTACAATGCCTTATGATCAGTTTCATTCTTATTTTTTTTAAATTACGTTTTCCAGGGAAAAAGGTGGCAATAGAATTTAGGTAAACGCGAATTTAGTTTGCAGGTGAGAAAGGCCGTCGTAGCAATATGTTTCTATTCTATAGTTTTTGCTTTATGACTTCACGAGTGTCTATATGCTGAAATGCGGCACGTTCCTTTCAATAGTTTTATCTGACAGAATTACATTGGTTGTGCATATATATATAGGCATCTTATGTTACTTTTAATGTAATCAAAGTAATAAAGATAAAATCGTATACAAACCCGCCTATACAATTGCAATATGCTGACATGACCTCTCCTGTTGCCTTTTTAATACAGAACCACAAGTGATAGAACTTTGTATTCAAGTAAGTCTTGTCCCTCTGTGTGGGCTTTACTTTCGCACGGAAAACACATAGCTCAGAATCTCCACAACTGTTAAATAAGAGACTTTCAACATGTCCATCAACAAATAAACGATAATCCTCGCAAGATTTATACGCTTTCAGCTTCTTCTTGTCATAGTCTGATGTTCTGTATAGAAGGTAATTGAATATATCTAATAACGTGAAATTATTCGGGATATCACTAAAATCGTCAGTGAAGCCTTCCTCCACAAAGGGATCAGGTAAAGGTAGATGACGCAACTTTTCCTTTAGATCAATGGATGGACATTGAGTGGTAAAATCAGGGTCTAAAGGCAAGTTCAGATGATTTACCGCTTCACACAATTCAACAAGCTTATCTTTCCTTATATTGTTTGTTGTAATTCCTCGTTTAGCCAGAAAAGTCTGTAGATCGGGCAATTTCAACAAGCTGAACTCGCTTTCGGCCATTTGTAAACAAACGCAGAATGTCTGGTGTCACGTGATATCGGCGTTACGAAAAGAGAAAACCAAAACCGTATATCAGGTGTTGGAAAACGGACTATTTGAACCATCTATATTCAAAACAACACTTGATTCAGATTTGGTACTATTTTGATAACCAAGTTTCTTAAATTGTTTCCATAATTCTTTAGGATTGTTCCTATTTTCTTCTATCTGACTATCAAAATATTCAGATTTTGCTTTTTTGCATAACCTTTGGACCTTGTTTCGAAGTTTATTAAACAGAGTAAAATCTTCTTGTTTACCATATTTCCTAAAGCATAAACGTGCCTTGTCACGCAAATGAATACATTCTAAAATTTCACTGCTTAACCATGGTTCAGACCTCTGTTTGAGTCTTATTTCTTTCACAGGTGCTATTTTATCCAAAATATCCATAAAAATAGATCTAAAAGACATCCAGCACTCATTTACATCTTTGCCATTAAAACATGTTTCCCAGTTGGCATTTATAAGCATATTAATGAAACTGTCTTTGTCATAGTCTTTTGTAGACCTGATTTTAACATTTTTGTGTTTGTTAAAAGTACATTTTGTGGTTTTTCTAGTACAAAAGGTTAAGTAATGATCACTTAACCCCAAAGAGATCACACCTGATAGGCAAACTTTTTCACTAACATTGCATAAAATATGATCTATAATAGATTTTGACGTAGATGTTACTCTAGTAGGTTCTTTAATAAGTTGAACAAAGTCAAATAGCTTTAAAACACCTTCGTAGGACTTAAACATGGTACTGTTCACATCTTCGTAATTTATATTAAAGTCTCCTAAAATGAAAGTTTCACAGTCTGCTCGCAGTTGACCAAGTGTGTCTTCTAGACGATCCACAAAGTTACTCTGATTAGGTGGACGGTAACAGGTCCCTATAACTATAGGCTTGGTTTTTGGCAATAATAATTCGATGAATAGAATTTCATAGTCCTCTGTGGTATTTTGTATGGACAGTGGTGTGAATGCCAGATCGTCTCTAATATATGTACACACACCGCCCCCGTTACGGTTTCTGTCGTTTCTAATAACGGTATAACCCTCCAACTGGACTTCTGAATTGGTGACCGAGTCATCGAGCCAAGTTTCAGTGACTGATATTATCGCCGCTTTTGTCTTAAAAGCAATTAACTGTAATTCGGGAATCTTTCTCAACAATGATCTTGCATTGAGATGTAAGAAATGTAAGCCTTTCTTTTTAAAGCATTGGAAATGTTCGGTGTCAGCTTCCGATGGCTGCTGAACAAAATGATTTTGGGTATGGCTATCGTCCTGATGCGGTACATATACAGGATCATCTATATCGGTTGAATCCGAAGAATTTGGTATCGGACATATTTGATTTATTTGAAAATGATATCAGCGGCCTGTGATCTTGAAAATTTAATTTAAATATCATGAATTTTCAAAATTTCAAAATAATCTCAGTCTTGAATTTTCAAGGCAATTTTCAAAAAAATAGTTGAAACTTCACGGTTTAGTAAATATCTTGAGCCCACGTTGTAAGGTCCAAATTGGCCGTCATATACACAAAACGTGCGTTGAAAATGGAGATTGTGGCCTTGTATTAATTTTGCACGTAAAAACGCAGCAACTGTAATAATCGAAAAGATGAGAATGAACTTCAAAAATGTGACGAACTTCGATTTTCGAAATTTCGCGCACCTGCTGCTTTTTCTCTACGTAGTTACCGCCCCTGATGTTAATCTTCAAAGTGGAGTCGAGGAAAGCCCATTAGTGACCCTTGACCCAAACTTCCTGCATACCGCTTGGTTGCGAGCGTCAACTAAGGAGAAAATATGTGGACTTAAACATTCTTTTTCTTCCTCTTTAAGGAGGGTAGAAATCGAATAAAGAGTATGCATGGCGCGTGGAACTTCAGACGCGCTGTTCAAAAAGAACACGAAGCTGGAAAGTTATTTGAAACGAACTTTGCCAGAAGAAGCGTTCGATCGAGTGCGTGCTTACGAATCGTGCATTATTGTATCGGAAAAAGAAAATAAGGCCTTCAAATACTGTGTTCTAGACGATGAATATATTTATTTAACAGAAAACCCACCTAAAAATCCTCAGGACATTCAAGCGGTAGTCTCATTAAAGGACATCACCTCTGTTGAAATGGTTTGTTTTATTTTTTGTTTGTACATGTTGTATTTGTTTCATACATGTGTCGGAGCAGCTTCCGTACAGTCGTCCTTTACAAGTAATTTTCAAATTTTTGTGACAACTTTGTAGATTTTTAAGTGGAGAATTCAAATCATGAATCGTACTACAATAAACATAATTTTCATCTACCCTCTAGTGTCTGTGCAGCTCACTTCAGAAATCGGAAATTTGAAGTTTTCTTTACTTTGTCGGCAAATTTTGTGATAAAAATTTATATAATGGGATAGATCTTGAACTCTCATAACTAAAGGTGTATGATATATGTACCTACAATCAATACTACGCTCACAGTGAAAGAAAATAACTGTTAGATGGGGAGTTTTCTATGTTTTAGCGTGACATTGCCGATGTTTAACAATAACACCGAGTCTATGTATAGAACGTCAAGCTAAAATTAACAGAAATTTCCCCATCTAAATCTTTTTTCTTTCTCTATGAGCATAGTATTGGTCGTACAGACATATATCATACGTCATTTTTTATGAGAGTTTGATATCAACCCCCCTACATAAAGGGGTAGGGCCACAAAACCCCTAAATCGGCCCTGTTTCTTAACATTTGAATTGATTGATTACTCTTTGTGACTTGTTACTTTGTTAAGTTCTTTACTAAATTAGGCCAAACATAAAATATTTTATGTTTGCTGTTAACCGACTCTACCCTTTTACCTATGGGTAGGTAGGTAGGGAAAATATTTTATTTTATTTGAAAAAAAAACAACTATATAAATACTTTGCCACACAAGACTTCTTACATTCAACATACATTTGTATAAGCATATTACTTATTCTTAACGTTCTTTGAACTAAAATTAAAAGAAGCTGATTATAGCATACTGAAGTATGGCATTGTGAAGTCCAGAAAATTTATGGTCTATGAGTAGACATGACCTTAAATTTTATTTTCAAATTCATCATTGTATGTATTGCATAGAGACAAATTTTTAAAATCAGTTTCATATGTACATGATGTATGATTGTTTCAGTCTGCATGCTGGAAGAGTCTAAACTTACTGAATCCAACAGACTGGTGGTCAGTGAGAGCTCTTTTTCAAATACTAGTAATTACAAAAGTGACAGATAATTGTTACATGCACACTGTCTATTAATTAATAGTCAAAATGAAAACAAGCTTACACAAAGTGTAGCACCCCATGCATGGCAACAAAAATTTTTAATATCTTTTTTATTTCCTTTCATTTGTTATCTAAAGGCTGTCGATAAGGTTAATCTATTTCTGCACATTGTGACCTTGACCTTTCAGTCCTGACCTTCAAAATCACAAGGTGTACTTTTACATAGTCCTTGACCCATGGGCAACTCACATTGAATTTTGAAGAGCATCAAAGGTAAACCATATAGTTCTGCATTATTGCCTACTGTGAACCTTGAAACCAATCGGCGTCCCCTCCCCCTGCACCATTGGCAACTCTCATGTAAAGTTTGATGAACACCTTTATTAAATTGCAATCTCTAAAGTTGATCAATTATTTCCTAATGTGAACTTTGACCCTGACCTTGAGACCCAATAGGTATTGTCCTCTGGCTCTGAACATGATTAAGTCAATGCAAAGATTGAATATTGACTTCCAAAGTAAATTGTGATCTTTAGAGTGTCCACAGAGTTTTATCATTACCCATAGTGATCTCGACTTTTGACTCCTGACCTTGAAAACCAATACTAATAGGTTAAATCCTCTCGCCATTGGCAACTAACAAACATCTAGAAGTGTCCACGTGACTGCACAAACCCACCAGAAGTTGAACGAGGAGAGAGTTAGAGTGTTGTCATTATCATTTATTGTCCGTTAGGTTCAACACGCGATATCTAATTTTTCAGTACAAGTATTCGTTCAAGGATATATCCTGAAAACATGTTTCAACTGCTATAATGTCTGAGACATCTTTAAGCGGCAGCGGAGAGACTGGATTATTTAGTCTACTTCGTTAGTTGCTCTGCGAGTATGAAGTGGGGGAGTTTGGAGACCCCTCCCCCCGAAAATTATGGATCATTGAAGCAAACCGTGCACTCTGGTGCTGAAGTCTCATGGAATTTCCTTGCTCATTTTACCAAAACTTATACAAAGCATAAAAGCACGCGTAAATAGTATTTTAAGTACAATATAAGTGTCCACTGTCAGCAACCCCCGAAAGAAATTTTAATTTTGCATTGTTACAACCACTTTACGCGAGCTAGTAATGGAAAGGGGGGGGGCTACAGATAATGCGATGCAATTGTTAATCGGAACCGGGTAAATGTTTCTCACATGTTAAAAACAATATGATTTGCATGTAAATAGGACCATCTGTCTCGTGGGCTTTTCTTGTTATTGAAATGTGGTAAGTAGTTGATTTTTCGCGGTCATACATGTACATAAAATACGACCATCAAACATCATTTACACGGACATAATACTCAACTTTTTCTTCTCTGAAATTGCGCCCTGTTAAATCTAAAGGGTTTTTGTTTTTGCATTTTGAATAATCTTATCTCCAAACTGGACATTCCAAAATCTCAGGAAGAAATAATCAATAAAAAAAAATATCAGAATGAAAGTGGCAATAAAATTCTCTGAGTCTCTGCAATTTTCGTGGGTCGGTCGGTTAACGGCAAACAAACTTAATTTTATTGTAGGCCTTATGCGTTTATATCTTCTTGTCAAAAAAGTATTATGTTTCTCGAAGAATGTGGCCATGTCCAAATTCTCCGCGAAAGACACATTTTAGAGCATTTTTGACCATGTTTTGTCAAGAATGTCAATATGACGTCACTTGATGACGTCATAAGTCTTCATATGGTGCTTTGGTCCGTGATATGTTCATTTTATCAAAAGTCTTTAAAGTGGGAAAAATTCATTATATTGTATGCGATAAATCAAGTATTTCTCATAATTAAGTTTAATTTTAAGGAAAATTGCAGGGCTGTTTTAGGGGCTTCGTGGCCCTATCCCTTTTAATCGGAAATATGCAGACAAAGTAGAAAAAACTTCAAAAGTGAGCTGTGCCGACAGTAAGTGCTTTATCACACCACTTTTTCACTTGATCCTTTCTGTCCCGCTTGATTATTGATAATGCACACCAGGGGAAGTCATAGAGAACCATACTTCTTTAATCTACATGATTTGAGAAGTTTTATTTCTATTTCCAAGATTATTTTTACACAGTCATTTGTAGAAAATACTGAAGAAAATCATACCCAGTTTGGCCTGAAATTGATCAAGATTGTCAGCTTTAAAATCAGGTGTCCGGAAAGTGGTCCAGTGATTTGCGAAAAACAGCCGAAATATAGGGTCATAAAAATTTAATAAAATCAGTCTGAAGGTTTCGTGAGGACAGTAGGTTATTTTGCATGTATGGCAGAATCAATTTTAATATACATAAATGGATGCCTCTTTGGTTGTACATTGTGCTGGTAGTCGGTAGAGCGTGAAACTGTAGATCTGAAGGTTTGAAGTTCCATCCTTGGCAGGACACGTCAACCCATGCGTACTACATATACATGTACGGTACACTGGCCCCCATTGAAAATTCAATGAAATCTATATAAATCAAGAGCCAGTGGGCCTTTTGGCCGGAAATTTTTTCCCTAAAATTTCGATCCGGAAATTTTTTTTTCAAAGTCTTCCTAAAAATCAAATGGTTGTTCCCTTAGAAGCAAGAGACCAATTTGCGAACCAGTACTAAGTTTAGCCCTAAGGCTTATCATAGATTAGATAAAATATACCGGTATATGTAGTGTGTGAAAGTGAATCTATATCAATTTTCTTTTTCAAAATTCTCAGATGTTATATTTCTTTTTCAAATTCACAAAGATAATTGGAATATATCCTCCAAAATTATGTAAAGATGTTTTCAAGATTTTTAGATGCTTATATGATTTTTGGCCGGATTGCAAAGCAATTCCGGTCTATAGATTGACGATGTCCGTCCGTCCGTCCGTCTGTCTGTCCGTCCGTCCGTCCGTCCGTCCGTCTGTCCGTCTGCCGTCAACATTTTGGTTAAAGTTTCTGGTTGAGGCAAAATCTAAGAAACTATATGCAGTAAAAACTTTATATTATACATGAAGGTTGCCCATGACAAGACCTTTCAATTTATGCCGTAACATTTGACCTAGTGACCTTGACCTTGGGCTTTGACCTAGTTATAGATTTTGGTTAAAGTTCCTGGTTTAAGCAAAATCTAAGGAACTGTACGCAGTAGAAACCTTATATTATACATATAGGTTGCCCATGACAAGACCTTTCAATTTATGCCATAACATTGGACCTAGTGACCTTGACCTTGGACTTTGACCTAGTTAAAGATTTTGGTTAAAGTTTCTGGTTTAAGCAAAATCTAAGGAACTGTATGCAGTAGAAACTTTATATTATACATTTAGGTTGCCCATGATGAGACCTTTCAATTTATGCCGTAACATTGGACCTAGTGACTTTGACCTTGGACTTTGACCTAGTTAAATATTTTGGTTAAAGTTCCTGGTTTAAGCAAAATCTAAGGAACTGTATGCAGAAGAAACTTTATATCATACATGTAGGTTGCCCATGATGAGACCTTTCAATTTATGCCGTAACATTTGACCCAGTGACCTTGACCTTGAACTTTGACCTAGTTAAAGATTTTGGTTAAAGTTTCTGGTTTAAGCAAAATCTAAGGAACTGTATGCAGAAGAAACTTTATATTATACATGTAGGTTGCCCATGATGAGACCTTTCAATTTATGCCGTAACATTTGACCCAGTGACCTTGACCTTGAACTTTGACCTAGTTAAAGATTTTGGTTAAAGTTTCTGGTTTAAGCAAAATCTAAGGAACTGTATGCAGAAGAAACTTTATATTATACATGTAGGTTGCCCATGATGAGACCTTTCAATTTATGCCGTAACATTTGACCCAGTGACCTTGACCTTGAACTTTGACCTAGTTAAAGATTTTGGTTAAAGTTCTTGGTTTAAGCAAAATCTAAGGAACTGTATGCAGTAGAAACCTTATATTATACATTTAGATTGCCCATGACAAGACCTTTCGATTTATGCCGTAACATTGGACCTAGAGACCTTGACCTTGGACTTTGACCTAGTTAAATATTTTGGTTAAAGTTTCTGGTTTAAGCAAAATCTAAGGAACTGTATGCAGTAGAAACCTTATATTATACATTTAGGTTGCCCATGATGAGACCTTTCAATTTATGCCGTAACATTGGACCTAGTGACTTTGACCTTGGACTTTGACCTAGTGAAAGATTTTGGTTAAAGTTTCTGGTTTAAGCAAAATCTAAGGAACTGTATGCAATAGAAACTTTATATCATACATGTAGGTTGCCCATGATGAGACCTTTCAATTTATGCCGTAACATTTGACCCAGTGACCCAGTGACCTTGAACTTTGACCTAGTTAAAGATTTTGATTAAAGTTCTTGGTTTAAGCAAAATCTAAGGAACTGTATGCAGTAGAAACCTTATATTATACATTTAGGTTGCCCATAATGAGACCTTTCAATTTATGCCGTAACATTGAACCTAGTGACCTTGACCTTGGACTTTGACCTAGTTAAAGACTTTGGTTAAAGTTCCTGGTTTAAGCAAAATCTAAGGAACTGTATACAGTAGAAACTTTATATTATACATGTAGGTTGCCTCTGACAAGACCTCGCAATGTATGCTGTAATATTTGACTTAGTGACCTAGACCCAGTTGGTGACAAAAACTTACTTTGCAATCCGGCCATACCGTCTTTAGCGGTGTTTTATATCTTCATACACGATGTGCATTGGTAGTCTGCACCTTGGTCACTGCCTAATATCCGTAGCAGCCTAATATTACTGAAATTATCTGTATAAGTCTTATCTTTACAGTGTTACAGGATTTTAGTCAAAAACCACTTACCAACGGGTAAGTGCCCACCATAAATGTGCTTACCCAGTAAGGAAACTAACTTAGTTACCCAAACAAAAAATGTCAAAATATGAAGGGAATGTTAATTTTCTATTGCTCATCTTAGCCATTACCATAAAAATGAATTAACGTGTCCAGAAGTATTGTCACACTGAAAATACAGGATGACTGCTAAAATATGATCTTGTACTTCGGGGCGACTATTTACTTCTGCTTTTGCTACATATACACGAAGAATGTAATGGGGATTGTGCTTCAAAATTCACTTACCAACGGGTAAGTAGCATTCTGTTTTCCAGTTACCCGACCTCAATTTTCACTTACCTCGGGTAATGGGTAATGGAATTCTAGAACACTGCTTTAAGATGGAGGCTTTTAGCAAAGTAGTTAGGTCAGCAACAGTCCTTCTGCATAGTTGACTTGTGTCCATAATTTTGCATGTATCATTCTAAACACAGCAGTCAAATTACTAATTTTATGTAATCTACGTACAACATTCCTCTAAGCATTAAAATCCATTCATATGAATCATACAATGTATGCATATGAATATGGTAGTGGTACTGTGGCCAGGTCTCTTATACTTTAAATTTGTCCACCCAACTTCCATCTCAGGTCAATTTTTGGCCGGATTGTTGGCCGGATTGCAAAGCAATTCCGGTCTATAGATTGACGATGTCCGTCCGTCTGTCTGTCCGTCCGTCTGCCGTCAACATTTTGGTTAAGGTTTCTGGTTGAGGCAAAATCTAAGGAACTATATGCAGTACAAACTTTATATTATACATGAAGCTTGCCCATGACAAGACCTTTCAATTTATGCCATAACATTTGACCTAGTGACCTTGACCTTGGACTTTGACCTAGTTAAAGATTTTGGTTAAAGTTTCTGGTTGAGGCAAAATCTAAGTAACTATATGCAGTAGAAACTTTATATTATACATGAAGCTTGCCCATGACAAGACCTTTCAATTTATGCCGTAACATTTGACCTAGTGACCTTGACCTTGGACTTTGACCTAGTTAAAGATTTTGGTTAAAGTTTCTGGTTGAGGCAAATTTAAGTAACTATATGCAGTAGAAACTTTATATTATACATGAAGCTTGCCCATGACAAGACCTTTCAATTTATGCCGTAACATTTGACCTAGTGACCTTGACCTTCGACTTTGACCTACTCAAAGATTTTGATTAAAGTTCCTGGTTTAAGCAAAATCTATGGTACTGTATGCAGTAGAAACTTTATATTATTAATGAAGCTCGCCCATGACAAGACCTTTCGATTTATGCCGTAACATTGGACCCAGTGACCTTGACCTTGGACTTTGACCTAGTTAAGGATTTTGGTTAAAGTTCCTGGTTTAAGCAAAATCTATGGAACTGTATGCAGTAGAAACTTTATTTTATACATGTAGGTTGCCTCTGACAAAACCTTTCAATTTATGCTGTATTATTTGACCTATTGACCTTGACCCAGTTGGTGACAAAAACTTTGCAATCCGGCCATACCGTCTTTAGCGGTGTTTTATTTGCATATACATGTACATCATAACATGTATTGACATAGTATTTTAAAAGCAATTGTTATCCTTGGTTCAAATTTCTTATAAATGTATCATGTATTGCTATATCTGAAGGAAAACTACTTTAAATCTAATGTAGGGATAGTCCACTGTATCATTACATTTTCATGATCTAATTGGATACAGTGTTCATGGATGCTTAAACATGTAAATACGGAAAGACTTGCTGATTTCCATCAAGGGATCATTAATTTATTTTTACATTTGTATATGTTAGGTCAAGGTTATTGTTACAAAAAAAATGAAGTATTAGTTAATGAAGTATTAGTATTACAGATTATAATTCAAGGGCCGTAAGACAATTAAACCACAATGCATGCACACTTAATTTGGATTTGCTGAAAGAATACCTACTATTTAAAGGCAAAGATATCTATTGATTTTCAAGACAATAGGTCAAAGGTCAAGGTCACACTGCCTTTGAAAGATGATTGTTTCAAGAGTCAAGCTGCTGATTCATACATGTTTATGTTTAACAAAAGATTGAATTTTCTAGTTTTAAAAATGATTTCCAAATATCAGATACATGTACATATTTAAAAATCCATTGAATGATTCGTTCATTTTGTGCGTTACATCTCTGAAGAGCGTGCTATGGATAATGCATGTGTACTTATTTCTGCGCAACAAAATTTTAGCGGAAACAATGCATAATTGGGTAAATTATACCGGTATTAGCATTATCATAAATTAGCACTTTGACTTATTTTCAACATTAATCTATAAAAGATTCATGATTTAGTGTATTCTTGAATTAGTGCACTCTTAGCAGCGCTAACTCTGCTAAAATATGAATCCCGTTAAAATAAGTACAAATATAACCTTTAGTCATTTAGAAATATATTTTCAACTTTGAAATATACTTTCAGGTAAATGATTTTCCTGACTTCTTAAGTGGTGAAGAAAGGGACAATACTCAGCATCTAAGAATTACTCATTGGACTTCAGTAAATGCTAAAAGACGATCATTCCGCAAGCCAAAAAAGTCGCCTAGATCAGGCTCAGTTTCTGATCTCCATGGTGACCGCTCAAATGCTTCAACTCCTTTGGACTTTACAGAGAGTAGCAATTTATCAGAAGACTATGGATATATCACACAGAGTATGTCCAGTTTACAGGTCAGCAGACCAGAGAGTAGGGGGTCTATCTCCTCTAGCCAGGGACTTAAAGCAGGGGGTAGGGAGATTAAAACAGGGAGCATAGGGAAAAAGAAAAAGCGTATGAGTGATAGCATGGAGGAGAGTGTATTAAAGTCATTAAAAGAAGAGTTGGAGGATGGACAACTTGAAGATATTGAAGAAACTGATGGCACATTTTCCTCATCTTATTTATCAATGGGATTAAAGTCTGGTAGGAAAACATCAACAACTAGTGCCAAAAAGGAAACAAAATCAACTAGAAAAAAGTCAGAAGATACTACGAGTCAAACTGGGTCAGTACGCCAATTGCCTAGTTATCCACCAAGCAAACCAGCTTTTGATTTGCCTGCTTCTAACAATGATGTTGTCACCAAAGATGATAAGAACTTCAATGCTTTAAATGATGAAGATGAATCTCAAAAGCCAAATTTCTGTTCATATTTTCTCTGTTTTCGCTCGGGGAAGGTCTCCTGTGGGAGGGATGAATCTGTAAATGAAGATGCTTTCAAAAAGCCTATACCAGTTGACACCGAGACTATGAATAGTCTTAATAAGCAAAATTCAACCGATAAAAGAGATTTGTTCATTATCAATAAGCCAGAAATAAACATAGATGCTACATCTGAGTCAGGGAGTCGACAAGGGTTTAGGGGGTCTGTTCCGTCCCTCCATGACCCTGCCCCTCCATCCAGGCGTTCATCCATCACAACTTTACGGGGACAGTCAAGGGCAGGAACTCCTGCTCTGGAAAATGAGGCAACTCGGAGTGGAAGGTATGTGATCTCCCTCTGACTTGATCACATTTACAAGTAGCACTAAGAAACCATTTTTCCCTTCTGCTTGTCATGGCTTTGCATTGGTGATTGGCTAGATTAACTTATTAATTTACATGTGCATGTTTTTAATTGAGTTAGCTCACCACAATAGGATTTTAAGACTCATCTATAGTCTGCAATGAAAGATTCAACTGATCTGGCTTCAAAACCCAAGGTTTGCTAAATAAATAATAAAGCTTTGAAATGTTGTAAGTAGAATGGATTTATCTTTCATTTCAGACTTGTAGTAAAATTAATGAATATCTTTCTCTCATACTGAATTGCCAAAATAAGAGTGGAACCAAATCTTCAATATGAATATCAAGTTGATTTAATTATCCCCTTTGAACTCTGTTGCAGAGGAGATATAATATTGCTGCAGCAGTGCCGTGTGTTTGTTTGTGTGAGGGCGTGTTTTTAACTTTGTAATAGTGTGTATGTGGGTGGGTGTTTCCAGATTATCTTGTGAACAAACAACATAGAAGCCAAAGCATTCATCACAGAAGCATCAAACCTAATGGGAAGAGGATGACCCCTATTGACTTTCAAGGTCAAGGGTCTAAGGTCACAGTGGACTTAGGCTTAAAAACCTTGTGAACAGCATAGAAGACATAGAAACCCTGTTGATTTTCAAGATCAAGGGTCAAAGTCACAATGGACTTGGGCTTAAAATACTTGTGTAAAGCATAGAAGACAAAGCAATCATCTAAGGATCACCAAACCTCCCAAAAATGTTTCCCATGGGGAGAGGATGAACCCTATTGGTTTTTCTTGGTGAAAGGTCAAGGTCACAGTGGATTTAGGCTTAAAATTTTTGTGAACAGCATAGACGACATATTAATCATCATAGGTTCACCAAACCTTCCACAAATGTTCCCTTTGGTATAGGATGAACCTTATTGATTTTCAAGGTCAAGGATCAAAGGTCAAGGTCATTTCAACATAACTTTAAAATCCTATAAAATAGAAAGAATGCAGTTGTGAGGGAATGCTACGCTTGTGTTTCCTTTATTGTGATACTTTCGATAATATTTGAGGGTAGCAAGCCCAATATGTTTTTCTCAAACTGCAAATATTAGGTTGTTCAAATGATCAAATTTTTTGGAAAACACATTTGCGTAACATCAGAGACTGAGGCATAACTTGAAACATGCTGTTTTATATAAGCGATAGCTCTATTTCATTGGCCTGCTGTGTAACATATACATAATATAATATGTACATGATTTATGTTCAGGTATGAGAGAAAGTATCACTTTTCTAAATAAATCTGCTAGTTTTTGGTGAGACTTACACATAACTTTAGTATACTTTAGTGTTACATACTTGTTTTTAGTGAAGATGAATAACTATATTCTAACAAGCTAAGAATTGAATTCTAAAGACTTAAAAATTCTTAAGACGCCATCCATTTAATCATAACCATATGAAAGATGGGACTAGGAATTTTTTTTTAAAGATAAGGACTTTTGGTTCCAAATTTTTTTAATTGATTTTCCAATATTTTATTTTGGTATTAAATTTAACCCCTACATTTTAACAAAAAAGTCCTTGTCCCTACAAAATGCTTTGCCCCTCCTTACAAGGACATCACATGGTTTGTGCCTAATATCTACATACCTTAACAAGCAGCTCATTTAACATAATATTTAGCGTTTTAGTATTTTTGTTTTTAAAGCTATTTCAGTACTTCATTTCCTTAATTATTCATGGTAACACTTAACAAAAAGAAGATAATTGTTCATTCAACCAAAAACAACATATTTTGTCCGCCATATATTTCTTTTTTCTGTTTAATTTCTGTTTTCTGTTTAATCAGCAAACTATGACAAGCTCCACTTTGAACCAAGTTACATTTGGGGATTTCGAAATGTCTTCATGTATTGATCATGCCATGACAAGACTGGATAATGGTGTTAAAACACTCATATGGATTATACTTAGGCATTTATCAGAAGTTGATTGTATTTCAAAATATCCCTGTCATTAGAAGAAATATTCAATTTAATTATATAGATACTGCCCTATAAATAGTAATACAATAGATCAAGATAGTGCTGTAGTTGTAACCTTGATTTAAACTACTCTGACAGCTCTAATATCTATACAGATGAAAGAAAATAGGACCCTTTCTATATTTTGAACTCACAATGTCAAATGTCAAGGTCAGACTTTACAATTAATAGGACATGTGGAATAGCTCATGAACTCATTAGTTTCACATTCAGATTGTATGTGTACTTTTAGCTCATACATACATAGATGTTTAATTATAAACTCAGTTAAGTTAAAAGGGTTAATATTAAAGTTTCAAGATTTTGATCAAATTTTGCATTGATTTCTCAAACTGACAATGTTATTACTTTTTGACATAGGAATTAATAATCTTAATATATTTACTGTATCATTTGTTTGATTTATTGAACTACATGCATATACTGCTGTCAACAAACATACTCAAATATAAAAGCCAAGCTTAAAGATTTTATTGCTACAGTAACTGTACATGTATATTGAACTTAACTTATATTGTGGGAAGTGTCAGCTTATCTTCAAAATTTGTTTCATCTCGTGTTGAGATGGCTTAAATGGATTGACTAATCTTTCAATATTGAAATCCTTCATAACACTTGTGTTAGACAGGACAATATGAGGCCTGTCTTTATTTGTAGTGCAAATCACTTACGTCAGTTTCATAATGTTAGATAAAATGAGTTACAATGGATCTATGCATGTTTACTATGGGGCATATAATATATGTTCCAGCTATCCTGAAAACCTGATAGATTATTGATTTTTTTTTTCATTTGGTCACTAAACATAGATCAAAGAGCATTTTGAAAAACTTGAAAGAGAGCTTTTATTTCAAAATACCAGAAATACCTGATGATTTATAAGATAAAGTTGGTTTATGGGACTGACACCGTATACAGTATATATGGTATAGGATTAAATTGTACAGCATGTTTCATGTAGACTGTGATACACACAGATTTTACGAATAATGAACAACTAACGTGCACTTAAAGTTGACATATACCAGTACACTATTGCTAGTTATTCCTTACCCTTTTCAGCATGTTAACTAAAACAGGACATTTTGTCTTACACACCTTTCATAAAAAGATGCACACAAACACATGAACTACATGTAATTTTTCATCTTAATCCAATTGTTTCATCATTTAAGAAGGCTTTTCTGTTTCAATATATTTTTAAGAACAAAATCCATTAATTTCATACTTGCCAAAGTAAAAATATGCATGACAACATACTATTTAGTATTTGTCTTAAAAATAAATGTACATGTTCAATGTCTGTGATTTCAAACCTATTGACAAATAATTTGCAATGACTTGTTCTTTGACAGCAACCTTGGTTTTGCCTCCATGTCAGATTATGGTGGTTCAGTGAATGGTCTTTCAATGCTGGGAGTGGAGGGCGTGTCAGAGAGAAGAAAGGTGGTGCTTAATATCTACTTGCTCAACATCCACTCCCCCATGCTCATGTTGATAAGGAGTGCCTGGAGTAACTACCTCATTGTAAGTACTGTATGAATGATATATAAGGGTTGTTCAGTAAGTTTGTATACAAAGGTGGTGCTGAATATCTACTCGCTTAACATCCACTCACCCATGCTCATGTTGATAAGGAGTGCCTGGAGTAACTACCTCATTGTAAGTACTCTATGACATATAAGGGTTGTTCAATAAGTTTGTAGACAAAGGTGGTGCTGAATATCTACTCGCTCAACATCCACTAGTTAATGCTCATGTTGATAAGGAGTGCCTGGAGTAACTACCTCATTGTAAGTACTGTATGATATACAAGGGTTGTTCAATAAGTTTGTAGACAAAGGTGGTGCTGAATATCTACTCGCTCAACATCCACTAGTTAAGGTATCCGTTGTACAAATAAATATCAAGTATATTATATAGTTGGAATCATGGCATATTTTTACCTAAATATACCCAATACAACAAAAATAATGGTTTCTATCATCAAAGGTCAACATGCCGTCCGTCACTCAAGCCACGGAAACTACCGAGACACTGCCGAACATTACCGAGATAATTTTAACACAGTTTAAATGGACGAGACGTCCGCGAGATCTTCATTTGTACATTGGATACGTTAATGCTCATGTTAATAAGGAGTGCCTTCATAGACTTTAAAAGTTCCTAAAACACAACAATAAACATAAGATTAGAACATTGCTTATGTGAGACTGCCATATCTACAAAAGATGTGCATATGGATACAAATTAAATGTTCCGTATCAGCAGTAGTGCTGGATCAAATTTTCTAGGGTAACCAATAAGAAAAGGGATCAGTCTATCTAAGGAACTAGAATATTCACGGTGCTGCATTTCATTACACCTCCTTCTGTCATTGTGCCTGTTGCAAGATCTTATCGTCATAACTCTGAACTCCTGAGATGGATTTCAGTGTGACTTTGTACAATGAAATAGCACAACATAAATTTGTATACGAAACAAAATAGATTAGAGAAATTATGGCTAATTAAGACTTGTTTTATTTGTAACATGTAGATTCATTTTGTCTTAGCAACTCCTCCTAAATCTTTGGATGGAAGGTCCTGATGAACTGTATTGTGTTCCACGTTGTAATTTTGTTGATAAAGTTTCTTACAGCACATGTATTAGCTTTAAATCTCTGTTTGTTTTGGTACTAGATATGTTCTCATAGTGTTGCTATATATTATTGAAGCTTACTAATATTATCAATACATACAATATTGAAAGTTTAAACTTAATTTTTTAAGTCATTCTTTGAATATTTTGTATACCTATGTATGATCATTTGTCAGCAGAAAGCATCAATAAAATGTTTTAGCCTCCTATATACATTATGGCCACAGTAGCAGTAAAAAGTCCTTCATTGATTTTGATCCCAATCAGCTGTTATCACCTGAAAATAGCTGCTAATATTATTAAATGTCAAGGGATCGTTTTCATATATAGTATAATGTGTGATGGAAAATGATTTACCGAGGATTTGTGGTGCTGATGAATCCTAATTGATTTTTGTTTCAAGCTACGTAAACATGATAATACAGGCAACAAAAACAGATATATATTGAATTGACTAACAATGGCTATTTTTCTTTTTTTCTGAAGCAAAGGGAAAAAAGGGGGGGGGGGGGGAGTGTTTTGAATAGACATTTCATGTTTTATTATGTAACAGGGACATATAGATAGGATTGGAAAGTAAGGAATTCAAGATCAGGAACTCTTCAAGATACAGGGATATTTCCTATTTTGGAAAGTATTTCATGTCAAACCATTAAAACAAAAACTGTATCGTTATTACAAACACTATTCTTTTACTGTAGGTGTCTTGATTTTAACTGTGGCATGCACAAATCTTAGGAGCTGTTAAGATAAGGCGTAAAATCAGCCCTGAAAAGTGGAATTTTGAAAATTGAAATTTCAAGAACCTTTTTTGGTAAAATGTATACCTATACGGCATCCCATCAGAATATGAAGTTATTTTTTATCTGTTTTGCATAATATTGCTAATTTTTAGGTCAAAACTTATCTTTTTCTCATAGAAATCAATAGAAAACGGAAAAGTTTTATTGAACATTGTTCCCCCCGGATATACAGAAAGCCACTTTTACTGGAGATGTGTATCCATGATACAAATTTTTGGGCAAAGTGGGGTTCTGTATCCCGGGGGGAACACTACCCCAGAGATGAAAAACTAAAAATGGAAAGGGAGGTGCATTTTATAAGAATCAATCTTTTTGACCATTAAATATAGCACATTTGACTATTTTTCCTCTTTAATCCATAAAACAATGTGTACTCAGTATGATTGAATGAAAGATACAAGAATTAGAAACGAAATAGGCAAGAGTGAAGTTCATTTCTCCGTCAATGTGTATTTCGCGCTAAAAGGCTTACATTGTAGCCATTGAATGAAGAATAAGACCGTATTTTAAGTTCCGGATTTCATTATTTACCGATTAGAGGAGGTAGAACGTTCGAAATCTATTTCTGATACACAATGTAGACATATTTGATGTCTTTTAGCTTATATTCATCCATTTTAGATAAAATATTCAAAAATGTATACGTTTTTTTGTCGATATTATCTTATCTTATCTTAACAGCTCCTTTAAAGAGAGAGAGAGCTCTCTGTAGTTTATCAAGAATGCTCATTCTTTTAATTTTATCTATTTAGTATTATTATATTATACAATTTTCTCAAAAATTTAAAGTGAAAATCCTCCCCCCTCCCCAATTTCCTCTCCTCTAGCCGGACAACTTGAATTGGGGAAAAAATTGACATGAATGGTAATTAAAACATTTGAATATGTCATTGTAAGCTTATTTCAGACAATGTCTCCTACATCCTTAGCATATTATCAATGATACAGAATGTAACTTTTGGAATCTTTTCTTTCATAGAGATGTACCCTAAACATTGACACTGTTTCAAAGTCCAATGTTATAAGAAGTGGCCAAATTCAGAGGTAAGTGAAGTTTGAGTTTCAGTAAGTAGAAACCTTACAGTTAAGTAGTGACTGACATGACAATAAATTTATTTTTCCCAAGTCCTATAAGCTTATCACAGCATGTTATTGCTTCATGCCTGTCACTTGACATTATGGCCTTGAACATATTTTATAGATTTCCTTCACATGAATTATAAACACGATTAGGAGCAGATATGTACTTAAAAGCAAATGCTTCTTAGGATCAATAAACTTTTTGTCATGACAACTGATGTTGTCTTTATATAGTCAATACTTGTTTGAATTCTGATCTGCACCATGATAATCATGAGAGGGTTCATCTAGAGTAGGGCAATTGTAAATCTGACCAAGTTTGAGATTCAAACAAATTATATAATCCTTTGTCTATGTCCTTTAATATTCTTTACGATACATTTACATACATCAGACTAGGACCTCCTTTGTGTATTATGTCATTTTGAAATACATGTACCAGTAATTAATTTGAATAAGATTTGTTTGAATTTTTATGCCCCCGAAATCAAAGATTCGGGGGCATATAGTTTTTGGCCTGTCTGTCTGTTTGTCTGTTAGTCTGTTTGTCTGTCTGTCTGTTTGTCCAAAAAACTTTAACATTGGACATAACTATTGAATGGGAAGTGATAGGGCTTTCATATTTCACATGTGTATTCGTTGTGACAAGACCTTTCCAATGATAGCAAAATTTTTGACCTCATGACCTTAACCTTTGCCTTACTTTTCAAAAACTTTAACATTGGACATAACTTTAGAATGGTAAGTGATAGCGGTTTGATATTTCACGTATGTATTTCTTGTGACAAGACCTTTCCAATGATACCAAAATTTTTGACCTCATGACCTTGACTTCTGACCTACTTTTCAAAAACTTTAACATTGGGCATAACTTTTGAATGACTAGTGATAGGGCTTTCATATTTCACATGTGTATTCCTTGTGACAAGACATTTCAAATGATATCAAAATTTTTGACCTCGTGACCTTGACCTTGACCTTGACCTTTGACTTACTTTACAAAAACGGTAACATTGGGAATAACTTTTGAATGGTAAGTGATAGGGCTTTGATATTTCAAATGTGTATTCTTTGTCACAAGATTTTTCCATCGATACCAAAAATTATTAACCAAGTGACCCTGACTTGACCTTTCACATACATGAACTAAACAGAAAACAGTGTTTATACTAACAAAGATGCCATCGGGGGCATTCGTGTTTCACAGACACAGGCTTTATTATATTTTGTAATTTTTCAAAGGAACCTACTTTCGTAAACCTCAATAATCTTTCATTCGTTTGAATAATTAAGAGATTTATAATTATTGGGGAAAACATTATTTTTCTGACTTGATACATAACTTAAGCCAGATGTAATTTCAGTTTTAACTTGAATGAGATAATTTCATAAACTTTGCCATTTCTATCTGTTCAGAGACCTTGTTCTATATCATTTCATAATCCATTCCGCCTAGATGAAATTAATTATGCCAATTGATCAGACAACAACAAAATTGCTTAGAATGACCATGGACAGTAGATAAATTCTTTCCATAGTTTTAAACTAGTAGATTTGCTAAGATGAAGATTTCTGAGACGTGCATATACAGGATGTTGTAGAGAATTGTAAATATCAGTGAAGTCTTATACATGTATTTTGCAACTTGATTTATTTACTAAGTCCACAAAAATCTATCATACACTGAGAATAGAAGTACACTCTATTTTACTATTTAGTTGAAAGAAAGTTAACTTTCTATTTAGTATCTGTAATGGGAGCAAGAAGTATATTTGGCAGTACATGTATATCACTTAAAGTGACTGAAAACTGTTTGTCAGATATAGAAGTAGATACAACAAAACATACATTTTAAATTGATATAAAGAAATGTACACTGATAATAAAATATTTAAGAATGTTTATATTATACACACCCAAATATATCTTGGCTTTAAAATTGTCAAACAGGGAGCAAAATAGTGGTTTCAAAATCCATTAAGGGCATTTAAACTTCCATTTTTGAATCATTCTTGTGTCATACAATAGATTGTTTGTAAAACTTTTAAATCTCTTTTTGAAACCAATCGATATTAAATGGTCCAATAACCATTGAATATGAAGTATTGATATATCACCTGTTGATCAGCTGACTTTGTTGAGTGGTGTGATCACCAAGTATGTAGCTTCTGTTTGCTGTCTGTCTGTACATTCATATATATTTCTGAAACAAAAGAATCCCCATTTTTAGCAGCCATAAGGCAAAGAGTTTATATCCTGTATTTCTGGTTGCCTATTATGACATCACATTTCAGTTTTGAAAGTATGGGGATTCACCGAATACACTTCAAACAATGTGAATTTTCTAGGCATGTATATATGTAAATGTATTATAAATTGGTGATACATTTTGATATATTTTAATAGGGGTGTAGAAGATAACACTTAATTGTTAGTACTAGTATATATGTGTTCTAAAAACCTGAAATCACAACAAATAACATAAAGTGTTTTAAAAATGACAATTATTTATGGTTTTAATGAATTTTTAAGTAGCTGGAGTAAAAAAGGAATCTCAAGGTGTGTTTGCACTTTATATATATATATATTTTTTCCATTTGATTAGAAAGCAAATCACTTATAGCTTTAGAAAGCAAACCAATTTTTCAAATCACATTTTTCAAGACACATATGACACATTTTCCCTATCATCAGTTCATCATGGCTTGAATAATAAATAAAAAATTTGGGAACATAACAGTTTTGGACTTGTCTGTCTTGTCTGTTTTACCGAAAAACTTTAATTTTGTGCTTCACTTTTGATTGATAAGTGATAGGGATTTCGTATGTGTTTTCTTTTTGAATAAACTTTTTTGTTGATTCCAAAATTGTTGACATCAATCTTACCTTGACCTTCATATTTCATCTGCTTTTGGAAAACTTTAACATTTTGCATAACTTTTGTTTGGTGATCAGACTTTCATATTTTTACATGTGTATTCATTGTGACAAGGCCTAATTTATTTTGATTATCATACCAAAGATTTTGACCTTATGACCTTGACCTCAAATTTGATATTATTGTAAAATTTAGTTATATCTGAGTACTTTAAATTTGTTGATACATGTAGCCATCAGAGTTTCACAGACAAATCTTGTCTTGATTATTTGTCTGTTTAAAATATAATTTGTGCAGATTTTCATTTCCAGCCACTAACAAGTACTTCAATATTCTCTGCTTGAAAGTTGATGGTCTATTTCTGCTATCTACATGTATTTCTCAGTTATATGTCTGAAGAGAAAATTATAAAAATAAGTATATTAAATGAGCATTTTTATGCCCTCGCCATGTAATGGCAAAGGGCATTAAGAGATTGCTTTGTCCGTCATTCTGTCATTCTGTCACACTTTTAGTTTCCAGATGGTAACTCAAGAATCCTTTCTTCTTTCCAAATCAAACTTGGTGGTATACTTACTTATCAAGAGGGAAAGATGCCTATTGATCTTTGGGTCAATTGGTGAAAGGTCAAGGTCACTGTCACGGAAATACACACAAATCATGGTTACCAGACGATAACTCAAGTACCCTATCTCTTATCTAAATCAAATTTGGATATATGCTTACTGATCAAAGGAAAAAGATGCCTATTGATTTTGAAGTCAAAGGTTAAGGTCAATGTTAGGCAAAATACACTAAAAATCATGGTTTCCAAATGATAACTCAAGAACCTATTTACCTATCCAAACCAAATTTCGATATATGCTAACATATCAGGAGGGGAAGACGCCTATTGATTTGGGGATCAAAGGTCAAGGTCACTATTAGGGAAAATACACTAAAAATCTTGGTTTCCAGATGATAACTCAAGTACCCTTTCACCTATTGAAACTAAATTAAGATATATGCTTACTTATCAGGAGGGGAAGACACCTAATGAATTTGGGTCAGTAGGTCAAAGGTCATGGTCACTGTTAGGAAAATTACATTTGAAATCATGGTTTCCAGATGATACAAGTAAATCAAGAATCTTTTCATTTATCCAAACTAAATTGGAATATGCTTACTTGTCAAGCGAGGAAGATGCTTTTTGATGGGGTCAAAAAGTCAAAGGTCACTGGTAGGAAAATACATACAAGAACATTAAGAACTTTCACCTATCCACAACAAATCGAGGATCTACAGATCAAAGGTCAAGGTCACTGTTAAGAGAAATAGACCTCAAATATGGAAACAAAAGAGAAATAGACCTCAAATATGAAAAAAAGCTGATTAATTTTAGGGTCAGTAGGTCAAGGTAATTTCTTCCTTTCACTGGTTGCTGCTGTGAAAGTCAAACTGTTCAGCGGGGGCATATGTTTTACAAACATAATTTGTCTAGTTGTTACATAGCTTTTTGTCAATGAGAAGAAGATAAGAGAAACCTTCTCTTTGGTCTTAGTTTTTATGGTAGTCTTATTCTGATCAAACTCATCATCATAAAAGCTCTGATTTTTTACAATTACATTATTTTTGAATGTTTTAAACTGAAATGTAAGTAACCAATTAGATATGATTTATATTGAGATTCGAGAAAGCAGAAATATGCCATCATAATTACCAGTTTTGTTCTGCTTAATGTATGCAATATAAACCCTGAAATATTCCCTTTCATGTGATGGAAAAACATGACAAGACTCCAACATGTTACAGAAGAGTTCAAGACATATGATCTGTCTTACTTTTTATCTCACCTACACCACAAGATATTGGTATCACATAGGCTGCTGACACCCATCTGTCTGGTAGTCTCACTTTCACATAAATGGCTAAACTTAAATGATATACATTAATGTACAAATCAAACTTGCAGGGATGGTAATGTATGATGGCACTCAAAAACCTTATAAGGGTCAAATTAACCTTCCGGATGAAGGTCATGTATGTATAGGATAAAGACCGAGTTGAGGTCTGTATGAAGGTTAGATGCCCAAGGAGAGAACAGGGTGGTGTTTAAAGACCGAGGCCGAAGGCCGAGGTCCTTAAACACCACCCTGTTCTCTCCGAGGGCATCTAACCTTCATACAGACCTCAACGAGGTCTTTATCCGACTTACAAACCGCAGATTTTCTTCAATTTTTCGAAAAATAAAAATCTAAATATTTAGTACACCCCTGCATTTCAAAATGAAATTGACCATGCAAATTATCGGGTGGAATTATGCAATGGTATCGATTATTAGGCCATAGAAGTAAAATAATTTGTTATACATCCCGATGAATTTCTGAAAGGTACTCTGTGTTCGGTCAAAGAAGAAAAATGGCAGTGTAACAATGAGTTTTATTTCCATTTAAGTTTTTAAATATGTTATTACATTATTGCAAATAGAGATAAGGAAAGATTTTCTAATCAAGTGAGGATAATATCTCTTTATTTTGACCATCACGTTCCTCAATATACCTGTATTTGAAAAGCATTTAGAATAATTGGTCTTCAAGAATCGCTGTAGGGATCTAAATTGATTTGAAATGGCATTTTGGGGTTTTCGGGATAGAAAAGTCTATTCTTCTTCTGTTAACATTTCTTATAAAAGGATGTCTTAAGTGGACTTGAAACTCAATATTTTCTATACTATGGCTGAATACTCATTATAATCAAAACGATTCACACCCGCGACTGAAATAATTTTCTTTTCTCCACCCCTCATTGTTTTTTATTGACCTCCACACTTCATTTAACGTTCATAAAACCTTGTATATTTAGAATCGTCCGCGGTCTTTATGAAATAAAATGACCGATGAATAACAAAAGAATCACATTTGAAGGTTTGGAATTAAAGTTAAACATGCAACAGACAACATACCTCTGTTTGAACACTAGTCTAAATGTCACACATTTTGCTGAGATAACCTTATAGTTATACTGAGATTAAGTTGTCAAAAATACAGCATGGTCAAATGTCAAATATCAAGTAACGTTCATTGTGCGATACTAGAACAAAACCTGATTGTCATGGTCAGAAGTGTTCGGAAGTCCAATTTGAGAGGAAAGCTACTCTTACCATTGCTTGTTTTCTTTATGCACTTGGTTTTTGCCTCAGCTTTGAGTACATAGAACTTCATGTGTATCGGTATATTACTAAATGTAATTGTTTTCTTTTAACCTGACAAGTGTATAAAAGTATATATTAATTCTAAATCTTTACTTAACATGTATTTCAGAACTCCATCGTAAGTTTGTTTATTGAGTTTTGCTGTAATTAGCTATGCTATGCAATGATTTATATGTACAGATAATATTTTTGATGAAAAGCTAATTAGTTATATTACACAGTTTGTTAGCGAATGATTTGATGTTGTTTTATGTGCTGTTTTGGTCTTTGACTGTGTTAATGTCAAGAATTTGAAATTTACCAAAGAATTACATGTACATATATGTAATAGGTTGAAAAGTTTTATGATATAGGTGATGTAACATTATTAACATCAAATAATATTTGATGTGAAAAAATGACTCACTGGTATTACATGTGTGATCATTTTCATCATACCAGTCAGGATCAAAACTTAATGTTTTCAGGTTACTAGATATTTTGTTTGGAGCTTTTTGGAGCAAAATTCATATTGCAAACAGAGTGACAAAAATATTATAAGGGAACTTTGTTTTAAAATGGTTAAAAAATGGCAATTTATCGGTGAAAAATTACTTTTCTTTTTAGACAATTCTTGCAGCTAGATCAATATGGTAGGGGTTATGGTATGGATTAGAGGAGAAAGCTTCATCAATGTATATATACTTGTTTATTGAAATACCTCCTATCAGGCAGATGAAATATAGAAAGTCTAGTATCTTTGAACGGATCTATGCTATTAAGTATTTCATAATACAAAGGAACTTAGAATTTTTACAAGACAATAATTATCATTATAGTCACTACTTGATTACCCTATCAATATTATTTAAAAATGCCTGAATCAATTCTCATTAATAGAATAGAGACATATTTTGGTTCATTGAGAGATATGGTGATTAAGTTTCTACAATGTTAAGACAACACGGAAAGAAGTGTGAGAGGAAGCAAATTCATTGATATGTATTACAAAAATTTCAGGGAAAGGATGGAAATGTTATTCAACCAATTAAAACGTGAATTGTTGAATCCGGCGAACGGACTTGAAGATAACTTTACATTATTGGTGGAACTTAGAAATTCAACTCTAAAAAACTTTGCTATAAAAAAGCTTTTCTGGAAGGTATGTAAAATTTTGTCAAGATGTGTTTTTTTGTTTTTTTTTTTGATAATATTGATAATCAATGTGAGAGTGTAATATATGGAACTATTCTTCACATTTTTTTCATAAAAATTTGTAATTTGTACAATATGGTCAGTCATAGTTTTCTTTCAAAGACAATTATACAGATGCTTTTGCCTGCTATGGAAGGGCATCAAGTATGGAACATTGCTTATAAAAAATCTTCTTCAATGATATTGTATTAAATAAAATTGTTAAGACCTACATTTTATTTCATCTCATCAGCCAATCTATTAACTTTCAGAATTCGGATATGTTTGTATTTATGGTGAGGCAGCTTCAGAGATACCTTCCCAAGTCTCCTGTCAATGTTAACACAGAGCATGGACGTGTCCAGAGGGCTGACGAATTAGAGTATGTGAAAATCTAATAGTATAAATATAGCATTGAAAAACTCAAAGAGTACTAAGATAGATAAAAAGCATTCTGTAGTTTATGTTTAAAGTGATATTAGAACATATGAGATAATACTTTTACCTAAACTTTCCCTAAAAATAAACCATAATATGCCAAAAATAGTTTTCAGCTCTTACCGCACATATACATAAATCAGTTTTGAAGTTGCTATTTTTAGCCATTTACAGAAACCCTGATTCTATAAATGATCACTTCCGGTAAATATGATGGAGAGACTTGTGACGTAGAAAGTTGTACATGAAAGACGAAAGTAGTGTAAACAATGCAATGTACCGTTGAGGTATTGAAGCTGAGTTCGCATTTAATTTGCTCAGTTTCACATCTTTTGATAATTTCTTGATCATGTCGAGTATTAATATGCAAATGTTTAATGTTAGTAATTTTCATGCGACCAAGCATCTGTCCATGAGAAAAAAAAGGGGGGGGGGATGGGGAAAGGGTCTTGAGATGGACGATTTCACACATGATGTCACATCATATTTTCTGTCTGTCCTATTTTACTATTTGTTCTAAACACGCACGATTTGAAACTATGGTTGAATATACAGCCCGACCTGTTTCAAACACAGAAGGGGGGGGGGGGGGGTTAACTTGGAATGCGTGCGACTGGAGTTTCAGACTGGGAGGCCCCCTGCCCATCCTTTTTATTGAGCTTAGTGAACAACATAGTATTACCTATATTCATATTGTCATATACATTCACTTAAATGACAAATGACAGATGGAGATATCTTTGGCATAGACGGATTCAGGAATCTAAAATAGGGAGGGCGGATCACAGTGAACATTGAAAACAATCTTTCGGAGAAGCATAGGAAGGGGGTGAGGGGTATAATGACAAAAACAAAATGTTATTAATTTATTTTTACATATATTTTCATCTTCATAAATAATTATTTCAAAATTCACCTGCATTCCCTGCAAGGGATATAGGGTAGACCTTATTTCACGAGCTCCCCAGTGGGTAAAACACTCAGTAAATTTTAATATTATTCTGAGGCTCCAAGTCGATGTCACGGAATCTATTTTGATTAAAATAAGGATCAAATTTTATTCTATCAATATACATGGTCACAATTTTAGGGATTAACAACGAAAAACGATTCGACATTATTCTTTTTTTTCTAAATCATTAAGTTATGGTCACAGTTAGCGGTTTTTAATGGAATAACATAATGATAAAAGAACGAGCAATAAATTTATTCTGATCTGAAAACATTTTTGAAATACGTCTTCATGAGAAGGCAATTGATGATAGAAAAGATTGGATGATCTCTGTCTCTCTCTCAACGACTCAAAACGGACAAATGTGCGTGTGTGTGTGTGGGGGGGGTTTACCCCCGCAAACCACGATCTAATATTCGGCAAGTGCTAGATCCATAAATCCATATGTAGATTAAGAATCTATCAAAAATATTGGCCGGCACGATTATTTTTTTTAATCAGAATATGAATTATGTCAAACTTCTGTCCTGAATCTACAGGTGATCGCCAGCCATGAGCATGTTTAGAAATGGTTCGCCCCTTATTTATTTATTTCATTTATTTATTTATTTATTTTTTGCTCAATAGATAAAAAACTATGTTATAGATATTGATTGTTTTATTCTTTGAAACGGTAATCACATGCGTATACACATGTGCGAGTGCAGGCAATCACTTTGTCGTGTACAACCTTTTGACGTCATTTACTGAGACCCACGAAGAATACAGTCGATCCCGAAAATTTATTGGGTAAATCGACAAAAATGTCGATTTCCTCTAAAACCAGGAATTTTTTTTCTGTGGTTACAGGATGAAAAATTTCATTTTTAAAGAGCTAATGCTATATACTATTTTCACAGATGTTCTAATATCACTTTAAATCAATGTCATACAACATAAATCAAAAAGTATGAAGGGGTCTGTAAGAGCAACGGAAAAGATGTTGTGTCTTTAAGCTTTTTAAGTTTAAATTGCATAAACTTAATGAACTTTTTTCTCTTGTAGAATGATTGTGACTTTGGTAGAAATTCTCATCATCATGTTCAGAGAAACAGAAATCATACCCCACAGAATCATGACGTTAAAGGCAGACAGGTGTGATATTGAAAATATGAAAACAGAAATTTTGTTGAAAGGCTTACAAATGGTTTTCCTACATCTTTAGGCCTACACATGTTTTTTCTTCTGCATATTGTTTTATAATATTTCAATATTTTAATTATAAAAATCCTTGACAACTGAGCAAACTGCAATTTTGTTAAATATATTTTTAAGTTACCCTGAATGTGTTGTTTAACATAACATTTGCTATGTACCATGATGTACATATATATATATATATTATATTTATCAGGGGTAAGCCATTGTTTGATTTACTGAGAGTGTTGGTATGCTTCCCGGAGATTCCAGAGAAGGATGCCGCTCCATCAAGCAAAGGCTCAGACGAGGAGGTGATCTTCTACTTCTCAGTATTTATGGTCACGTCAAAGCTTAAGAGAAAAAATTCTTGTCTCATAAAAAAGTAACTTAATTGCTGTAGTTTTGCTTTTAGAAGTGCAGAGAATTTATAGATTTTTATGACAAAATTTGGCTACTGAAATTTTGAATGATCCTTTTGTAGATACAGAATTTGATTGCTGAGTTTTCTCGAGTCGGTATGACAGCTGTATTTGAGATTTTCTTAATGGCCCAACAAGCTAACTGGAGTTACAGCGAGGGAAGTTTCTTCAACATTAGCTGGATCATGAAAATGTTTGAAGAAATGAAAACTACGGTGAGAATTTCCGATCAATTTGGGATGTTTTTTATTGTGAGCAAGATTGAAAAAGACAGTAGATTAGCTGTCATAAAGCACTAGCTGCACTAACCCCTAAAATTGGCCCTATAATTTTGATGAAAATTTGTTTTATTAAACGAAAATTAATTATCACTTTTTGCAATGTACAATATATGACGAAATACTGCGGCATAATTTTGAGCCCTCGTAATGACATGTGCCTTATGTGTAACGTCATATATTGTGATGTCATTTGTCCTTAATAACGGAAAACAATGGAAAAAATTTCCTATTTTACACGCGAATCTTTAAATTTGATTAAATCCTCTTTAAATTTGATTAAATCCCCCTCAATACCTTTTTATGCAAATTGAAACATTGATTAGACATCTATCAATTTTTATGGAATTTTCATGGGCAAGGGCTGGCACACTACTTAATTTCATACCTATGTATCAATATTTAGCCTGTTTATTTATATATTCAATTATTTCAACATTTTTAGATGTTTTGAACGTCTCCGTATTCAGTATAGGGCTGTGAAATCAAAACAGTTTTTCTTCATTTCAATTCACCATACATTTAACTTTTTGTAAATAAGAAAATTTTGAATATCTGAATGTCTTTAAAAGTAGGGCTGAAATGGCATGTTACCTCATCTGCTTCTTTTGAAGAAAAGTTTTATGTTGGTATCAATATCTAACCAAAAGATTCGAAGATTTCCATACTGTATGTGAAATTACCTAGTGCAACCAAATTTTTGCGGAAACGATACAAAGAGGTAGGGCCACGAAACCCCTAAATCGGCCCTTTTTCTTGACATTTGAATTAATTGAGTATTTTTTGTGACTTGATACTTTGTTAAGTTCTTCAATAAATCGTGTTTAGATTTTGTAAATAATGTATGTGTCGTCAGCATTGAGCCCTTTGAAAACCCCAAAATTGGCAATTTTCCGTCAAATTGCTACAAAACCTACATGTTTCTTTAAATAGCATTGGCCACAATTGCATCGAGAAACATGAAAAATTAACAAATGAAAGATAGCCATTATATCTTCTTGTCATAAAAGTTTTATGTTACTCGACGGATGTGGCCACGTCCAAATTCTCCACGAAAGACACATTTTTGAGCATTTTTGGCCATGTTTTGTCAATAACGTCATAATGACGTCACTTGATGATGTCATAGGTCTTCCTATGGTGCTTCGGTCAGTGATATGTTCCTTTTATTTAAAGCCGGAAACATTCATTATATTGTACGTGATATATCAAGTATTTCTAATTAATTTTGATTTTAAGGAAAATTGCAGGGCCGTTTTAGGGGCTTCATGGCCCTACCCCTTTGAGCAAGTGGACTCTCTAGTTTTATCATAAATTAGTGCACTAGTGTAATACTTGGAAGATGAAATATTTGGCATTGTCATAAATAAGCCCACTCTTAACAGCGCTAAAATATGAATCCCGCTGAAAAAAAGTACAAATACAGTAAACAGTTTTATTTATGATTAAACTGAACCATATTGTGAAATTAGAGGACTTAAGGACAAAAGATTGAAATCAATCATTTAAATTTTCAGGAACCGTTTGTAGAAAAGGTCCTTACGAGCTTATTGAAGTTTATAGGTCCCACTCAGACAGAGCCGTTAACTCCCAAGGAGGCAGTGTTACTATATACACAGTTCTCAGTACTACAGATATTCTTACAGTATAGTCCCAGAATGGCAGCCTTTATACGTAATAATTATCTGGAAGAGTTCAAGTAAGATATTGCACTTGTCATTTATTCTTGTGTTAGTTCATGTATATGTTAATGGATAAGATGACTCAAACTTTACCTACATGCATTTTATAGGTTTTTGAGAAAAAAAAATTAAATGACACAATGCAATTCCATAGCACCCTTAATTTGCACGTTAGATATTGGATAGCTACAAATGTATTTCAATTGTTTTTTAAGTCATAGATTTTATTCAGAGTTACACTCCCTAATTCAAACTTATTAATGAGAATTGGTGACAGGAACTTTTGAAACATTTATGTGAAAATATTACTTCTATTGTGAATGGTTATTTTTGTAATTTTCCTTTCAAAATAATTGTGAAAACCTTAAATTTTTCCTTTCCAGATATTTCATTCAGGTTCCAATTGTGATGAAGAAGATTCCCAAATCTTATCCTATAGGAGCGATCACAGTTACTTTAATAGACTCTGTAACATCGAGGGTACTGGATACGTCACGCGCCACAGCAGCCAGAAAATCTCCAAGGTAGTCACATGACTGTCACATGATTGGGATGAGGACTGCACGATTTTTACCTTGAACACTGCAAGATATAATATAATTCGTTAAGATTTGTTATAAATATATTTGTCACACCACTGTGATTGTGTATTTTTCACTGTTCATGACTAATTTTTGTGACATTATGATAGTCTTTACAAAAACTCAATAGCCTGATGCCCGTGGCTCGTAGAAATTTTGTCGGGTTAGTGGAATTTCTCTATATAAACTATACAAAAGATTTGTAGGGCTAGTGGTTTCAAAAAGTTTTGTGAAGACTGTTATGACTCTTCTAAAACTTTTATTTTTCATGCAACATCGAATTAGAAATATGAGACAGCGTGATATTTTTGAATTTGAATTTAAACTTGTATACTAGATTTAAAAAGTTCCATTGTAGCTTTACAGATTAATAAACTGTTTATTAAACAATTCCATATTGTACAACATAGCAGCTTATTTGAATCACTTTGCCTCCTGTTGGTTACACACAGTTCTCTAAAACTTCATTTATCATTATCAAGCAAAGTCTTTTTTTAAATAAAAACTGGTAGAAATAGTAGATAAATTGGGCTTAATCCCACAAATGAGGTCCATAACATCCTTGTCTGGTTCGATTTATTCAGCTATTACCATCTAGAGGGCTACTCTCTGACAGCATGGTTGGGACTTTCTCTTTTCTCAAATTAAAAAAAAGATTTTGATTCTGTTTTTTTTTCTCTTTTTTTAATTATAGTCTTTATGCTTGAAGCAATATACATGTATGCTCCTTGTATTATCAAAGTGCCATGAAAAATAGCGTGCCTATCTATGTACTACAGGGGCTTGTTAAGTGTCAAGTCTGATTTTTGTTGTTTTGTCCATGACAATTTTGTAAGGGATCCAAACATTGTTTAGGCTTCTTTTTCTTTAATCAGTGTTTTTTTTTAAATTGTGAATAGGGGACCCAGTTTAATTTAATTATGTAATACATTGTATTCTTCCATTTTTCTTCCATTTTAAATAGTGGTCATACTATATGTTTCACTCATGAAAGTAGTTGAGATCTTCTTGTGCAATGCTATAAGCTGGGCATTTACCTGAAAACTGATTGAGTTGTAAAAGGTGCATGTATGTGTATATACTTAAATTTCGTTCTTTCGTCAGATGGAGTTAAGACACAGTTAATATGTCACAATTTTCTGTACAGGATGTTTTAAGCTTATATGATCCATGACAAATATTGAAATTTATGGTCACCATTTTTAGCATTCGAACTAGGCAAATTTCTTGGGCATGAAGTTAAAAACGAGAGAAAAAAAGAAAATGCATGTAACACTCTTCAAAACCTATCACTATTTTTGCATCACTGACTGCAATATATTCCCTGTATACAGTATGTCACTTTTTGTGTGAATTTGGGTGTGTACATATTCACTACTTCTTATTTTGTATTTTAGACAAGATCTAGAATAGAGAATCAAAGAAAAATGTGTTGATCTTTGTAGAGTACAAAGGAGCTGATAAGATAAGGGCCGTTTTTAGCCTTAAATCTCATGCCATATTTCTTCCGCATGATGATACATATGCAGACAAAAGATAATCATTATTGAAGCATAATGTATTTGAAGACTTTTTGTATGTTTTACTTTTCGATGAAATACTCTGAAGATTCTAAAATGAAGGTCCAAAGAGGTAGGGGGTATTCGGGTAATAAAACTGATAATATCACCCAAAAACGTAGAAATTTAACGATATTTTGCCTAAAATGGATAAATATTACCTAAAAGATATCAAATATATCTACATTGTAAATCAGAAATACATTTCGAAAGTTCTGTCCCCTTTAATTGGTAAATAATGAAATCCGAAACTCAAAACACGGTCTTATTTTGTATGTAATGGCTATAATAGAAGCTTTTTAGCGCGAAATACACATTAGAGGAGAAATCCACATCGCTCCTGCTTATTTCGTTTCTAAATGTTGTACATTTCATTCGATCATATTTAGAACACATTCTTTGATGGATTAAGGAGGAAAAATAGTCAAATTTTCCATAATTATAATGATCTTAAATATTGATCCTTTAACAAATGCACCCCCCTTCCTTTTTCGGTTTTTCGTCACTGGGGTAGTGTTTCCCCCGGAGATACAGATTCCCACTTTTCCAGAAATTTTGTATCATTGATATACACCTCCAGTATAAGTGGCGTTCTGTATCTCCGGGGGGGAACAATGTTAAAAAAAAAACTTTTCCTTTTTTTATTGATTTCTATGGGAAAAAGACAAGTTTTGACCCAAATATTAGCAATATTATGTGTAATAGAGCTAAAATAACTTCAGGTTTTGATAGAATACTGTATATGTATTAATTTAACAAACAATTTTTCTTAAAATTTCCATTCTCAAAATTCCACTTTTTAGGGCAGATTTTACGTCTTATCTTATCAGCTCCTTCAAGGTTTCCCTATACATTTGTATACAGTAACATTGTATCTACATTAATACTATGGATTAAGATGTACTATTATAATAATGTAAATTATTAATGGTCAAGTAAATCAAAAACAGTGATACGATAAAGTATTTTACTCAAAAGATAAATATTTGGGCATTTTTAAGCATCTTACATGTATGTTTTCAATGATCAATCCCCCCCCCCAAAAAAAAAACTTGGCAAGTTTTATTTTTTGTTCTTTATATTTAGATAAGGTAAAATTTACCATTTCTACAGAGTAAATAATGGTGTTTGTTGGATAAATTTTAAAGATTTTATTGATAAAGCGTTATTTTTAGACAAGATCGAAATAAATTGTTCTGAATATAGATGATAGACGATATGTATTATGTTTTATTGCAGCAAAGCTGGCATTATAACTGTTCAGAGCATTCCATGAGAAATAGCGACAAGAAAGAAATGTGATATTGTGAACTTGTATATTTTGTTTCTGCATAATGAATGTTTACTATGTATTTGTTGTACAAACTTTGTTTTATTTTTAAGTATTTTGATATAAAGTTTTTGTTTTTAGATAAGCGATTTGTATGTATGTTCGATATACATGACAATAATTGCATTTGTTTATTATCTTATTTCTTTAAGAACTACCCTGAGCCAATGACTTGAGTTATTTTTAGATATTTCACATGTAGATACCTTTTGTGATGAGACCTTTCATTTGAGACCATGACCTTTGACCTAGTGACCTTGACCTTGGACTTTGACCTACTTTTCAAAAACTTTAACCTGGTTTTTGACAAAAACCTGTATAGGCGAGCTACATGTATGTGATCTTTGATTACCCTATGTTTGTATTGCAACGTCTGGTCTGTTAACGTAATTTTGACTTTGTTGTGGAATCTTACCTTTTAATGAGAGTTGGTCAATGTTTCTGAATATTCTCAATAGTAAGTTTTTTGTTAGAGAAATGATAGAATCGGACATCATGTATCTATTATAATAATACGGCTTGTAGAAAATTTTAGACTTCATTGAATATTTATAGTTTCATATTCAAACATTCTTTCGAAAAGAACAGAATTGAAATTGACGGTTAAAATAAAATGTCCTTGCCAAATTAATCATCGGGCAATGCACCAAAATTGTCCAAGTATGGAATGAATCATTTAGAAACTGCTTCAGATAAACAAACTTTACTTTCATAAATGTTATAGGCCCAAATCTGTTATTTATTTTAAACTCAGAACAATTTATGTATTTCAGACAAGCATATTACTTTTATCAAATTTCAACCAACTATGTGGAAAGGTAATGCATAATCTTTTATGCCTGAAGCTTATATGTATCTTGAGATAAATCACCTTTGTCCTTAAAGTTTTATGTACTGCAGATGTCTTTTGTTACTTAATTTTGCACTTTAGTCTTATATTTGAAGTTTTCAATTTCTTCTATTAAAAACTTTAAGAATCCTCTGTCTTCTGAAGGGAAATTTGAATTTTTGAGAGAAAATGAATGATTTGATAAAGTAATTACTGACGATGGTCAACAAGTTGATCTGATGAATTCTTAAGCATATAATGCTTTTATGTGTAGACAAAGTTTAAAATGTATCCGTTTTTTCTGTAATTAAAGTCAAAGCTTTTATGTGGTAATGTGTTTTAAAATGCCAAGAATTTTTTATTTTGTTGATGAAAGGATGTTTTACATTTACATTGTTTACGATAAATCAATGTTTGTAAATATATTGGTCAGAAAGGGGGAAAGAGGGTAGGGGGCTAGATATGATGAAACATCTACTGATATTCTTAATATAGTTGTCTGCTATCATTTTATACATGATTTTATACGTAATCCGTCCATACCAGTTTATATGAGAAAAAAAAATGTTGTCTCTTTATTTTCATCATATCTTGGAATCTTTTCCAACTCTGCCTTTTCACAAGATTCCTTGAAATGATGCCAAGAGTTCATTGCATGTGGTTAGAAGTTATTTGTTACATGATTAAACTATTAATTGATGCAAAGTGTTGGAAGTACAAAAATGTACATGGGAAGATGAACAGTGAGGAGTTAACACATTAATCAGTATATCTGTCCACTGGTGAAATGAATGAAGGAATTTTAAAGACCTTTTAAATGGTCAATTTTAGTCATTATTTTCTCTACATGATTAGATAATTCTGATGTCATTTTCTATGATTTCCTTTGTATTAATCCACTATTACTTTTACTTAAATTTTTCCGATTCGGCTTCTTTGTATCACCAGGTGACAGTAGATACTAATGAATGATGATTCCTATTACATACAGGTATTCAAAATGTAAGTAACAATGGCATTTCCTTACATATCACAATGAATTATTTATATGCATGTTCTTAACATTATAGATAGATGAAATTATTGAAGGATGATATACTATTAAACTTTAAAAAAGAAAGTCCGAACAGACAGTAATTTTTGTAGAAAAAGGGCATTTCTGAATCAAATAATACATGTTTTGTATTCTTTGATATGTGAAGAAGAAAAAAGTTTCAATGAATAAAAGTTTTGGTTCAGTTTATTTATATCACTGTCTTGATTGTATAAAGCCGAATCTCATTAAACTATTAAATGTTTTGTCCTTGTTTAATTTAATTGTTCTACTTAAAGTTGAAGGGTGAGTAAGTTTATTTTTAGCTCACCTGAGCAAAGCTCAAGTAAGCTTTTGTCATAGCGCACCATCCAGCGTCTGTCCGTTTGTCTTAAACTTTTCACATTTTCGACTTCTTCTCAAGAACTGAAGTACTCATGATCCCCTACAAGTGTTGTTGTTTTTTGTCCATATCCGTCAACAGGTGGCGCCACCATAGCCAAAATTGGGTAACGGGGGATACCCTCCTTTGACAAACTTCTTCAGAACCTAAGCACATATTGACAAACCAAAAGTATCAGGATGTTTTAAAAGGATGTCTTAAAAGGTGTTGTTATTTTTGGTTCCACTCCGAAGTCAAATTTTTTACGTCTTTTCAGACTTTATCAGAAATACTAATTTTTAAAAAAAATTTTCTTTGAATAACTCTATTAATATGTGATTTTGTGCACTCATGTACTACATATTTATGTTATTTAATGGTTTTTAATTAATTTTGGTTGAAAATTTTATTTTTCTGATTTTTCATGAATTTTTTTCTTATGCAAAAATTTAAAAAGGGGGAGGGGGTATTTTCATGCACATTGGACATCCTCTCCAGAACCACTGAAGAGATTTTAATGAGACTTGGTAGGAATGAAGTTCTCATGGTCCCCTACAAATGCTGTTGCTTGTCGTTGGAATCCATCAACAGATGGCACCACCACAGGCAAAAGTAGGTCACAAAGGGTACCCTCCTTTGACAAACTTCTTCAGAGCCTAGGAACATATTGACAAACCAAAAGCATCAGGATGTTCTAAAAGGATGTCTCAAGAATTGTTGTTATTTTTGGTACGTCGGATTTTTTCAGAAATGCTCAATTTTGAATTATTTCTTTGAATAACTCTATTAATGTGTGATTTTGTGCACTCATTTACTGCATATTTGTCATTGAAAATTTTATTTTTACTGATTTTTCTAGCCGCGGAAAAGGTCATCGACACTTGGATATTTAGTTGGTAGGGGTGTGTACACGCCTACCAACCAAATATCCAAGTGTCGTCGGCCGTTTCCGCAGCTTAGTAATGATTTTTCATGAATTTTTTTGCAAGAATAAAAAGGGGGGAGGGTATTTTCATACATATTGGACATCTTCTCCAGAACTACTGAAGAGATTTTAATGAAACTTGGTAGGAATAACGTACTCATGGTCCCCTATAAGTATTGTTGCTTTTCGTTGGAATCCATCAATAGATGGTGCCACCACAGGCAAAAGTAAGTCACATAAGGTACCCTCCTTTGACAATTACTTAAAACTGAAGCACATATCGACAAACCAAAAGCATCAGGATAATCTAGAGCGATGACTGAAGAAGTGTTGTTGTTTTTTGATCCAATCTGAAGTCAAATATTTGACTTGTTTTTAGCTCACCTGAGTGAAGCGTTCATCAATGGTCTATCGTAAACGTTTTGTCTTCTTCTCAAGAACAGCTGTAGGGATTTTGATGAAACTTGGTAGGTATGAGGAACTTATGGTCCCTACAAGTGTTTTTTTTTTTTGTCCGGATCCATGAACAGGTGGCGCCACCACTGGCAAAAGTAAGTCACTGGGGGTACCCTCCTTTGACAAACTTCTTCAGAACGGAAGAATGTATCGACACACCGAAAGCATTAATTAGGATGATCTAGAGAGATGTCTTAAGATGGTTCCACTCAGAAAGTCAAATTTTTTAACGTCTTTTCAGACTTAGTCAGAAATGCACATTTTACTGCTATTTCTTTTTAAAGTAACTCAATAAGTGTATGATTTTACACACTCATTTACTGCATATTTATCATATTTAAGTAACTTAATGCTTTGATATGTATTTTATGCTAAAATTTTAATTTTTAGCTCACCTCGACGAAGTTGAGATAAGCTTATGCTATAACCCCGGTGTCCCCGTCCTCGTTCCCGTCCGCGTCCGGTTAAAGTTTATGGGGTAACTCAGTATCTGACAAAGTACTGATGCTACAGTAACCAAACTTGAACAAGTGATTCATCTTGGGATGCTGAGGTGAACCCATGCATCGGATGCAGCATCTGACCTACATTTTCCAGTTGAATGACTTTGTCAGTGTCTGGTTAAAGTTTTTGGGGTAGTTCAGTATCTGACAAAGTACTGATGCTACAGTAACCAAACTTGCACAAGTGATTCATCTTGGGATGCTGAGGTGAACCCATGCATCGGATGCAGCATCTGACCTACATTTTCCGGTTGAATGACATTGACAATGTCTGGTTAAAGTTTTTGGGGTAGTTCAGTATCTGACAAAGTACTGATGCTACAGTAACCAAACTTGAACAAGGGATTCATCTTGGGAGGCTGAGGTGAACCCATGCATCGGATGCAGCATCTGACCTACATTTTCCGGTTGAATGACTTTGTCAATGTCTGGTTAAAGTTTTTGGGGTAGTTCAGTATCTGACAAAGTACTGATGCTACAGTAACCAAACTTGAACAAGGGATTCATCTTGGGAGGCTGAGGTGAACCCATGCATCGGATGCAGCATCTGACCTACTTTTTCCGCTTGAGTGATTTTGCCTTATAAGGCCAATATTGAGCAAAGTATAAGTGCTACATGTACCAAACTTGCATATTGGATGTATCTTTGATCAAACTTTCATAAAATGACCTTGACCTACTTTTTTCCACTTGAGTGATTTTGCCTTTAAAGGCCAATATTGAGCAAAGTTTAAGTGCTACATGTACCAAACTTGCATATTGGATGTATCTTTGATCAAACTTTCATACAATGACCTTGACCTACTTTTTCCGCTTGAGTGATTTTGCCTTTAAAGGCCAATATTGAGCAAAGTAGAAGTGCTACATGTACCAAACTTGCATATTGGATGTATCTTTGATCAAACTTTCATAAAATGACCTTGACCTACTTTTTCCGCTTGAGTGATTTTGCCTTTAAAGGCTAATTTTAAGCAAAGTAGGAGTGCTACATGTACCAAACTTGCATATTGGATGTATCTTTGATCAAACTTTCATAAAATGACCTTGACCTACTTTTTCTGCTTGAGTGATTTTGCCTTCAAAGGCCAATATTGAGCAAAGTATAAGCGCTACATGTACCAAACTTGCATATTAGATGTATCTTTGATCAAACTTTCATGAAATGACCTTGACCTACTTTTTTCCACTTGAGTGATTTTCTTAATATACATGTACTTAGAGATATCTTAAAATTGAACTTTGCTGCCACGAGGTGAGCTTCGTAATCTTTGATTACACTATGTTTTAAATCTTTTATGAATTTTTGAGATACTTCCTTTCAGGAAGTATCTTACTGTTATGGTAACTGCTTCAAAGTATGCAAATTGAGATACTGCCACTTTGCACCTCAAAATATAGTGCTGTGTCAAGTTCAGGAATTTGCTGTCTACCACATACAAAATGCAAGAACAAGAATATTCTCCATCTTGAAAACAGTTTCAATTTCATATAGAATAAATCTTGTTCTCACAGCACAATGGTGGCGTAATAATATACTACTTTGTTTATGACAATGTTAGGAAAGATAACTCAAAAATTGAATTTAAGTTATAGAGTTGTCTTTCTTATATCAACACCGAGGTTAGATAAACATAGTTTTTGTTGTTTATAGAGATACATGTATTATAAGCTTCACATATACATCCTGTGTTAAAAAAATAATCATCATTGCCTTACGATAAAATTATTCAACATTTTAATATCTGCAGACAATAAATTTTGCGTAGATCTAGAAATATCTCTCAGGCCCTTCAGTCCTTTGATTTTCTTATGTAAAAAGGAAGGGGTGATTTTCAAACATTTTCTGCATCTTTTCTATAAACACTCTTCAGATTTTCATAAAACGTGGTAGGTATGAGGTGACCATGGTTTCCTACGAGTCACAAAGAATTTTGTCAAGAAATCCACTTTTGGATTTTTATTGAATGTTTTTAAGATTGTACATAGGTACAATGTATGTTTCCCATATCCAATGGACCCAATGGGAGTGGGTTCAAACCCCGGCAGGACCCCGTAAATTTTTCCCCCTTTTAGCTCACCTGAGCGCAAATATGGCGGTCGAGGGCTCTGATTGGCTGACGCATTTTCGACTTCTCAAGATCCACCACCAAGTTTGTGTTTTTTGTGCCAATCGGTCAACAAATATGGCCACGAGGGCTCTGATTGGCTGACGCATTTTCGATTTCTCCTATGCAACCGCGGCACAGAATTTCACGAAACCTTAAAGGAAGCAAGTACTTAAGGTCCTCTACCAAGTTTTTGTTTTTCGTGCCGATCGGTCAACAAATATGGCCGAGAGGGCTCTGATTTGCTGACGCATTTTCGACTTCTCCTCTGCAACTGCTGCACAGAATTTCACGAAACCTTACAGAAAGCAAGTACTCAAGGTCCTCCACCAAGTTTTTACTTTTTGTGCCGATCGGTCAACAAATATGGCCGTAAAGGCTCTGATTGGCTGATTTCGATTTCTCCTCTGCAACTGCGGCACAGAATTTCACGAAACCTTACATGAAGCAAGTACTCGATGTCCTCTACCAAGTTTCTGTTATTTGTGCCGCTCGGTCAACAAATATTGCCGCTGATGTCTCTGATTGGCTGACTTCTCCTCTGCAACCGCTGCACAGAATTTCACGAAACGTTACAGGAGGCTTGTATTCAAGGTCCTCTACCAAGTTTTTGTTTTTCGTGCCGATCGGTCAACAAATATGGCCGCCGCAGTCAGGTGAGCGTTGTGGCCCCTTGGACCTCTTGTTTCGCTGATGTCTACAACGTCTTGTCACGGACGTTTTTAGCCGTAGACATGGTCGGACATGGTTAGCCGTGCTTAGGCAGTGTTTCAGAGGTGAAACAACCACGGGCGGTCATATCCCGTGTAAAGCACAGCCGTGGCAAAATTACCACGTATGACCAGTTTGACCACGTCCAGCAGATTTTTGAACGTGATTTGGACGTGGAGTGCAGTGTGACCGGGGCTTGATGATTTGCCCATTGGAAGTGGATTAAACCTTGATTTTCAAGGTCAAAACATACTAATGGTCAGGATCCAAAATGACAATAATTTAAGACACTTCTATAGATTTTCCACTTAAAACTTATTATCCGTGAAGGATTTCTTTTCAAGGTGGTACGTCAATGATCGATGATTTTCCAAATTTAAGCTGTATCATCGTGTGTATCATCGTTTAGGCGGGGGTCCACACGATGAGGCTGTATTTTAGGCCAATTGTTACCATTATTGGACTTATTCCCAAAGCAGAAATGACAATTTGAAATATTTTTCTACTACTTGAAGGAAATTACCTAGCATCAAATATTTAAAAATAGTATCTTTTTCTAACTTTCAGAATATTCATGTGCTCACTTTTCATGTTTCAGAATTGAAAGTTAGAAAAAGACAATAGTATTACATTCTATAGTTTTACAGGATGGTACACTGGCCTTGTATGATAATCAGTACCATGTGCTGATTATACAAAAAGTGAACTTTGGGATATGTTGGAGCGGAAAATGTATCTTTATGTGTTTGTATTTTTATGCCCCCGGAATCAAAGATTCGGGGGCATATAATTTTTGGCCTCTTTGTCTGTCTGTTTGTCCGAGAAACTTTAACATTGGACATAACTTTTGAATGGTAAGTGATAGGGCTTTCATATTTCACATGTGTTTTCCTTAATTGTGACACGACATTTCTATTGATACCAAAATTTTTGACCTTGTGACCTTGACCTTTGACATACTTTTCAAAAAATTAACATTGGGCATAACTTTTGAATGGCAAGTGATAGGGCTTTCGTATTTCACATGTGAATTCCTTATGACAAGACCTTTCCAATGATACGAAAATTTGTGACCTCGTGACCTTAACCTTGACCTTTGACCTACTTTTCAAAAACTTTAACATTGTGCATTACTTTTGAAATGCAGGTGATAGGGCTTTCATATTTAATATGTGTGTTCCTTGTAACAAGACCTTTCCAATGATACCAAAATTTTTGACCTCGTGACCTTGACCTTTGACCTACTTTTCAAAAACTTTAACATTGGGCATAACTTTTGAATGGTAAGTGATAGGGCTTTCATATTTCACATGTGTATTCCTTGTCACAAGATTTTTCAATCGATACCAAAATTTTTTAACCAAGTGACCCTGACCTTTGTGAACGAACTTTTCTTCCGCATAATACTAGTATTTCTTCCATCTGGAAGATTTATTATTATAACGAAAATTCCCAGGACTTTTTATTATAGAATGTTTTTTCCTTGTTCATAATACTTTTTCCAAAGTCCTTTGGGTAAGTGAAAAAGAGCAAAACATCAACAGTTTTCATAACAACGTTTCCGTCTATATGGACGGAAACGTTGTTATGAAAACTGTTGATGTTTTGCTCTTTTTTACTTACCCAAAGGACTGCATGCTTTCTCTTTAAAACAGAAGAAATATCATTGAACTGTACAAGATTCTTAAAATTAATTATTTCTTACTCTTAATTAGATTTGTAAATAAGGTCATTGCAATATTTTTCAAATGACAATTATTATGCTCATATATGAAATCCTTTTCCATGGTACTAGTATCAGAACATATATTATGAAGGGAACATTTAAAAAATTCACTTGGAATTTTTGTTATGAAATATATTTTCCATGGTAAGAGAACTTTTATTATGATCATGGAAAATTCATTACATGATAGAATTTCCTTTCGGAATTTTTGATACATAATAAAAGTTCTTGGGAAAAAATATTATATGATAAAATTTCCAAGGAATAAATATTATGCTGGAAGAAATACGAAAATAGTGTTTATACTAACGAAGATGTCACCAGGGGCATTCGTGTTTCACAAACACAGGCTTTAAATCATGCTTGCAAGGTCATTCTGAGAAATCCTTATACAGCATATATACAGGACTCCTTTAGGAGTTTAAAAAATGAATACATATTCTAACTCTAAGTTGCAGGAAAATAAATATTCTGGGCGGCTCTGCATTAGATATAAATAATCTGAACCGGAACACCCCTCTCCGCTTATACCATAACGTCTTCAAATTTATTAGCATCATTTTCAGGGGCGGATCCAGAAGCCCAACTGCCGGGGGGGGGGCACATACAATTTTTGAAGGGAATTACTTGCGAGACCCGAAGGGCCGAGTGGGGAGGGTATGGGAGGGGGTTTGGGGGCTCCCCCGAGAAAAATTTGAAAAAATGAAGCATTTTGGTGGCATCTGAAGCGTATTTGAACTGAATTTAGAAGGGATTCAGTCAGTGTCAATAACGATAATTAGTATATTTAAAAAAATTGTCGACATATTCTGATGCTGTATTGTTTTTGCACGGCATGCAGAAGTCAAAATGTTCCGGATTATCTAAGGAAAGGGCGGACCAAGAAAAGCTTTAAAAGGGAAGATCGAGAGGTCAGCCCATGGGGAGGGGGGCTTTAGCCGTTAATTCACGCAAAAGCTAGGAAAAAAAAGCAATATTTGCAAATTCCAGGCGGGATCTACCCCCCCCCCCCCCCAAACCATCACTCTAGATCTACGCTTGTTTGTTTTATATTTTTGTAAGGTGAAGAAAATAAGTAAATGATAAATTTCCTTGAACAACAAGAGATCATGGGTCCCCCATGCTCTGCATCGTCCAGATAGAAAGGTGAAATTATTCATTGGCAAATCGATTCTAAAAATAAAGAAAAACATGCATTTTTTACTGTTTGCAAAATTCTTGGAGGTGTCGCTTGGAGGTGCCGGTCCAAATCTGGTCAAACAATTTTAACTGTTCAATGACCTCAAAAAACAAAAAACAAAAAACAAAAAAAAAAAAAAAAAAAAAAAAAAAAAAAAAAAAAAAAAAACAAAAAACAAAAACAAAAAACAAAAAACAAAAAAAAAAACAAAAACAAAAACAAAAAAAAAAACAAAAAAAAAAAAAAACCGGTCTTATAAAAAGTAAAAAAAAAATTGTCAATTTTGTAGAAGGTTATATCGAAGATTTGATATAGAAGTATGTGTGTTTTATGACTTGCATTGGACTGCTATTCCCGATTCAAACCCTCAGATGAAGAAAGTCCTATATATATGTACGTGATTCGATGTAGCTTGTTGATATGGCAGTAATTAATGCATCCTTCCCAACTTTGTAATCTAGCCCCGAGAAAATTTTGCGGGAAATTTTTATTCAAATCGGTGGTTTCTATGGTGTTTTGGGGCTATTTCTGACTATTTTCATAGATTTTTGTCAGGAAAGAACAGTTTAACGCTTCCAAAGGCATGTCATAAGTGCCCCTTCGTTGGGCACTGCCCGGGGGGGGGGTTACGTGCCCCCCGCCTGGCTCAGTGAATCCGCCACTGATTTTAGAGCAGATAAATTTACAGCACGGACCAGATATTACGAGAAGATGCCCTTGTTTGAAAAAAAATGCAATTTTTCATCAGTAAAGTTTTCATGAAATACTTTTTTCTTAAAAAGCTAGATTTTACCAGTTACAAGATGTTTTTATCAACTAAATAAAGAATAATTAAGTGATAATTACTTTCTATTGTTACATGTATATGAAGTGGAGGAAACAGGAATATATATTTTTCAAAAGTGTGAAAAATGGGAAGTAACCATTAAAAATTGATATCTAACTGCCTTGTGAACACAATCATTTCTTTGTCACACTTTTTAAGATGTAAGAATGTACCAATGATGTACGATTAGAATTCTCAGTACTAGGTAGTTGCTGATTCGTTCAATGGGCATGCCTCTCCACATTTCCCGAAATCAGCAAACTGCAATTTTTTCTGTCAAGGCATTTCATAGATTTAAGGATCTATGTAAACCTTCCCTATCCAAAAATATAGTACTATCCCACAAGTGTTATACGAAAAGTCTGAGTTTGAGTTGTTTCTTATACAAAATAAACAGATGCGAAAAGAGTTTTGTCCCTTGAATATTATTAGCCAATCATTAAACGACAATTTATTCTGTTCATTTGTTGTCAAGCAACGAAAAAACATCTATTCAAAAGCGCCAGACCGACGCGTATTTACAACTTGTTTTGTCAAGTACCTTGCATTGTATTCATCATATAGCGAGTCCATTGTCTGGTGAGTAAGATAAGATATCGTGAGGTATCGTCTAATCTTCATTTGTTTAATACTCGCTAACGTATCTGTATGTAGTTACAGACGAAAGGTCAGTCATTGTTTTCGAACGTGCGCTATTTATCTGCGTACATTTGGTGTGCAAGGATAAATTGATATTGTTTATTTGTAGCATTTAATGTTGTTTTTATTTGCTTCACATTCAGTTTTATCATGGCAACAGGTATGTTGAACTTTCCAAGTGTTATAGCTAAGATGACCGCAAATGAGCGGAAATTTTGCTCAGCTCGATCAGCTGTCAGTGCTGCATGGAAGATCTCATGATCTGAAAAGAAGATGAGCAGAAATTTTGAATGTTATTTTCTTGTATAGCTGATGCCTTCATAAACTCAGTAGGCTTTAATGTGTCTCAGACAGTTTAGCTAATCAGAAATTGTCATATAATCTTGTTCGAGATTTGTGCACACATCTATTTCGCGTTAGCATAGAAGTAAACAACAGCATATCGTAAATAGAAGTGTGCACAAATCTCAAATAAGATTAAAATCCTCAGTACTAGTTGCTGATTCATTGAGTGGGCATCAAATTCAGCAAAATACTATTTTTTCTGTCAAGACATTTCATAATTTTAATGATCTCTGCAAACATTTCCTATCCCAAAAGAATTTAATATCAACCCAATAGAGGTCTGCTGGGTGCCCAAATAAAGGAAGAATAAAGCCTACGCTCACGCAGCAAGATACGCCCGTTGGGATTTTTTTCACAACACCAAAATATTTAAGTCCCATAACTCCATAAGGACAAATTGGATGAACCTAGCTTAAAATCGAAAGGCGGCTTCCTCTTCAAAGTCTGATCAAAATGTACAAATATCATGAAAATCTGTTGACACATATTCAAGTTATTGCGTTCCATGCACCTATATTTTGCCCTTAGCTTAACATGTATGTGCATACAACCCCCCCCCCCCCCCAATTACACATTACACATAATTTCTGGATTATGTGACAAAAAATTCAAGAACCCCTTATAAATGTGAAAGAACATCCTTTCTACTTGAAGTATACAAAATTTCAAAACATTTCAACCAGAAATAGATTTTTAAATAATTTTTAACTATTTTAGTATATTTTCACTGTATTTTAAAATATCTAAGTCCCATAACTCTGTAACGACATATCGAATGAACCTGAAAATCGAAAGGCGGCTTCCTCTCCACAGTCCAATCAAAATGTATGAATATCATGAAAATCCGTTGACGCATATTCAAGTTATTGCGTTCCATGCGCCTATATTTTGCCCATAGCTTAACATGTATGTGCATATAACCCCCCCCCCTTCCTATTACACACAATATCTCGCTTATGCGACCAAAAAATTAAAAACCCGTTACATATGTCAAAGAGCATCCTTTCTACCTTAAGTATACAAAATTTCAAAACATTTCGACCAGAAATAGATTTTTAAATAATTTTTAACTATTTTAGTATATTTTCACTGTATTTTAAATTGTCTAAGTCCCATAACTCTGTAACGACATATCGAATGAACCTGAAAATCGAAAGGCGGCTTCCTCTCCACAGTCCAATCAAAATGTATGAATATCATGAAAATCCGTTGACGCATATTCAAGTTATTGCGTTCCATGCGCCTATATTTTGCCCTTAGCTTAACATGTATGTGCATATAACCCACCCCTCCCCCCTTCCTATTACACACAATATCTCGGTTATGCGACAAAAAAATTAAAAACCCGTTACATATGTCAAAGAACATCCTTCCTACATGAAGTATACAAAATTTCAAAACATTTCGACCAGAAATAGATTTTTAAATAATTTTTAACTATTTTAGTATATTTTCACTGTATTTTAAATTGTCTAAGTCCCATAACTCTGTAACGACATATCGAATGAACCTGAAAATCGAAAGGCGGCTTCCTCTCCACAGTCCAATCATAATGTATGAATATCATGAAAATCCGTTGACGCATATTCAAGTTATCGCGTTCCATGCGCCTATATTTTGCCCTTAGCTTAAAATGTATGTGCATATAACCCACCCCCCCTTCCCATTACACACAATATCTCGGTTATGCGACAAAAAAATTAAAAACCCGTTACATATGTCAAAGAACATCCTTTCTACTTGAAGTATACCAAATTTCAAAACATTTCGACCAGAAATAGATTTTTAAATAATTTTCAAATATTTTAGTATATTTTCACTGTATTTTAAAAATCTAAGTCCCATAACTCTGTAACGACAAATCGGATGAACCTGACAATCGAAAGGCGGCTTCCTCTCCACAGTCTGATCACTATGTATAAATTTCATAAAAATCCGTTGACGCGTATTCAAGTTATTGCGTTCCATAGGCGGACGGACAGACGGACAGACGGACGGACGGACGGACGGACGGACAGACGGACGGACTTCGCCATACCATAATACGTCCCGTCAAATGACGGGCGTATAAAAAAATACTGAACTGATCTGGACACTAGACTCTGTATATTAAAGTTCAAAATTCCATATCATTTCAAGAACAACAATGAAAACCAGTAGTCATTACTCATCAGGGTACGAACCTTTAAAGATAAGACTTTTAAATGATTGGTTTTATGTTTTCAGGAATTGGGTTCAACCTCTATAGAATGGCAACTGTACAGACACCCATGGAACCATGTGGAATGGTCAGACCTAAATCATGGGATGATAAAGTAGAGGAGGCATATAGATTTCAACTGGCAGGATACAGGGATGAAAGGGAATATGCACACCTAACACAAGCTAATGTAATAACAACTAAATATATTTGTTACATATTTTTAAAAGATTGTTACAATGTATGAAGTTTCATGTCTTTGAACATTACTTAGGGTGACATGTCATGCATGTATAATATGGAAATTTAAATAATTTATATTGAATTTGATAAGAATTAAGAATCTAAAGAAGATAATGGAATCTTCTTTCTAATGAAAGTTTCTCATAAAAAATTGCTTCAAAGTTGTTTAAGCATTATCAATCAAAAGAAAAAGAAAAAAAAAACTTACCTGGCTTATATTTCATTACAGGTAGAAAGATGGCCACACAATGGATATATAAAGAAGTTAATCAGGAAAGATGGATGTTGGTATTACTTCAATAAAACCAGAGAGTGTTCAGAAAAAGATGTATCAAAGTGCAAATTGTATTCATATAGTCAGGATAAGTGATTTATTTAATTTCATAGACCTAAAGAACAAACTTAAATGTGACACTAGAAAAAAAATCTTTGAAATATGTCATCCATTAAATAATGATTTGAAATAGAAAAACTTTAAAAATTTTGAATCTTAGATGAATACATGTATTACTAAAATCAAAGACAATATCTGAAGTTGACTAAGTCTATGCAGTATCCAATTCATGTTTCGGTAAAAAAATAAAAAATGCTGTGGATTCATTTTAAAATTTTGATGTATTTGAAATATTTGAATCAAGAAAAAGTGTTTGTTCATTTACATAAAAATCAGTATTTATTGAAAACCTTTTTCACTGCACATTGTTTGAATCTGCCTGAGAGCACCTTCTTGTATTTTCATCTATTTATCTTTTTTTCATTGAATGCATCAATTTTTCATGAAGTCAGTGACTTATTTTTCTCACTTTCATGCAGTCATTCAAGCTCTATAAGCATTTTGAAAGTTTTCAAATATCAATTTCTATCATTTTGAGAAAAATATGCATCACATTTTATGTTGTCAGACCATCAATCATTTGTGAATGTTTTGAAATGATTCTTTATAAGAACATGCTACTGTTAGATGAATTAAATGATCATCTTTTGATGAATGTAAGGTGGTTTGTATGCATGATGATGAATGGGAGACGTTATATACAGAGAGAACATAACAGTTATACAGGATTGTAAATTCTGTGTGTTTGGGCTAATATGTATGATTTTGTGCAGTAATTATAAAGATGTTGTGTTGAATTAAAATCTCAAGCTGAATTCTTTTTTATTTTCTGAATGGCTTTAGATGAATCTGTCAGTACGAGCAATTGATTTTGTATAAATATTCATAGACAATTAATTACCCCAAAATCTATAATCTAGCTTATTCATTTAACACATTCACGTTTCCATAGTCCTTTTCTCAGGGGCTGGCAACAAATCAGAAACTAGACTTCTTCGGAAGAAACAGATACTCCAAAATGAAATCAACATTATGCTGCAGATATGCATGGAACATGACCAAATTATTCCTTTTTTTCTTTTTGCAAAAGTTTTTTATATCAAGGAGGTCTGTTATACATGCATATAGCTTTTCAAAGGGGGTAAAAATGTGAAATGAAAAAAAAAGCAAATCATGTTAAAGTTTTTTTTTAAAGGTCAGAGTGTATACGTATGAAAATAAATGTGTTTGTGAAACACAAATACCCCTGTTGACATCTTTTTCATTAAAACAGTGGTAATGTAAAAAGTAGGTCATACTCCAAAGTCAAGGTCAAAAAATAAAAGTTTTGTGCCAAAATAATTAAGTGATGCTACAGGGCCTCCCCACAAGAAATGTTCATCTGAAAAGTGAAAGCCTAATATGTATATCTTACCATACAAGAGTTATTGCCATTAAGGTTAAAGGTTTTTTTTTTCAAAAGTAGGTCAAACTCTAAAGTCAAGGTCAAATGTTTTGGGATAAAGGAAAGTTATTGCCACGAGGAATACACATTTAATATCAAAGCCTATCATTTACTATTGAAGACTCATCGCCAAAGGTTAAAGTTTTTCAAAAGTTGGTCAAATTCCAAGGTCAACATTTATCATATCAACGGAAGGGACTAATGTCACAAGGAATAAGTATGTGAAATATGAAAGCTCTATCACTTTTAAAATAGCCATTCAATAGTTATGGCCAAGGTTAAATTTATACATTTTGCAGGCAAACAACGGACAAGCCGAAAACTATAAACATATATATGCATGTATACGGGGCCATAAAAAGATACAAATATAAATAAAAACGTGTTTGTGAAACTCGAATGCCCCCATTGGCATCTTGGTCGGTAAAACAGCTGAAATGTCTTTCACATTTTGAGGTAAAGGTCACAAGGACAAATTCGGTATTAATGTAAAGGTCTTGTCACAAGGAATGCATATGTGAAATATGAAAGCCCTATCACTTAGCATTCAAAAGTTATGGCTAATGTGTAGGTTTTCGAAAGTATGTCAAACTCCAAGGTCAAGGTCAAAAGGTAGAACAGTTTGGTCTTGCCACAAGGAAAATACATGTGAAATATGAAAGCGCTATTATTTAACTTTTTCAAAAGTAGGTCAAATTCCAAGGTCAAGGGTACAAGGTCAAAAATTTTGGTATCCATTGAAACCTATATGCATGAGAAGGCCCTATCACTTACCATTCAAAAGTTACAACTAAGGTTAAACAAAAATTCAAAAGTAGGTCAAACTGCAAGGCCATGGTCACAAGGTCAAAGTTTTTGGTATCCTTGGAATGGTCTAGTCACAAGGAATATACATGTGAAATATGACAGCCCTGTCATTTACCATTCAATAGTTATGGTCAAGGTTAAAGTTTTTCAAAAGAAGGTCAAAAATTTTGATACCCATGGGATGTTCTTGTCATATACATGTAAATCACTCACCATTCAAAAGTTATAACCAAGGTTGAAGTTTTTGAAAAGTAGGTCAAACTCCAAGGTCAGGGTCACAAGGTAAAACATTTTGGTATTCATGGAATAGTCTTGTCACAAGGAATACACATGTGAAATATGAAAGCCCTATTACTTACCATTCAAAAGTTTATGACCAAGTACCAACCCGTCAGGTACTTGGATCTTACCACTAAAGTTTTTACGGTTGGTCGAGAGGAAAGTTCACATACCTCACCACGAAAGTCTCGTTTTTGCCTGTGCACCTTTGACCTTCTTTGCAAGTTGACTTCTCTCCTTTTTGTACACGATTGTATTTAGACAGCAATTCTGTATATTGATTTGATCAACAAGCATTTGTTGAGACCATTCAAACGACAATTCCCTGGCGAGTTAGCCCATCTATATAATAGCAATGCAATAAACCCTTGGTTATCAACGATGGCATACTAGTAAGCATATCTATGTACATTGTACTCGTATGTTTGCTTTTTTTCTTGTCTTATTTTCGTTCTTTGTAAAGTTTGTTTGTAGCGTCATATAAGAAAAGAAAGGAGGGGATCTCCAACAGGGCCCTTTTGCAGCACCAGCCAGCTTAAAAACATCAAAACACAGAGAAGACACATACAGCAAGACACACAAGGGAGACGAGGCACGACAAACACGACATCAAAACACAGGGAAGACACATACAGCAAGACACACAAGGGAGACGAGGCACAACAAACATGACATCAAAACACAGAGAAGACACATACAGCAAGACACACAAGGGAGACGAGGCACAACAAACATGACATCAAAACACAGAGAAGACACATACAGCAAGACACACAAGGGAGACGAGGCACAACAAACATGACATCAAAACACAGAGAAGACACATACAGCAAGACACACAAGGGAGACGAGACACAACAAACATGACATCAAAACACCAAACATAGAAAACCACACATAAACCAACGAGACCAATAGGTAATTGGTGCCGACTTAGGACGGTCATCTGCCACGCAAGTAGCAAATGGTGTGATCATCAGGATTACTTGATCACAACCCTCCCGACTTTCCGGTTACACAAGGGTATCGAAGAACGCACAATTATTGTGTAAAATAACCTCCCCACTGTAAGATGAACACACAAACAAGACAGCGAAACGCAGGGACCCAAGCAACACATAGATGAATATGTAAATTGATATAAAAACAAAGGGTGTACGAAATACAGTCTGTGCTATGCCGCCTGTAGCAAGCTCATAAATGTTATCACCAAACGTGTCCGACCGACATTCAGAGAGGACAGGTGGTCGGGGCCCTGCCAACTCTAAAGAAGTTAAGACAGGGCCCGTCATAGAGTCCCGTCTTCACAGACAGTCAGAGTGCAAGTCTTAAGAATGCAATGGTACAAGACTGTAGATTGGTCAAATACCATGTCGAATGTCCGTCTGGTGACATTAGGATCATATTCACGTTTCACGTTTGTTCTGGGTTTTTTTTTTTTTTGATTTTCACGTAAAAAGGCGTTTCTGACGCAATTTCGAGACAATTCTGACGCAATTTTAATGGTAATTCTGTCTGCCTTTGACCCATCTAATTTTGACTATTACATAATATGTCACCGGCCATAAAATTAGGTTGCGACCTACTTAGTACCCAAAGTAATATACTCTGTTGCTTGTTAACAAAAGAGACTGATAGTAATTTTCGTAAAATTTCCAAAACGTCTTAAAAAGTAGATTTGAAAGCGGAAACCTTGACCTAACATTTTTTTGGTACATGTAATTTGTAAATTTCTATTATGAAAATCCAAAACATACATCCTCTAACGTACTAGATGATCTGCGGGTGTTGCATGCAAGCAGGAGATGCTTACTCTTCCTGGGCACCTGGTCTCACTCCCAATTATCGGGAGTTCGCTTCTTTTCATGTGGTGGAGGATTTTGTTTATTTGCTTTCGTTCCTGTTTTATCCTGATTTTGTATGCCTTTGGTTTCTGATTTTCTGAATTATCGATTTTGTGCTGTATATAGGGATATGGTCATTATCCATATTTGCCATGTAGATACCGTATGACGGTAGTCTGGGAACATTTATCTCCGTCAAGCCAGGGAAAATGTACAATGTCGAATCCAAAATCATCTCTTTTGTCATACACACTTGTATGAATCTCGCTGATTACAATTTCGATATTTAGATCCAAAAATGTTGTTTCTGCGTTCGTAATGTTTGCCTTGTTTAATGTCAGTCCCCGTGGATAAATTTCATTCTTATATGTTTCAAAAAAAGGGATTGTCAATAGTCAGAATATCATCCAAGAAGTACAATTGAAAAAATTCAAATCATCAACTTTTTTGTGCTTCTGAAGATTTTGGATAAATTATTTTTCATAAGTGAATAAAAACAAATCTGCATCAAGACGAATACTCTGTATATAAACAGAGTGCATAGCTACATAGTACACTTTTCTTGTGTGCACTCGCTATTTATCACTCGTTTGGCATATGATCAGCCTCAATAGACTTTCTCTTTGCTCACTTTAAAGAAAAGACCATGTACATATTTTGTATTATTTATTTATTCATTTATTGGTACAAAGGGATGCTTCGGATACTTTTTGAATACATCTGTATTTATCCGATGATATAACAAGAAAATGTTTAGTGACTGCAGCAATTGATATAATTATTTACATCTTATGAATTGTGTATAAATAAAAGTTTAATCAACAATAATTGCTCTTGTCAACTATGGTTAGACATTGTATGAGCTGGTAATGCACTAGATTAGACCTCCGAGACTAATCCTTCTGTAAAGGTTGGAATTCTGAGTAAGTCTGATTTTCGAAAGTAGCTGTAGTGGATGGCTCAAAATCAGGATTAGAATTTGCAGATCGGGGTCTGGAACAAAACAGAAATTGCATCAAATCAGCGAATTATAAACGAAAACATAGTTCTTGCTATAAAACGATAAAATGCATTAAAATAGCGAAAAACAGAAATACATACAGATTTGCTGTAATACTTCATTTGCAATGAAAATTATATAAAACGATCAAACAAAGCCACACCTGCGTTTACAGAGGTATACCAAGATCATGACTGTGCCGATGACCACTATGACAATGGTGAAAGCTATAACTCCTACACGCCAATGGTCAGTGTTCAAATGCTGTAAAATAAACCATCAACGTGGTCAAGGCTAATCACAATTCTTTTTTAGGGTCCCACTTAATTTCAAATTTAGAAATTTTCGTCTGTTTGTCGGTTATGTCCATTAACATTTTGGTTGTAACACGATATCTATATATAGGATAATTCTATAATAAGAGTAGGAGTTTTAACCACTGAAGCCAATTAGGACCACTGATTTTTTTTTATTCATCTTGAAAATCGAACTTTTTATCTTGAATGTTTAACTTACTATCATAAAAAATTCAACTTACTATCTTGAATTTTCAACTTACTTCCTTAAAAATTCAACTTACTAACTTGAGTGTTCAACTAACTAACTTGAGTGTTCAACTAACTAACTTGAATTTTCAACTAACAAACTTGAATTTTCAACTAACTAGACTGAATTTTCGAATAGCTATCTTGAAAATTCAACTTACAAACTTGAATTTCAACTTTAGATACTACCTTGAATTTTCAACTTACTTTGTTAAAAATTCAACTTACTAATTTCAAATGAAAAGATATTAAGTTGGAAAATTTTCATGGTAATAACATGGAAGTTCAAGATATAAGTAATAAGTTGAAAATTCAACAAAGTAAGTTGAAAATTCAAAATAATAAGTTGAAATTTAAGATGATATCTTAGAACTTCAAGATAGTTAAAAATTCAAGGTACTAAGTTGAATTTTCAAAATAGTAAATTGAACATTCAAGAAAGTACGTTGAAAATTCAAGTTAGTAAGTCGAATTTCAACAAGTTTAACATTCAAGATAATGAGCTGAAAATTCAAATTAGTGAGTTGAATTTTCGATATAGTAAGATGAAAATTCAAGAAAGTAAGTTAATAACTTAAAATACTGAGTTGTATTTTTAGATATAGTAAGTTGAAAATCCAAGATATATACAATGTAGTACGTTAAAAATTAAAGTTAGGAAATTGAATTTTCAAGATAGTAAGTTGAAATTCAAGATAGGAAGTTGAAAATTTAAAAAAGTATCTTGAAAATTCAAGAAAAGTACATGTATCTTGAAAATTCAAGAAAAGAATTTTCAAGATAGTTGGTTGTTATTATTAAATTAAACTTTATTTTACAACGTTTAACAAACAAGTTACACAACTTATATCAATGTTTCACGTTGGCTCAGCTTTTGGCGTGAGGGGGCCAAGGAGCATGAGGAAACGGGAGAACTCGGAGAAAAACCCCCTGCCGAGGCCTGGGTAGGGGACCACCTACCCCTCCACATAAGACCTTTCTCCGAATCTGGGATTCGAATCCGGGACCTTACAGGTTAGAAGTGAGCACGCTACCACTGTGCTAATCCAGTGTGTTGATAATCAAGATAAAAAAACAAGAGCCCCAGGGGGCACAACGCTCACCTGATACCCATGCACGCTCTAATTGACATACTGACATTGAATACTGATAGTGCCAGTACCAGGATTTTAGCCCACAACCTTTCTATCAAGATTTTTGCCGGATGCAGACAAGTTTTTTTTTTCAGACAATCTTTAAAAGTACAAACAAGAGAAAATAGTCACATTTCAAAACAACAACTTTTTTACTGATTTGAAAAGATGGATTATGCGATCCAAAGTCATATGCCCAGCTAGTATAGTTAAATTATGCAACATCAAAAATAAAATCATTTTGTAAAATTCCACATTAATGTGCAACAGAAACAGAATAAAACAATGAAATGATTTCATAAATTAAGTTTATTTAAAATTGAACACCAAACCTTTCATTATTAATAGCTAGTATGCCAGAAAATAATAAAGCCTGTGTTTGTGAAACACGAATGCCCCGCGGTGGCATCTTTGTTGGTATAAACACCATTTTCTGTTAAGTATGTGAGAGGTCAGGGTCAGAGTAATGTTGGTATCAATGGAAAGATCTTGTCACAAAGAATACACATGTACAATATGAAAGCCCTATCACTAACTATTCAAAAGTTATGCCCAATGTTAAAGTTTTTGAAAAGTAGGTCAAAGGTCAAGGTCAAGGTCACGAGGTCAAAAATTTTGGTATCAATGGAAAGGTATTGTCACAAGGAATACACATGTGAAATATGAAAGCTCTATCACCTTCCTATCAAAAGTTATGCCCAATGTAAAGTTTTTCGGACAAACAGACAGACGGACAGGCCAAAAACTATATGCCCCCATATCTTTGATTGCGGAAGCATAAAAAACAAAGACTTTTCGGTTTTGCCTTTATTCATATTAAATTATACAGAAATTTATGAATGAGAGCTTTTGAATAGTATTGATTTCATCTTAATACATGTAACGTGCAGTCAAAATCGTGTTAATCGAATTAACACAGAAAAGTTGTTAGCGGACAATATTAATTCAAGTGAGTTGTGCAGAAATTGAGCCAATTTATTTTCCAAACAGCAGTGTACGGTGTATCAAACCTCATGACCCAGTGAAGCCACTTGGACAAATTATTTTCGGTAAATATGCTGAAATGCGGCGCTTGGAAATGTATTTTTAGCAAATCAATAGTCGTGATAAATTTAACTTCGAACTTGATCTTGTCTTTTATGCAATCTACAGATAGGTTTGAAAATATGCAAAATTCAGAACATTTTCGATGAGGACGCAGAGTTCCTGTAAAAAAAGTGAAATTTGCGAAAAAAGGACATGCATGACCCCCCCCCCCCCCTTTTTTTTCTTTACATTTTTATGCGTGCCAAAGATTCGCAATCAAAAAAGACCAATTTTACAGACTTCTGGGCATTTCAAGTCAGTCAAAATTTTTAGTGTGCACCTTTTTATTTCCTGTAGTTACCCCTACTAAAGGGGCAAGGAGGTATTGAACCAATCAAATCTGTAACACAAGATATATGGCGACTATGTTTACCATAGATACAGAAATAAGACAGAGAAAATAATCATTAAATAGGGAAATTGTTCTGAAATATGCATGTATGAAAAAAAAGCAATCCAAGGAATGCTTGTGTCGCCTGCGTAGCGGATTTTTTTTTTTTGAAATTAGGTCAAATATCAAGGGCAAGGTCACTAGGTTAAAAATTATGGAATGTTTAGAAAGGTCTTTTCATAAGGAATACAAATGTGAAATATCAAAGCCCTATCACTTACCACTCAAAAGATATAGCAAATCATAGATTTGTTGAAAAGTAGGTCAAATATATAGGGCAAGTGCACGAGGTAAAACATAGGTAATCACAGATTACGAAGCTCACCTCGTGACAGCAAAATTCAATTCAAACATATTTCTTAGTACATGTATATTGGCTTTTAAAGGCAAAACCACTCCAGCAGAAAAAGTAGGTCAAGGTCATTTTATGAAAGTTTGATCAAAGATACATCCAATATGCAAGTTTGGTACATGTAGCAGTTATACTTTGCTCAATATTGGCTTTTAAAGTCAAAATCACTCAAGCGGAAAAAGTAGGTCAAGGTCATTTTATGAAAGTTTGATCAAAGATTCATCTAATATGCAAGTTTGGAACATCTAGCACTTATACTTTGCTCAATATTGGCTTTTAAAGGCAAAATCATTCAAGCGGAAAAAGTAGGTCAAGGTCATTTTATGAAAGTTTGATCAAAGATACATCCAATATGCAAGTTTGGTACATGTAGCACTTATACTCTGCTCAATATTGGCTTTTAAAAGCGAAATCACTCAAGTGGAAAAAGTAGGTCAGATGCTGCATCCGATGCATGGGTCCATCTCGGCATCCAAAGATGAATCGCTTGTGCAAGTTTGGTTACTGTAGCATTAGTACTTTGTCAGATACTGAGCTACCCCAAACTTCTTATCCAAATCACTCAAGCGGAAAATGTAGGTCAGATGCTGCATCCGATGCATGGGTTCACCTCAGCATCCAAAGATGAATCACTTGTGCAAGTTTGGTTACTGTAGCATCAGTACTTTGTCAGATACTGAGCTACCCCAAACTTCTTAACCAAGTCACTCAAGCGGAAAATGTAGGTCAGATGCTGCATCTGATGCATGGGTTTACCTCAGCATCCAAAAATGAATCACTTGTGCAAAATTGGTTACTGTAGCATCAGTACTTTGTCAGATACTGAGCTACCCCAAACTTCTTAACCAAGTCACTCAAGTGGAAAATGTAGGTCAGATGCTGCATACAATGCATGGGTTCACCTCAGCATCCAAAGATGAATCACTTGTGCCAGTTTGGTTACTGTAGCGTTAGTACTTTGTCAGATACTGTGCTACCCCAAACTTCTTAACCGGACGCGGACGCGGACACGTGGGGTTATAGCATAAGCTCACTCAACTTCGTTGAGGTGAGCTAAAAATGATGGTATGTGAAGAAAGGTCTTGTCACATGGAATGCACATGTGAAATATCAAAGCCTATCACTCAGCAATCAAAAGAAATAGCCAATCTAAGATTTTTTGAAAAGTAGGTCAAATATCTAGGTCTTGGTCATGAGGTCAAAAGTTATGATATGTGTAGAAAGGCCTTGTCACAAGAAGGAATACACATATGAAATATCAAAGCTTATCACTTACCAATCAAAAGATATAGCAAATCTTAATTTTTTTGAAAAGTAGGTCAAATATCTAGGTCAAGGTCATGAGGTCAAAATTATGGTATGTGTAGAAAGGTATTGTCAAAAGGAATACACAAGAGAAATATCAAAGCCCTATCACTTGCCAATCAATAGATATAGCCAATCTTGGTGTTTTTTTTTTAAAGTAGGTCAAATATCTAGGTCAAGGTCATAAGGTTAAAAAATATAGTATGTGAAAAAAGGGCTTGTCACAAGAAATACACATGTGAAATATCAAAGCCCTATCACTTACCAATCAAAAGATATAGCCAATCTTAGATTTTTTGAAAAGTAGGTCAAATATCTAGGTCAAGGTCACGAGGTAAAAAAATATGGTTTGCGTAGAAAGGTCTTGTCACAAAGATTACACATGTGAAATATCAAAGCCCTATCAAGAGAGAGATATAGCCAATATTAGATTTGTAGAAAAGTAGGTCAAATATCTAGATCAAGGTCACAAGGTCAAACATTATATGTGTAGAAAGGTCTAATCACAAGGAATACACATGTGAAATATCAAAGCCCTATCACTAATCAATCAAGAGATATAGCCAATATTAGATTTTTAGAAAAGTAGGTCAAGGTCACAAGGTAAAAAATTATGATATGTGTATAAAGGTCTTGTCACAAGGAATACACATATGAAATATCAAAGCCCTATCACTTACCAATCAAAAGTTATGGGGTGTGACACCCAAGTGTGACAGACAGACGGACAGCAGAGGGACGGATGGACGGACAGACGAACAACAGACAAAGTGATCCCTAAGTGTCGCTGTGCTTCGCAGGCGACACAAAAAGTCAACATCTTAAAAATAAATTCAGCGTATATTTGATAGCGTATGTGGCCAAGTTAATTCGAAGTATGAAAATAAGTACACAAAGCCAAACTAGCTATAGCTTGTCTTATTTAAAAAATCATTAAAAATCTAAAAGTTGATATTTTGACAAAATTCTTTCACAGTTTCATTTCTAGCGATAAATATAAAAATAAAAAGAGAAAAAAAAAACTGAAAAAAAAAATTGTTGGGGTCCCGCCGGGGTTTGAAGCTACTCCCCATGGGTCCATTTGGCATGGAAAACATACATTATACCTATGTACAATCTTAAAAAATATTCCTTAAAAATCCAAAAGTGGATATCTTGACAAAATTCTTTCACTTCTAGGGTACCATGCATGAGTACCTCATACCTACAAACTGTCATGACAATCTGAAGAGTGGTTATAGAAAAGAAGCAGAAAATGTATGAAAATCAACCCCCCCCCCCCCCCCCCCTTCCTTTTTACATAAGAAAAAAATTCATAAAAAATCAAAAAAATAAATTTTAAGCATAAAATACATATCAAAGCATTAAGTAAGTTAAATATGATAAATATGTAGTAAATGAGTGTGTAAAATCATACACTTATTGAGTTATTTAAAGAAATAGTGCAAAAATGTGCATTTCTGACAAAGTCCGAAAAGACATCAAAAACGCGTCAAAAATTTGACTTCGAAGTGGAATAAAAAATAACAACACTTCTTAAGACATCTCTCTAGATCATCCTGATGCTTTCGGTTTGTCGATACATGCTTCGGTTCTGAAGAAGAAGTTTGTCAAAGGAGGGTACCCCCCGTGACCTACTTTTGGCTGTGGTGGCGCCACCTGTTGACAGATCCGGACGAAAAACAACAACACTTGTAGGGGACCATGAGTACTTCATACCTACCAAGTTTCATCAAAATCCCTTCAGCCGTTCTGGAGAAGAAGTTTAAAATGTGAAAAGTTTACGACGACGGACGACGGACGACGACGACGACGACGGACAACGGACGCAACAGTATGACAATAGCTCACTTGAGCCTATGGCTCAGGTGAGCTAAAAACCAGTGACCCTAATTGGCTTCCGTATTTAATTCATACGTATAATTGAACTTCAGCTAAATAATAAAATCCATAAGGCGTTCTAGATAGTACATGCATGGTTCATTGAAGGATCCTTGAATGATGTTAAACGCCTCAAATTCAATAGCATCAAATCAGCATGGACCAGACATGCACGTTTCGGATAATTAACCCTCGTCAGTGATCCTCAATCTAAACAATGAAATGTGGCCAAAGAGTGTGAAAGTTATTATGTCTAAAATGTACCAAAAACGTAGCAAGATGACTGTACATTTTCTTTAAACTTCAAAGTTGAATCTCGTACACTTAATCCTTAAGACACAAACACCAAACGAAAGTGACGATACAATATAAAGTGAGCTAAACGAGTGATACTTATTGCAATCAGGCTTTTTTCGAATTAATGTAATCATTTTTATAAACCAATAACTCACGTCTGGGGAATGCGGATCTGGATCTGGTACAGTACCAGCTCGTAAAATTCCAAGAAAATCTAAATCATGGACATCAAAACTCTTTACAAGACCATCCACGTGTCCAGGACACACTTTTGTGTTGTTTATGAAAACGTCAAAGGTTACGTTGGTCGGCGAGGATAGCCTGAAACTACAAGATACAGAGAGCGAATGTGCAGTTTGATCGGGATAATAAGCGATATAATCAATACGAAGGCTCTAGTCACAATTTTGGCACAAAGGATATCAAAGAAAAACTAAAACTCGTCATTGACCATCGTCTACTGAGTATTTTACTTTGCACTTCCTTGTATTATTGCATTAATTGAAACATTAAGAAAACTGGCGTCTATCTACTTGGCAATTCTATAGGGACGTGGTAACTAGAACCTGCCGATTAAAACCAGAGTCCACGGTATACTGCTTACCCAGATTTTGTTACAGTAGTATGACTTAAGGTGACCGTTATAGCTGCTGACTCATGAACGATGTGTTCCTTTAAGACCTCCAGTAGTCTATCCTCAAAACTATCATCCATGTTGTTTTTCAAGAGGAACGAGGATGTTCCTGAAACATAGTTAAGGCTTGTGTTTAGGAGTGCTCAATCAAACCTTGTTTGTATTTACATGTATTGAAACCCAAAATCAAAATAATATTAAGTTCTAAAGGTATTTTTTATCTGTATGTAGATTATTACCATTTGGATTATTGCAGTGGTCATCACAGTTACCGCCAGAACATTCCTTTTTCAGACCAAGGATCTCATGTTCACATGTTTCACCTGTCCATTCAGGTGGACATTCACATGTGTACTGGTCACCTCTAACAAGACAGGTTCCATTATTACGACACTTGCTTGAAATACAGTTAGTCGCCTCTTTTTCATTACACAAAATACCAGTGTATCCTTTTGAACATACACAAACTAGGGAATTTTCTTTCTTACTAAAGAGACATTTCGATGCTCCGAAGCACTGAGAGCAGCTTGTGATCTTATCACAAGTTCTGCCTGTAAAACCATTCGAACATTTGCAGTAAAAATTTCCTCTCGTGTTGATACAAAGTGCATTGTTTTCACAAGGATAATTCTTGCACTCATCCAGATCAACCTCACAGTACCGCCCTGTCCAACCCGATGCACATGCGCAAACAGGCACACCATTTTTCTTGAAACAAGTTCCGTTATTCTGACATGGAACTTCGCCATGGAAATCACACTTCTCTGTCCGTTCGGAACAAGTAGATCCAATGAATCCAGATGGACAGTTACATCTAAATGTTCCTTCCATGTTTATACAAGTTCCTCCATTCAAACATGGCGACGGTCGACATCTTTCTATTGCTTGATTGCAAGTTTCACCTAGATTAGAGTTAAATTACATATACATGTAATGAGATATTCTTGTAAAATGAGTTATTATATATGATACTATTTAAGGGTAAGAAACTAGCTGATAACATACCGTTATAATCTGGTGGACATAAACATGATATCTTTTTGTCTTGTTGAAAGCAGGTTCCTCCATTTTGACAGGGATTTTGCTGACAGATACCTGCATCGACATCTGTATTACAGTTGTCACCAGTCCAGCCTGGTGATGAAAAAAGGATGATGATATCAGAGAGAGATTGGTAAAATTCTGCGTGTATGAGTGCAATGCGAATGGATAACTTTAAGTTTATCATTTTTGTTCAAACTATCAATATTATACCTAGTCCTTTGTCTATTTTGAAGATGCAATAATGATTCATTTTGAAGTATATCTTACCTTGTAAACACAATTTCTGGCCTGTGATTGGATCACACTTGTAGTGTCCATTGGAGTCATCATCACGTGGTACACAATATACATCGCAATAATCTCCATGGAAATACACATTGCAGAACACTTTCACTTCTGTTTTCATGCTTCAATATATATGTGAATAAGTGCGTTAACGATTGCAAGAGGAAGTATACCCGACAAGAGAAAAAAAATAGAAACGCACATCATATTATATATATAGTAATTTTTTTCAGTTGATCATAAATATTAATATTTAGTTAGACATTTTATTACAGTTTTCTTTTTCCAGCAATCGAATTATCGAGGATAAAACACGTTTCGATAATTTTATTTTCGCATCATATCACAATGATAGTGCTGAATACAGCGCGTTGTTTCTAGCTCATGTTGCATGGCCGCAGGTTTGGTATCCTTCTGAAATTTTGTTGTTTGACCACTTTCAGTAAATTTTCACTAAAATATAGATGAATACTGGTTTCTCTATTCGATTCTAGTCAAAATATGCCAATAAAAAATTGGGTTATGTTTTACAATAAAGGATATCAATATTTTGTAATTCTGATCCCAAAGGAACGACAATTTTGTTTTCAGCCATTCTTATCTATCTGTTGCAGATTTATCTTAAACATCGCATTGTAACAATCAAATGAAATACCAGAAAAGCTTAAAACTAACGTCCAAAACCATTGCAAATGCACGTAAAAATGATCTGTCAAGATCGAGGTATTCTTTCTGAAAACTGTGCTTGTGAAAAAAGGTCCTGACAGACACTAGCTGTAATATGGTAATTTTGTGCTTTGCTAGACATTAAAGGGCGAAAAATATCAAACCATGGACTTCATTTTCAAAAGAGTTGATGTTTGGGATGTGTTCCTCAAATTTAGATTTTCTTTTTTGATGACGTCATTTGAAGCAATTAAATGAATTTTTATTCAGGGAAAATTGTTCATCAGCATTGAAGAAAACGAATCGCAATGCCCGCTATCAATTTGGATGGGTTTAACAGCTTTACTCATTTATAAAAAGTAAACGGAATTCTTAGAAGCCACTTTGTGACATTGTGCTGACAGGTACCTTATCATAAAGACGGATTCGTTTGGCAATCGACAGGATAAGTCACTCGTATACCTACGATTTATGATGGAAAAGAATAGAAATACCTATAGATTACATAATATATTTTATAGAATGAAGGTTAAGTGGTGCGTGATGCAAAACTTGAACGTGACGTCAGAATATTGGAATATAATTCTATTTGCCTAATGGGCGTTCAACATGGGAAATCTACTAGTAATGTAAATATATAACTTCGTTCATTGCTGTATACTTAGGGAATAATTATTATGTTTGATATCGGTTATATAGCAAAACGTGACGTTACAACGTTAGCAGCGATTTTTTTTTTAATTTTACGGCCATAACCAAGGAGCGAAAAACTAAATGAATGAAAATCGACGTTATTGGGACGTTGTAATAGCAATTAAAGCCCCCCTTCACACTTTCACGGATCGGGCCACAGATAGCTACGGATCGAGAAGAATTTTACATCCGTAGCTATCCGTAGCTCGATCCGGCACTAGTCGTGACAAGTCGTAGCTATCCTTTGCAATCCGTAGCTATCCGGGATGAGACAGAAATTTTTTGAACATGTTCAAAATTTCCCACGACTCCGCTACGGATAGATTTGTCGTAGCGGAGTCGTAGGGGAGTCTTAGCAACCCGTAGTGGCGTCGTAGCTATCCTTAGGGGAGTCGTAGTAACCCGTAGCGCATTCGTGGCAATCCGGGACATTTTTGTAATAAAAATAGCAATACGACTCTGCTACGGATTGCTACGACTCTACTACGGATTGCTACGACTCTGCTACGGATTGCTACGACTCTCCTACGGATTGTTACGACTCTCCTACGGGTTGCTACGGATAGCCAAGGATTGTGTCTTATATAAACTTCAAATTTGTTAGGTTTCTGTGCGTTTTTCGGTCAATATATGAGTTAATACTTCAACTATTCAATTTCAGGTCATGATATAAAGGCGTGTATAAAACCTCAATACTGTTTTAAAACAATCGAGACCATCTCAATTTGAAAAAATTCGGTGTTTAGTAAATAATTATGGATTAAAATTACATAGGAAACTCAAGCCAGTCCTTCCAATCCGTACTGAAGTCGTAGCTATCCTTGTCCGAATCGTAGCTATCCGTACTCGAGTCGTGGTAATCCTTAGCAATCCGTACCTATCCGTACACGTGTCGTAGCAATCCGTATCTATCCGTACGCGTGTCGTAGCAATTCGTAGCAATGTCGGGACGATATCCGTAGCAATCCTTAGCTATCCGTACTCAATTCGTATCAACCCGTAGCAATCCGTACTGGAGTCGTAGGTTCATGGTTCATCGAACAATTTGCGTCCCGACTCGCCACGGATAGACCTTTTTTGGAGTCGTAGCGGAGTCGTGACTCGATCCGTGAAAGTGTGAAGGGGGCTTAACGCACAATATTTTTGATAAAATGACAAAACATGTATACTTCTTCTTGCACTCATTTTACACGCATTAGTAGAGATCTTACTTTGTTTTAGTCATGCTTTATTATTCCATTTAAAAAATGATAGCGTAGTCAGGTCCCCGGTACCCCTTTTGATTTTTCTTTTAAGACAAAACTCAAAGGGGTCCCAAAAGGGGTAACCTGACCATTTGATTGCAAACCTTGTTCTTGAGGCCAAATTGAATGGAATATACTTCGACTCCGATACATTCACTGCTGGTTTCCCCGTGAATACTTTGGAGAAGAAATCTACGTCATCATCACTATTGTCGTCCACGTCAGTCACCTTGACCTTCACAGCAACGGAACCCTATACGTTATGATTATCATTATACAAAATGTAGATGTCGCCACAAGCGGGCACTAATCTTCTAAAATTTGACAAAGTAGATGTCGCCACAAGCGTGCTCTTCTAGAATTCATATATGTACATGACTACATATGCAGTAGATTTCTTTTTTATGATATTTTTTTTACTCGTGTTGTTATGTATTCCATATTGATAAGGCTGACATTTATTTAAAACGCTGTGATCACTACTAATGTATTTATACTCTTGTATATTAAAGATACTTATAATCATTGAATGGAAATCTAGGAACGCATAATTTTCAAAAACTTTGCTGTATTGAGACTTACTGGCCATCTGTTGAATTTGTATACTAATGGATTTTGAAGCTGCCCTGCTCTGTCCAGGAAATTGATACTGTCCGAATCAGGGATTTCCCCTGTGTCCTTACTACCGTATCTACACATCTCTGAATTTTTCAGACTGCAACGGTATAATAGAGGTCAAACAATACAAGGAAAGCCATATTCATTTCAATGCTGGAAATGAAAAAAAAAAACCCAATTGTTATCCATTTTTTTTTTTAGAATTCGGGCATAACTGCAATGAAGACCTTATTGATGGATTCAGTGCAGTTAATGAATTTCGAGTTTCTGAACAGACTGGACACTTTGCTTGCAAGGATAAGGAAATTAGAACAGAAGTGATATGAACTTCAAGCTGCTCTGTAGTAATGGATTGATAAAGTAACGAAATCATAGATTTATCTGTAAGAGGATTCAGTCAGATTATGAAAACTTGATTTCCATCAAAGGGTTAATCAAATAAAATATAGTCGACAGGGCAGATTTTTATGATAAATATAAATCATGCAGGAGCTAGGCACTGTACGTATTATAAGACCATTATCTTACTTAAAACTGTCGTCAACACACACTAAAAATCGATGGTCGCAACTGCCGACTCGGACAAAGAACTTTCCATCACATGGGTGTCCGTTAGACCCCGTTCCGTCAGAATTCTGGTAGGAAATGAGGCGGATCCAGAATTGTCCAGAGGCCCTCACAGACTGAAAATTTTGTTTTATTTCTCTTGAATACGAAAATAAAAAACAATCATGTATATATAACGAAGCCTATGTTGGGAGAAAATTAGGAAATGTAGGAGCAATTTCCATATCAATTATGTAAGAGTCTGTATGCATAATCTTATAGTACATGCACCGTTGCAGAAACCAACAAAAAAGAAAATATAATATTTGAAATGAAGATAAATATTATACTTACACATATTAAGTAAGGAATGTAGAGAATCGTGTACATAATCACAGATAACAGCATCATGATGTGATGAATGAGAATCCACATTACACATTGAAGCAAATTACACGGTCCCCTTTGAACATCGTCAGTGCCGGTGGCTGGTTCAGTGACGTATGCAGGGCGATTGAGGCTATTAACTCACATCACCGCAAAATTTACATTCATGTCAATTATCTAAAAATTGTACTTACTCAGTCGACTATCCAGGCCACTATAGCCTAGGATGTGAATTAAACTGGCAATTTCAGAGTAATTTGTTGGACTTTTAAGTGATTGCTCCTATATGCTTATTAACAGATTGATCGATAAACATTTGCGAAAATTTAATGATTGTTAAAAGGATTTCTGAAGATGTTGTAAATGTATCTTTTTATTATCACACTACTCCGTCTTTGTCATGTTTTTTTTTTTTTTTTTTTTTTCACAATTGTCGATATGACGATTGACGTTATTTATCCAAAATCACTTTGAGAAATGAAGTTTTTGTCGCATTTTGAAAATGACCATATAAGTGTATCACTTTTATTCAAATGTGAATTGTGGGGAAGAGGTGTTTCCTCTTGAACGTTAATAAAAAAAGCGAGATTATCATAATTAACAATATGACCGTCAATGAGTCTCATGGGCAGATTTCAACTATAATACCCTTGGTCACGAATGATTCTAATCCTTCTACAAATATAACATCAAATGCACATTGGCTGTACCAAAGTAAGACAGGACAACTTCATGTCTCTTTATGAGTCCATTTACTTTTTGTTTTATAATTTATATCAATGCCAGGTGCGCCTTGAAATTATCTAATAAAACTACAGCAAAATAATGTACAAGGTCCAGTTCACAAACATTTGTTATAAAAAACGTTTCTATTACAGAGTTACAAAGGAAAGGGTTTATGTTTAAGCATCGATATCTTGACCCTTATTGAGAAGCTTCATTGAAAGTTTTTAAGGTACGTCCTTAAACTTATAGCATCCACACCGCCCTATATGGTATAAAACCCACAACTCGTTTCATTATACATCGTATGTGGTTTTTTGTTAATAAACTATACTATACTATGAAATGAAAATTCATTTGAGATCATATATATATGTATACTGTTTATAAAAATGTATTTTTTTTTTTTAACAATTCACATGTTCATTTTATATGTTTGTCATTCTTGCTTTGATAATACTTTAAATATATCCATTGTTCCTCTTGTTGCACATTGATGTGCCAGAGTGTACCAATAAAATCGTAAATCGATTGGTTTGAAAATATAAATCTGTGTATATATTTCCCCCTGGTTGTTTGTTGTTGTGTAGTTTCGTTTTCTTTTCGTTTTCTTTTTTTTTTTCTCGTTTCGCTGTTGTTGGTTTTTTTTTGTTGGGGGAGGAGGTTCTTTATTTATTTTTGGGGGGATGGGGTAAGGCAAAGTGATGTTCTCAACATAGGACCAGTTGGCGCGCAGTGTTTCGACTATGACGTAAGAAACGTTCATGCCACAAAACAAAGGCATGAAGCAATGTCGGTGTCTACGGAAAAACTCTTCTCTCGATCAGGGGAAAATAAATCGGAAGACGGAGGGCGAAGTGATGAAGATATGGAACTAAGACAGGTACGCACACACTTGGCTCTCTAAAAAAAGATTCCGATTAAACAAAGCATCCCAAATGTGAACGAAATGTATGGCATATAGTTATGATATGCTGCTCAGCACTGTCTACGCAACTCACCTCGGAGCCCTGGTCACAACCCGCCGTGTGTGCTTTTTTTTAAGGACATGCGTGTTTGTGGAGGCTACGTGCGCTACGTTTTTTCTGAAGACGCAAGGAAGGAAGTGGCAAGAGTACGGAAGGAGTTCGTCACGCACTAGACTAAATAATCCAGTCTCTCCGCTGTCGCTAACAGAGACTGAACCCCACTATGGTTGTTACAGAACGAAGTCGGACGAAACTGTTGCCCAACGATTTTTCCATGTATAGACCGTTAATATTTATTTTCTTGCAGGTAACATTGAAGTAAACATTAAACTAACTATCTCTACCCACCTCGCGTTTTTTTTTTCTCGCTTCGTTGAACATTGCATTTTTGCCAATTTTGCCTTGCCTATTTAGTTTGGTAGGGAGTTAAAATTGGCAAAAATGTGACAACGAAGCGAGAAAAATACGCGAGGTGGGTATAGATAGTCAGTTTAATGTTTACTTAAGTGTCACCTGCAAGAAATCAATATTAAAGGTCTGTAATTTGGAAAAATCGTTGGGCAACAGTTTCGTCCGACTTCGTTCTGTAACAACCATAGTGGGGTTCAGTCTCTGTTAGCGGCAGCGGAGAGACTGGATTATTTAGTCTAGTCACGCACGTCCCACGCACGGTTATATGGATGGTTACATGCATCATTTGTAGCGCAAAAAAGTAAGTGCGTTTCACGTACGTACGACTTGTGTGCAACTTGCTTACAACGTACTTTCTCCGTACGTCTTCTACGTTATTGTAAGGATGTCGAATTGACACTTACCGCTAACGCACGGAGTCCTTACTTCCTTGCGTCGGAGGTGCGTTGGCTTGCACGTACTTGCAACGTGCGTGTCGTACTTCTTGTTGAATTCTTAGACAGCATGCAGCGAAAGTTCTGTATGCACTAAAACTGCTACGTCCTGTCTGCGTGTTCTTTAATCCGCAAGGAGGACGTTCGAAACACATAATGACAACGCACGGATCCCCAAGGTTTGCCTACGTTTTTGCACGTACATATCACGTACGTGCACGCACGGCGGGTTGTGACCACCGTTAAGACCAAAAATCAAGAATGTTTTTTAAGTTGTTATTTTGATATTGTGACGTGCACGCACGGCGGGTTGTGACCAACGCTAAAACTAAAAATCAAGATTTTTTTTCTTCTAATTTTGATATTGTGAAATACTTCTCAATTTTATGCAACTAAAACTGAAATAATTACAATCATCATGATTAAATTGTGATGATCATCATTATCGCCACTACGTCGGATTAATCCATTTACTCGATCCCATCTTTAGAAATTATGATGAGCGTACATTTGATGATAAAAAGTATAGATAAAAACTTACAAGAAAACGATTGATCTATCAAAATCTCTACATCTTATCTGACTACATTTTTAGCTCATCTGATCGAAGCTCAAGCGTATACTTTTACATATGATTATAAAAAGCATAAAAGTTACAAGAAAACGATCGATCAATCAATAACTCTACATCTTTTCTACATTTTTAAAACCGAACGGGAAGCAAGCACTCAAGGTCCTCTACCACTTTTGTGTTTTTCTTTTCTTTTTTTTTTTTTTTGGAGGGGGGGGGGGGGGTTGGTTTTGTTTTGTTTTGTTTTGTTTTTGTTTTTTTCGTGACGATCGGTCAACAAATGTTGCTGCCGATGACTCTGATTGGCGGACACATTTTCGACTTCTCTGCAAACGCTGCACAGAATGACAAATATGGATAATGATCATACCCCAATACACATGCAGTACAAAATCGATTAATCAGAAAATCATAAACTAAAGACATACAAAATCTGGATAAAACAGGAACGAAAGCAAACAAAGTTACAAACAAAAACCTGAAAAGAAGCTAACTTATCCCAATATGGGAGTGAGACCAGGTGCCCAGAAGATCGCCTCCTGCTTGCACGTATCATGATTAATATTTTGGTTTTACCCGGTATGGGCCTTAACCAAAATATTAATCATGCCGGGTAAAGCCAAAATATTAATCATGATACATGCAACACCCGTCTCTTCAATTCGGCAAATATGTCACATCCGATTACTATCATTTTGGGAGATACACGTATATTCTGTGATTGGATGGTTGAAATGGTCTAAGACAGAGTATCATCCACCGTTCTGGACAATGTGACATAGTGTATGACAAGTTCCATGAATTACACGAAACCGTATAGGAAACAAATACTCAAGGTTCTTTACAAAGTTTGTGTTTTCGATCCGATCGGTCAACAAGTATGGTCACCAAGGCCTCTGATTGGCTGACGCATTTTCGACTTCTCTACAACCGCTGCACAGAATTTCACGAAACCTTACAGGAAGCCAATACTCAAGGTCCTCTACCAAGTTTGTGTTTTTCGTGCCGATCGGTAAACAAATATTACTACAAAGGGCTTTTATTGGCTGACACATTTTCGACTTCTCTGCAACCGCTGCCATGACTGTCAAGGCTCTGATCGCAACTTGCAACAAGGTCATAGGCGGCACAGGCTTGCAATATAACCTTGCCGTCATCGCTATTTTCCTACGCCAATTCACGTAATGATAAAGTCCGATAGATATCGCAGGTACGGCATGTCGTCACAGTGACGTCATTCGGACATCTGACGTAAACATCGCAAAAGATTCAAGGTAGAAGCACATATTTGAGCGTTTAGGGGCGAGTAAATGGGCAATGAAGGAAACGATTCTTATCTTGATGAAGGAAAATGTAAAAGACTCACGTCTAAAGACGGTAGGTTTCGATTTAAGGCCAGACTTTGTATTTTTATTGGAGACATCTCGCTCAACTGATCGTGTTGGCAACGTACGAATGAAGAAAGAATCCCTGATACTGCATCGTATTGCATTGAAACAAAGACAATGCTTGTACATTATATACCTCATAAATGTAGTTATACTTAGTGGTATATAGTTGCAATATTTTATTCACAAATACGAAGCCCCAGTTTCAATCTGCAAGAATCTTGCAGACAAACAATAGGCGATGACGGCAGAGGTAGATTTCAAAGTGAAGAAAAGCGGAACTGAAATCGGACACATGCGTGGGAGATTGGCTCTGATCGGTCGAAGCATTTTGGCCACTTTCAGCCCTTCGTCCGCAACTCAGGTGAGCGATGGGGTTTTGAGGTGAACTGTGCGGACAGTAGTGTTTTAAAACACCTTCAATAGACTTCATTGGAAAAAAATTAGAGTACATGTATGATTATGATCATCTGCTTCATGTAAGGCAATCCCAATAAAGTTGTTTGTGTATTCGTCTTAATTATTAAAAGGTTTCAACGAAGAATAACATCAAAAACTCCATCGTAAACGGTAGATCTATTTGATGCTGATTGATCAAACGGTTTTGTTTTGTTTTTTTTTTCAGGTAAAGTCGGATCCCATACCCTCGGGAAATGACGATGCCACACCCACAAGCACTACCACCGCCACCGACATTGACCTGGTCCTACCCACCTCCTCCACCTCCACCACCTCCTCCTCAGAGACCGTGTGTAGGATATGTCAGTCAGGATCACGTGATACATGTACGATCTTCTCATTGGTTTAAATATGTGATATTTCAACAACAAAATATATAAATGGTAAATGAATAACCAAATCAGGATACATAATTAAAGAGAAATTGAATGAAAACATAAGAAATACAAAAATAAAACAAACACAAAAAAGAAAGTGACCAAAAAAGAAAAAGAAAAGGCAATAAGTTAGAGGAGAGTAAAGCTCCTAAAACGCAAATTTATATTCTACGTCGGAAACAAGTTTATTATAATTTAGGCTACTTATGTAAAAACTGAAAAAAATAAAGAGCAATGGTTGCACTTTTCAGCGGAAGAGTTACAGACAACAGCTTGTGATTGTAAGGGTAACATGTCACGTGTACACGAAACCTGTCTACGTCAGTGGGTTCGGTATAAAGGATCAAACAAATGTGAGATTTGTAATGTCCGATTTGGAAATATCCTAGCTCCCCCAAACCCGGGTATTCTCCAACTTGAGGTAAACATCCTTTCATGTTTTTGGGCTTTTTTTGCACTACAAGGCTCTACATTTCGATCATCTTAATTTTTCGACCAATGAAAATGTCGACTGCATTATGAAATATCCATGACTGAATTACTTTCCTATAGAATAATTAGGTTTTCATCTGGTGTTCATTTGACATTTCACAAATGCTAAACCTTTTAATAAAGATATTATTTTCTAATTTTAGGCTCTGCAACAACTTCAATGGCATTTAGACAGGTCAAGGCCGTTCAATCGTCGTAAACGAGCGTTTATGTGCGCCGTGATCATCTTCCTTGTGATCGTCACATCCGTTACGTCATTGCTGACAGTCAGTGCAGATAGAGAGTTTAGGAGAGTAACAGAGAAGCCGTCCACCAAAGAGGAAGTAGAAGAATCTAACGTGGTGTTCTCTATCTGCATCGCCTTCTCATTTTTCTGTGCCACCCTCACTATCGGTCTCGTCATAATCTGGTTAGGAATGGAGTGCTGCTTTATTCTGAACCGTAGATCTATCGTTAGACGAGCGACAAGAAGGATATTTGCACATCCTCCTTAATGATAAAATATGGCCAAAGAAAATTGTTTTTCTCTTCTTTGTTCTAGTTACATGTATCAATTAATCGCGGGGATGTAGTCCTTGTCCTGTTTGTCTGCCAAACTTTAACATCGATCGTTACTTTAATCCCCTTCCAATGTTATCGCGATGCATAATGCGTTTGTCAGATAAACTTGGAATATTTTATAATACAAGTATTGCAAAATATGAGCAACAAAATGATTAAGATACCGGATTTGACAGTTCCACCGAATTGAGGCGGCGGGTGTTACATGCAAGCAGGAGATGCTTACTCTTCCTGGGCACCTGGTCTCGCTCCCATATCGGGAGTTCGCTTCTTTTCATATGGTGGAGGTTTTTGTTTGTTTGCTTTGGTTCCTGTTTTATCCTGATTTTGTATGCCTTCGGTTTATGATTTCTGAATTATCGATTTTGTGCTGTATACAGGGATATGGTCATTATCCATATTTGTCATACCGCCAAACAGACCACGTTGCAATGAAGACAGCGGACAAACACACAGACAGAAACGGTAGACACTACTCAAAGCAACAATGCAAACAAACAACCCGAGGGCAATGATCAACAATCTACAAAAAACACTCGTACCAAAAGGCTCGAGAAACGAACTAAGCAAATGCATTAATGATACATGAATACAAGCACATTTAAGGAGAAGGGCACAAATATACACACGGAATTGACTTTGGAAGACCTTTAGTTATCATGAGTCCACCCACGTATACTGACATGCAAAAGTGTAAAGTTGATGAACAAAGAAAAAGCCCTCTAAATTTGTTTTGATTTACTGACATTTTGTGACATAAAGTTTCCATCTTTAGAAGTTTCAATATCATTTTTCCCATCAAGTTACAGCCTAGTGTGTATTAATTTTCCTCTTGAACACATCAAGTACAATACATGTATAAGGGTATTGTTATTTAATTAAATTACTATCTAATTATCTAGTTTATTTTGCAATTGACAACATTTTAGAATTGTTGATGTTAAGTTCAAAACTGGCGACGTAATATTTGAATAGGCTTAAAACGTAGCGGCGCTCGACGTTAGTGACGTCATTATAGGCGACATTGTCTATATCATTTGTCTATATATACAGCTATAGATAAAAGTTCGCTCCGTACGTTTGTATAGGCGTTATACAGACGCTACGGAAGTAATTTAATTATATATCATTATGTAAGAGGTCTTCATTTGGACACAAATGACATCCATACTTGGCATAATCTGGATCATGATGGAAAAAATTCGGAAAGTGTGAGCTGGAATGGGAATGTAAGGTACTTGGTTTGCTACCGACACAGTTCTCTACCGATCCAGCCGAAGGGATACAGTGTGTATCCACATGTGTACCAATCCCGTTACAGTGTAACGAACGGACTTTGGAAGTTCCATGCCATGCATTACACAAAACAAACTTCTGCCACGTCGGATCGCATATGCGGTTCTCCTTACACATTATGGTACGTGCCGTGCTTTCCTTGTTGGCGACCTTCAAGAAGGTGAAGATGGAAGATGTGACGTTGGCAGTAGCAGCACTTGAAGGTGATGATCCTGTTCGGAAGGTACGAAGGTCGAATCCCCAATAACAGGTCGATTTAGTCGAGACATGATTTGCTATAAATTGAAGAATTCTTGTGTTAGAATCGAATAGCTCCCCTTGGGTCTGTCTCAGAATACGACATGGTGCCCAACCGTTTCTCTCTCCGGCTTTGATTAGATTTACAGTGCTGCTGATTTCGGGACTGGGACATACTTTGTATTGATTGAAATTTCTCTCCGTTAAATAATTTGATCTTATGTCGTTTAAGTTATATCCCCAGAAACATGCCGTATGAGGATGTACTTTTTCTGCAGCGTACTTTAGGACACTGAATAAAGTTGAAAAGAGATCATGGGCATATGGTGGCCTACGTGTATGGGCAGTTTTGAATATTTCTGACGGGGAATCTCTCTTATACTTCAGCCTAAGGGTGATACTGTTCAGATAGGATTTCGTGCTTGTTACCTCATTTATTCTACGACGTAAATCGTTTAGAGAGTGGTATGTGTACGAGTTAATCGGCCTCAAAGCGCTGTCGACAAGGGCATGGAGATTGCCCCAAGTAGATTTATCGTACACAGATTTGGAGTTGCAGTTGTGGGAATGGGAAAAATATGTCCTTGTTAGAAAATTTTTGAGGTTCCCGAACACTCTATGATAAGCAGCCCCTTTGTTTCCAAGGTTGTAAAAGTAAGTAATGATCGTGCTACATAATTTCTTCTGGGTATCTTCCATTGTGTGTGTTGCTGATATTATATTAGACTTTGCTGATTCGAGTCTTCTTGTTGCTTTCTGAAGCTCGTCTCTTGCTCTTTTCTCCTGCTGTACACTCTGGACGACGTCAACAATACCAAACCCAATAGCAACAATGCCCCCGATAATGGATGCTGCAAGAGCAATTCTGGACGTAACGCTTGCTACAGATTCAATGGCAAAAGAAAGGGCAGTCGTGGACAACTCTATGTCCGCTCCAATAAGGCTCATCCTAGCTTGCTGTAAGATGGCCTTAGACCATTGGTTATATCCATCCAAAGTGTGTGAAAAATCAGGGAAGTCTGCCTTGAGAGTGCCCAATATATCGTCAATTTGGACTACTGAGAAATTCATTTTAACCTGTAATTCTTCAATCTTTACCATGTTATTCCTGATGGATAGAAATTGGTTCTGAATGTCCGTAATAATAGATTTGAACTTTCCGACGTCACCATAAGTATGAATGAAATTATCCCGAAGATGTTGGACTTCAGGTTGTAGGTGCTTCTTTATATTATCCCTAGAAATAATAAGAAGTACTGTAACATGTACATCTAAATATATATTTGTAAGATTAGTTGCAAAACTTAAGTTCTTATTAATCTAATTAATCTTATCTTAATTAATCTAAACAGTAATGTTGTAAAATTCTTTTGGTCTATAAAAAACTCAGGGGATGTAATTGACAAAATGAAATCTAGAAATTTTCAAGCCAATACGATTACTTCATACGAATTTTCTAATATGTACATCACGCTTCCTCACGACAAAATTAATGATCCATTGTTCAAACTCATAAAATAGTGTTTTGATCGAGAGGGGAAATCTTATATTTGTACATCTGAATCAAAGGGTTTCTTTTCCGCTACAGAATACTAATCATACAAAACATGGACATGCAGTGACATGTGTATTGCCTTGTCCTTCCTTTTGGACAACATTTATGTAAGATTTGGTGATAATCTCTACAAGCACGTTGTAGGGATCCCAACGGGTACTATAATTATGCGCCTGTTGCAGATTATTTCTTTTTATACACGTATGAAAAAGAACTTATCCAAAATCTTCAAAAGCAAAGAAATCATGATGATTTGAAATTTTTCATTCGTACTTCTAGGTACCTGGATTATATTCTTACTGTCGACAATCCTGTTTTTGAAAAGTATAAAAGTGGTATTTATCCACAAGAATTGACTCTAAACAAGGCATACGTTATAAACACAGAAACACCATATTTAGACTTAAATATCAAAGCTGTTAACGGAGAGATTCATATATAATATTGTAACAAAAGAGATGATTTTCAACATAGAGAATTTTCCTTGGCTTGACGGCTATGTTCCTAGATATCTACATTTCGCAGCTCATCCGGTGTACTAGAGCATGTACTGATGTTTAGGATTTTCATAGTTGAAAACAAATTACAAAAATTATTGTCAACTTCTTTTGAAATTCGGATTCATACATGCAACAGAGTATATTACTTTGGGTATTTCACAGCCTGCATTTTATGGTGACACAATTAACAAAATAAGAAGAAATTGTGGTAGAATCATAAAATGCCTTTTATATCGTGGATATGATCCTTCTGTCACCAGACGGACACTTGGCTTGGTACTTGAGCTGACCAATCTACAGCCTCTTAAGCATTCTTAAAAAATGCACTCTACTGACTGTGATAACAGGACTCCATGACGGGCTCTGTCCAAACTTCTTTAGAGAAGACAAGGTCCCGACCACCTGTTCTCTCTGATCTCAGTCGGACTTCTCGGGTGTTCACATGCATAAACTCGCTACAACCGGCAGAGCACGGACTGTTTTTCGTATGCCTTATGTTTTTATATTCATTTACATATCCATCGGTGTGTTTCTTGGGCCCCTGCGTCATGCTGTCTGTTTGTATGTTCAACTTACAGTGAGGAGATTATTTTACACCACAATTGTGCGTTCTTGGAGACCTCTGGGCAGTCGAAAGAGTGGGAGAGTTGTGTGCACGTAATTTGCACTGGGTGTACACTGGTCTTCCTCCATTTGTGTATTACCATTCTAGTTTTTCTTTTTGTGTGTTTGTTTGATTATTTGTTGGAGCTTTCGGTGTAGTTGTTATTGCGTGTCTCCTTTCACCTGTTGCTTATTGAAGTTGTTTTGTCTGATGTTTGTTGTTTGTTGCATCCTGTGGGTGTGTTCCGCTGTGATCTGTACAGAGTTGTCTCGCTGGAGATCTCTTCCATTTCATTTAAGAACATCCGACTTCTTATGCACACACATTCGTTGTTAAACTTACTGCAAGTTGAAAAGATCACCAGAAAGCAACATAGCAGATATCACAGAGGAACACACACTGAAATATTGCAACACGGATACCAAAAAAAAAATATATATAACGAGATAAATAAGGACACTTACACAAAGAGACCACATTAAGCAAGCAGAAACTCCACGGAAACATGAACTATGAAGGACACCTTCTTCGGTGTTAGACTGAGACTCTTACCTCATACGACAAACACTTGGGTAGTACAGACAACCTCGCTTGGCTTGTACCACATGGAGAGTCGTTGTCGTAGCTGTGGAGGCGACAACCAATGCTGTGATAAGTGCGCTTCATAAAAAACAAAGGGAAATCGCTCAGATATGAATGCAGGAAGTTGAAAACAACTTTTTTGATAGATATGTAGTATTGATAGATATAGCCTCATCGAGTATCAACAGCCTATAAAATATCTCCATAATGATCTTCTTTAGGTAGTGTTCAAAGCACTTGAGAATTGAATATTCGTTACATGTCTTTCTATGTCATAAACTTTGTTTGGTGCGACTCTTTTGCGCAATCGATTTTACCCTTGAATTTTACTTTCATCGATATTTTATCTGTCAAACTCTGGACACATGTGAGTAATGAGTGAATGGATCAGGAACCATTAAAGTTTTATCTTGTAGATCTGAATGTTATTTTTTCAAGTTTTAAACTGTAAAAATGTTGTTTTATACCTACATTATAAACTTCTTCCTCGCTGGATTTTCATCGCCTGAAATTAAGATATCAATGAATATACCAATTTAACGAGAGGTACATTTCAAATGACATGAATATTTTTTCATTAGCATCTTCAGAGCATGCAACAAAATATGCACAACCTTATATGAGAAGAAAACTATAGTTACCACTCGAACACTCGAATCTCAGTGACGGATCAAGTGACCATATTGTCTTGGTTCCATCTTTCCTAGCCTCTAACATTCCTTGATAACTATCCTGTGGAAGCCTTGTTCCTTGACTTTGAACTCTGGAGATAAACTCGCCACTACTGTTCTTGATTCCTGAAAAAAAACACAGAATAAAACTGCACAAAATGTACAAAGAATGGTAACTTAGAACACCTTACTTCTCTCTCTTTTCGTTTTTATCAAGGAGCTATTATTTTTCTTCAAAGTGTTATTATTAAAAAAAAAAAACAGTCAATCAGGGTGTCTGTGTGTGTGTTTGTGCTTTCCAATCACTCCAAAATGCGTTTTTTTTTTTTAATTCTCATTCATTTTTGGTTACTAAAATTCAAGGTATGTATTTTACTTGAGTCTTTCATTTTCAAAACTAGCATGATTTGAATAGAAAGTTGAAATCGAAAATGATAACTTATTGGACTACAGGCTGCAAATTCCATGCGCAATCGTTTACCCAGAGCGGTATCCCTAAAAGAAATCGCCCAACTTTCTATGAAGCTTTGTTCTCAGATTCTATCCCACAACCATATGGTGACATTTGAGTAAGACAACATAATTTCATATAATAAATACCTATAGCCCAAGATTGAAGACGTTGATTGTAAAACAAATGTGCTCTTTCAGATCCGACAGATATGTAAGTAGGTACAATGTCATTGGTCTTCATTCTTTTGAATATAGCGACCGTGCGGGAATCATCTGGAGTCAAGCCTTTTACAAGGTCCACAGTGGAACAAAAGCCTGTTAGGACGAAAATTGAAACAAAAGTCCGTTCTCCTCAGTCATATTTTGTTGCTCACAATTGTTCATAACTTAAATGAAAACGAAGATTTTTTTTACATTTGGTCGTATTTGCAATTATTATACTAAAATAAAAAAAAAATCCAACTTAAGAAAAAAAAACCCAAACAACAAATCGAAATCTAATATAAGAAAAAGTAACAACAACAACAACATATCGAAATTTGCAATTCAAACTTTACCACAGGAAGACAGTGTGGTGTCCAGGGGTATGAGTCCCTGGCACATGTCTAGTGAATATTGGCAGCTGGAATCATAATGGCGCCCTGATGTATCACACACCATCCCGCCCTTACCAGAACATCGGGATGTCTTGTTAGTAGCACATATACATTCTGAACCATGGACCACTTCCCAGTCATCACAGTCTAAAAAAGCAGCGATATATGGATATTTCATTTTCTATATAATGGTTATTAGAAATATGCTACAGATCTATATCACCAATATTTTTGTCTCCTTTTCTTTGACGTATAATGAAATAATTGTAAAACGAACTTGTCATTTTGAAATATGAATATTACACATTGATTCAAACAGACCTGGATGTGAAGCATGATGTGTCCCTGTCCGTCTTTGTCTGTTGTGAAATGCCGACTGTAATCCCAAAGCTAAAGCTAAAATTAAAATCATAAAAAGTCTTAGGACAATAAATGTTCTTTTACAAAAACTTCAAAAATATGTAAGAATTAGACCAAGTTGTCTTTGTTTGTACCTGCAGAATCCTGGAACAACAATAAAACAACAAAACATAACCAATATGATAAATATTGTTTCCGCTCCATGCTGCTTTTGTGGGTTGTGATATTTCAATGGTTACATACTCTTATACCATTGCGGAAAACAAATATTGGACTGATTACTTGGTACGTAAGGCACGATGTAGTGGAGGTTTTAAAACATAATGTAAAATATAATGAATTATCTGAGATGAACACCTGGCTGAACTAAAGAATTATCGTGATTATCTCATAGACATTTTAACGTTTCCAATTTTTTTTGCCAATAAATCTTTTGGTTTTATTTACCAAAGAATACATACGTAGTAATATATTGAACCTTTATACAAATTCTAGACATCGGAATATTTGTCCGTACAGATTTCATTTGAGTAAGTTTTACCTTGAGTTTGACCATTCGGACTTACTTTGTTGTTTACCTATAGGTTGAGAAATATAAATACCGTAAAGCGATGTAGTCACGATCATGCCAGTAAAGTTTACATTATCCCCCCTTCTTCATATATGCTTTTTCTTTATGTGTATTTTGTTGTGATAATTATCATGTGGTTATGTATGAGATCTTTTCCCATATTTTCTGTGTATTCTCCACGTACATTTGAGCGTATGGGTATCTTGCTTTGGATAGTGTTTAAGTTCAAGTTTGCCCTCATTATAGGGTTGATGGAACATATAACAGACACAATACTATTAGTTACACGGTTAGTTAGTGACCTGATACGGAAAAATACATGGTGTGAAAAGAAAACCCGTATCGGGCGAGGCGAAAGCCGAGAATACATGGTGTGAAAAGAAAACCCGTATCGGGCGAGGCGAAAGCCGAGCCCGATACGGGTTTTCTTTTCACACCATGTATTTTTCCGTATCAGGTCACTAACTAACCGTGTAACGAATTTATCACGTCGAAGACCTCTTACTATATGTGTGGGGGTCTCTGTATCATAAATTCACGACGTCATAATATACTACTCGCCCGATACGGATTTACAAGCCCGATACGGCTTTTTTCACGGCGTCATGTGACCATGATCTGACCAATCAGATTCCAACATTTTTGTCTGAGGCGTGATAAATGTACGTATGCCAACACTTACAGTATCGTATTACGCCACGGTGAACAATGGACCAGAATGAAAGCAGTCTTCTACTTCATACTTGATGGGCTAAGTTCACTCACCCAATTTTTCTAGATACATGTACATGTACCTTTATTGGGTAGTTGATTAAGAACATATAAAATCTTCCGAACTTTTGAAATAAATCATTTAACTAACCAGAACAATCGATAAATGTGTGATGTGTTGCGACCATATATATATATGTGTGTTGCATCAATTTTTTCTCTGGTATCCAATTTGAAAACTGGAACAAAATCAAATAACTTTTTCAATGTTTTCGTACTAAGCTGGGTCAGGACCACATCCTTGGAAACAATAAAACGGGGTCAACGATGGAATAAATATAAATGATAGAGGTTATCTGACATTGAATAACATGTTTTCGTGACGTAGTTTCAAAAATATGTAGCCTGAATTATAGAAACCACAAAATTGATATGATCCTGTACAAAAATAAGTATCGTTCAAAACAATTATAAAAGTACAAGAATTAATAAGGTTATCTGACACCGAGTAACCTGGTTTTGTAATGTAGTTTCAAAGACATCTTTATTCGTAATAGTTTTACGAGGGTAGATTGACATGCACATACATGTACCATGCTTCATTTCTGACGCAGTTACGGGAAAATACTAATTAAACTTAAACGCCGCGGAAAGCTGTGTTGTTCCACCAGGACAATGCTCCTGTTCACAAGTCTGTCACTGCCATGGCTGCCATTCATGATTGTGGCTTTAATTTGATTGAGCATTTGCCTTATTCACCTGATCTTGCTCCATCAAACTTTCATTTATTCCCAAAACTGAAAGCAGCTATTTCTGGCACCAACTCTCAGTCCGATGATGACGTCATACTTGCAGTGGATGGCATTCTGACCAGTCAAGATAAGGAGTTCATTGAGGCCCTTAAACACAGATACTGAAGGTGATTAAGTAGAAAAATAATGCAAAATGATATAATTCAAGGCCTTTAAAACAGCGCAAAATAACAGGAACAAAATTAATTATGAAATAATTAATGATCAGATATTTCATTTTTACAAGAAAATACGAGGTAGGAAACTTTTAAAAATGAGATATGTAATGTTAGTACGAATTTCTCTCTTCAAACATTTTCTTTCATACATTTGTTGTACCTACACATCATAGATAAGTTTACCTATGAAAGAAAGCATCGATGGAAACCTTTACAATAAATATTATTACTTTTTGAACTTGATATTGGACACATCTTTTAGATAACAGAAATGTCCCAGGCTCTCAACAATATGAGGGCGTTTGCATTTCTTTGGAAAAGCCCTTTCTACTTGAGCAAACAATGTTTCCATTGTAATTTATCTAAATACATGTTGCTATCACCTCTAAATTAATTAAAATATGTTACTTTTGTATGTCTATTGGAAAGAACTTCATCTTTTGATACCAACGTTTGTTGTTTTGCTGAAATAAGAGCTGTCGGTTTTATGATGTCAGTTGACATCACATTTTCACAAACATATTTAGTATTCTATTTATCTTTTCAAAGTTTACAAATTACACAAAATACTGACACAATTTCAAAGATCTTTACATTTTCAATTATAAATAATTTGAGAGATAATTGAGATCCAGTGTCTCTAGTCATGAAGGTATTTTATAACGTATAGTCTCCTACTTTAAATCATCGAGTAAGACAAACCTTAGTTCAAACAGCGCCATTTTCAGGTGCTGCCAAACCTGAATCCCGTCCGTACAAGGTGGAGACAAGGGCAAAGTAAGCAAATACTTATCTATTTTTGCTCAACAAATTTTTATTGAATATTTTAAATTCATAATCAGACAACAGACAGAAAAAAAAATTCGTTCGAATATTTTGTTTGAATGATCGATTTTAATCTGCATCTAAACTGAAATGCATGGCTGTATCCTTCATTTTTGAATTTTATTTTACATGTCACGGGATAAATGATCTACGAGTTATATGTTTTAAAACATCTTCATGTTTCTAAAACTCTTTTTTTCTCTATCCTAGAAATGAAGATTTACTCTTGCTGCATTCTTCTATGTGTAGTTGCGGCAGCTGGTACGTATTTATTTTATATTTCCACATGAACAGACGTCTTTTAGAAATCCGTTATAATAAATCTAGATGCGAACAACTAGAACAAAAAGAAATATATTTGGAATATTGAACTTACTTTGTTATCAAAATATAGTTTTAAAGTACTAAGGTACTCTATTTATATTCTAGTTTCACAAGAAGTCAGCTTTATTCGCAAGGATGTCATAGAAGAGAAAAACGTAGAAGAGAAATTCGAAGGTAAGGTGAACTATGCCCAACAGTTACAAATCTTTTGAGTAATATTTATAAATTGTTCTTACTGAAGCTAGCGCTATGTCGCATCCATGTGAAAGCCAATCTCTGAATTTCTTAAATACCGGATCATGGGTTGACATTGAGCGAATAATGACGGTTGTCGCTAGCAAGCAGGAGATACTCAGTGGCGGATCTAGGATTTCAGAAAAGGGGGGCCCAAAGTTTCAGCTCGAAGAAAATTGTTCAAAGAAAAACTGACAAGCAAAAAAAAAAAAAAAAAAAAAAAAAAATTTCGAAGACGAAAAGACCTCCAAAACCTGAAGCTCAAGACTGGTGATTTTAATTAATAAGTTTGGGGGGGGGTCATTCCAACTGCATGTTGCATTTAGAAGATAGAGTTTCTTGATACGTTTACTTAAGTTTATAGGTATACTGGCGAGCGTAGCGAGGCGGAAAATTTTAAGATTTGAAGTTTTCTTTTTTTTTTTTTGTTTTGGTTCAGTCATCCATACATGTATATATACATACATGTATATATATTATTCTAAATTGGCGAGCGGAGCGAGCCGGGAAATTTTTGGAATAGATGGTTACATTTTGTCATAAAATTACAATATCTCTCTCATTTTCCATCCTCTATTTTTGTTTGACCAATTGGGGAAGGTTGGGAAGATTAGGGCATTGCAACCCCACTATCCACCTGTCTAAACTGGTTAGATCGGCCCATGAAAATGAAGCATTTGGTAATTATTCAAGTGTTAATTTAATTTTGAATTTTGTATATGTTTATGACATATGAATCCGTTCAAACACGATGACAAAGAAAGTTTAAGACAAAGTGAAGACGAAAAAATAGACAGCTAACGAAAAATTAAGTGTGGCGAGCGAAGCGAGCCGAAAATTTCCCCTAAAGTACAGAGATTAAGCATAAAAAGGGTATCCTGAATCAATAACTTTGGGTGAAAAAGGGGGGGCCCGGGCCCCCCTCTAAATCCGCCACTGATACTTACTCTACCCGGGCACCTGATAACACTCCCAGTGCTGGGATCACTTTTGCTCGATACATGTACATGGGTGACCTGACTTCATTTATGTTTTCTTTCCTTATAGCTTTTCTTTATTTTGTAGTCAAACGTATTGCCATTTTATGCATTATAATATAGTATCATATATAGGACATATCGCTCTGCTTGAATGCGATTGGTCAAGGTTGGAACCTAATCACATAAACCTTGACAAATGTGACCTTTCAAATATCGGTCAATTGTTAAATTCAGACCCAGAGTCAATATCAATGATTAAAATTGTTGTTGTTAAATAATTCTTGCATTAAAATACTATTCAAATTTAAAATATTTTTCTCTTAAGCACAGAATATCGAATACGATGGGGACACTTCTTCTCGTGGCGTAGCAGACGACTTCTAAATCACGGCGTGGTTCGCCTCTATAGTTCTCGGAAACGTTGATTATACATCTTTAGGCAATATCATGTGATAAATAGAATCTCAAATGAATTTTCATTTCATACGATGTATTATGAAACGAGTTGTGTGTTTTATATCCCCGAGCCTTGACGATTCTGTGCTTAAGAGAAAAATATTTTAAATTTGAATAGTATTTTAATGCATGAATTATTTAACAACAACAATTTTAATCATTGATATTGACTCTGGGTCTGAATTTAACTTTATGAAACTGCATAACGGGTGTATCATGTGATAAAATGTAATATGGTCCTTTCAATCCACTTACGGGTTTCATGATATTTAACAATGAATGAATACAACTAACAATTTTGCTTTAATTACTGCAGTTGGCCCGGTTCAAGATGAGCGATCCAAGAGAGGAGTGTTCGATGTACTTAGTAAGTTCATTCGTATAATTACGCATTAATGTTGAACGTTCATATATTCGCCACATATTCAATGTCACAGTACGTCTCACAACAAGATTTAATGTATACACTACTGTAACAAAGAAAATTGCTTCATCCATACATTTGTACTCTGAAATTGTCATATTTCTTGAAAAAAAAAATATAAGATTGATAAATCACCAATGAAAATGAGAAGGTAAGAAAAGAAGAAACTTACCCTCTGTGATTTTGTCATTCAGTTTATGGAACATCGATTTTGACGAAAGTTACCTCTCTTGGACTTACTCTATCCAACGCTTTAACAGGTAATGACATTTGAGAAAAGTTTCTTCAGTAAATACTATATCACTTTGATAGATCCGAAAGCTTATCTTGATTCTCGGTCATAATTCTAAATATCGACATATGAAATGTCGATTATATTATTATTTTTTCTAACTGTTGAAAAACAGCTTATAGTCCTTTGCAGTACAAGTGTATTCTCTAATAAATCTTCGTTAATTGCATTTAATGGATTCGATGTGCTAAAGATCACTTGTTGCGTTTGAAACCCTAAAAGAATGAATAACAACTACAGAAAATTAAGCTCGTGTTCGCTTTATACGTGACGTGTGGGTCTGTAATGATAAAATTTCAATAAATACACTATATTTTTCACGACATTAAAAAAGAAAAATACAGGTTCTTCGTAATAATACTATACTTATAAATTTCAAGAATTATAAATTGATTTCATTTTAGGTGGATGCGCTACGTATCATTCTATTTGCGACGACAAGAAGGCCATTGAACAGATCGATGGTCAAATCAAGGTAATGAAAAATGAGTATGAAAAGCTATACTTGGAAAACAAGAAATCATACATCGAATTCCGCGAGGCCAATACAAGAAATGCCTATATTTCATACTATATAAATGAAACGATGCGGGCTGTTGAAGACCTATCGGAAAAGCAAGAACGTATCTCGGATAAGCTTGAGGTCCAAATGCCAGAACTATTCAACATGTGGGTGGCCTCGAAGAATGCCACATCGAGCCAGTACATCAACTCATTGCTGGGAACTTTAGAGCTGAGTGTGAAGGACATCCAAGATATGGCAAAACATCAAAGAAACGAGGCAATCAAAGGCTTAGTCATCCAATGGCTAGTAGAAGCCGCCGTATCAACCTTCATCAAAAGCTACACAAAATCCTATAACCAAATATCCACGATGCATAGCGAGGATATCATGCACACTGCAATCTGGTCCGCCATGTTTTCAGCTGATCCCACGGAGGCCGGTATAATTCTGGATCAAAACCATCCAAGACATCAGGAGGTGATGAGAAAACACGGAGTACCAGCTGAAGTACCGGTATCCTTCAAAACAAAGTTTGTCAGAAGTGGACAGGCATTTAAACAAATGTTCAAGAATTCAAAAGAGTATTTCAGCGATCTAAGAAGAGGACTACAGAAATGGACTAGGATCAGAAGCTGGAAGGGATTCAAGGGTAAGCTGCAACACTCTCTACAGGGTCCTATAGCTAAGGTGAATAATGTCAAATCTTTTATACTAGATTCAAACTCAAGAAAATACCAAATCAGTAAATTCAGATTGTCATGGTCCGAGAGAATCATGACTGTACTTGGAATTGGGGGTGATATTATTACCATAGCAGTTGATCAAGTCCAATGGGCTAAAGTCAGAGATGAAATGAGGAAGGTAAGAAGAGAATACGAGTCATACAAAAGTAATTTGGACACAGAGTTGAAACAGGTACGAAAAGAGAGGGATTACATGCGTACTCACTGGCATGAAATCACTGATACCTTCAATCATCTAGTAGTTCCATTCAGAGAGTTTGTACAAAATGCAACAAGTCACAGCGAGCTCTATGAAGCACTCGAAAATAAGAAGCTTACAATCGACACGCACGATGCTTTATTTTCCACCAACTTGAACCATATAACAAGACAGAACGTTGGTCATTTACAGAACGTCATAATAAATTATCTGAGATCTAATAACAATGACCTAACAAAAATAAGGGACCAAGTAGATGCAAGATTGACTCTTTTCGACAAGGTGCTAAATTTCAAGCACAGCGGTAAAAGAGTAGACGAAATCCTCAACATTCTTCAGAATATATACTCGGCTCTGTCATCTTCAACCAAACGTGACTTCGGCAAGAGCCTGACAAAGAAAGATGTTGTATGCGTCATTTCCGGTCTGGATCAAATGAACAAAACTTACGACTATTATCCGTTAGATAAATTCCGACCTGACTGTAGCGTGAGCGTTTCACAATTCGCTGCATATGAAAGAAGTGGACTGACACATCGAAAGCTTTCCATTATGCAAAATACGGTTGATAGCCAGCTCAAAGCCCACCCAAATACCGCTTTAACCAACCTATTAGATCTTGTGAAGAACACGTATCGAAACATGCATGATTCAGACCTGAGACATTTCGGCGAAACCATCAAAGCAAAAGATATTCTCTGCTACATTGCACAGACACATAAAGGTCAATCCAAATTCGACTTCTTCGATCTTGCTCCATTCCGAAGTGCAACCTGCCACATAACTGATACACAGTTTAAGTCTTATCAGGCGAAGGCGTCTAAGGTACGGGGATTGGTGTCTACAGTCAGTACGCTTCTCGATTTCTGTAAAAAATACCACGCTTGTCCTTGCATTACCGAAATAGCACATCAAAATTCGGTCACCGCAAATGACGTCAAAGACGTGATGAAACATCAGTTGCATCAAAAAAGGTATTGCTCTACATCAAGTGGATGTCCATGTGTCAACCTGTAAGGCGGATTGTACCCTCTAGAAACTATACAGGATTAGACATGTAGTAATTAGCGACCTAGAACTAAGTGATTGAACAAATCAATGTTACTTTCATTGAACTTTGAATATATAAACGAAGACCCCAAAACATTTTGTTCTTTTCAATTGTAGTAAACCTGAGAAAATTAGACTTATTTGTCAGTTTGTCTAATGCGTTTATATCTAACATACTAGTACATGGGTGCCCTGCCAATAAGGCATATAGAGTGACAGGATGTTCTATTTGTGCTGATTATTCTAACCAATATAAAGAAATAAGCATCAGACTCACAAGCAGCAATTGTATGAAAATATTTACATAAAAATTGTCACAGAGAGCCCTATTTTGAATATCGAGTTTAGTGTAGGACTTTCATTCACCTTTTACTTAATTTGATAGCCAGATTTATCTAATTCAAATAAAACAGGGCGTGTTCAGTTTATACATGAAGACACTAAGTTATCTATACACATCTCCATGGCATATATCATGTCACTGCTGGTGGACCAGGAGTCCCCGAGGGCACATGTAGCCAAGTTCGATCAATATCGGTTGATCGACTCTTCAACGCATTCGAAAATTTCTGTAATCAAAATTTCTTAAAATTTCTCAAATGTGGGTCCTGTAGCATCATATCCTACACATCCTGCTACGTCTTTCGGTAAATTTTGGGACATTATTATTTTCACACTCTTTGGTAATATGACATTGTTTAGATTGAGGATCACTGACGAGCGTTAAGTACCCGAAACGTGCATGTCTGGTCCAAGTTGAAAATTTATCTGTTCTGAAATGATGCTTGTGAATTTGAAGACGTATAACATTAATTAAGAATAGAGGAGTTCTCCATCAACGCTCGGTTGCAGCACCCACAGCAAAAGTCCAAAACACGGGGTTTACAGTTTACAATCTAAAAATGTACATTAAGTGTTAATTTAGAATCAATCAAGTTTAAATTTTCCATAACGAAATAAGACATACAGATAAAAAAAACCCCACAAAAAATCTAGACTACACTAAGGCTGAATGCACAAATGGACAACTCGTGCTAACCTAAGTGCCAACGACATCTTGAAAAGAGCTCAAGTTTTCCCGAGCTAACTAGACACTCTACAATCAAGGCAAAAGATATCCTCTGTTACATTGCACAGACACAAAGGTCAATCCGAAGTCGACTTCTTCGACTGTGACGACATGAATCTATGAAGTGCCCTGTCCAAACCTCTTTAGATAGGACTTTGCTCCGATCACCTGTCCTCACTGAATGTCAGTCGGACTCCTCGGATGATCACATGCATGAACTCGCTACAGCCGGCAGAGCATGGACTGTATTTCGCATGACTTCTGTTTTTTTTATATCCATTTACATATCCATCTGTGTGCTTCTTGGGCCCCTGCGTCATGCTCTCTGTTTGTATGTTCATCTTGCGGTGAGAAGCTTATTTTACACCACAATTGTGCATTCTTTGATATCTCTGGATATTCGGAAAAGTGGGAGGATTTTGCGCACGTAATCCGGATAACTACACAGTCTGCTACATGCATGGCAGATGACCGTCCTAAGACGGCACCGGATGCGCAATGGTCTCGTTGGTTTATGCGTGGTCATTTGTTTCATGTTTCTAAGGTGTGAGTTGGTGTTCCTTTTCCCTTTTGCGTCTCTTTCCGAGCGTGTCTGCTGTATTTTTACATTGGGTGTTTTGTCGAGGGTGCTGCAACCGAGTATTGTTGGAGATCCCTTCCTTTCTTTACACAGAGAAGACAGAACAAATGGTCATACGTAGCCGACTATGGTCGGTACTCCAAAGGCAAATTACGTTATTATTTGAATTCCTAGATATAACTTTCCCATTTGTCCGTAAAATTTGATTTCTTGACGTTAACGATGTGTCCCAACACTGCTGACATACAGCAGCCTTTTGGACAAACCTTTCTTAAAAAGAAAAAAAAACAACTACAAACGTTTAGACACAACAGACAATGACGTTTTTCACATATAACATAACACGTAAGTGTATATATATCGACCGACCCGTGGTACTTGTGCGATTCGAACCAGCAACCTTTCGGTCACTGACCCAACACTGTAACCATTAGACCACGGCACCGACAAAAAAATCCACATTTGGTGTACCAGACCTGGATCATTCACAGTAGCCAAAAGGCATTGTATTTCAATACAAATCATGAATGTACGGAGTGGCAGCAAACAGCAAAATCGAAACTTGGATCCTATTAATAAGTATAGATATTCCAAGACAAAGGAGGGGATCTCCAACAACACCAGGTTGTAGCACCCACAGCAAAAACCGAAAACACCCAATGCAAGATCACGGTACAAACAGGCTTATGTTATGCTTCTTTGGAGGCTCAATAAAGTTTTAGAAAGTTCATGTTAAGACATTGTCTACTTGACGAGTTTTGGACAGGGTCAATTATTGAGTCAGTTGATGATAGTAAATAAAAAATAGCTGTAATAGTGTCCATGACCTTAATCAAGAAAGTTATATTTGAAATTTTATTTGCTGTTGAACTCGTTTATTAAATTCCAATTTAAGAAGGTCATGATGGTGATTTGAAAAATAAAATGCGCTGAAATACCATTAGGTACATGTACTCGGAAACAATTTACTCTAGAAGCTGTATCAACCAAATGTGTATATATTTGAACATCTTCATCTTAAAAGGACTAGATATGGATTGAATAGTAAAGTGTCCTCCTTTCAGGACAAAATCTTAAAATTTCATGAAGTTATGAATTTGTACCAATATTTATTCTACAATATAGGCTACTTGTGAAATGATACATAACCTTTAATTTCTTAGAATTTGGGCTTCGGAAATGGTATATTTTATAAAAGGCGTATATATGGTTTATATAGTAAAATGGCCCCCTTAAATCGACTTTCCTAAATCCAAATCTTCTTAAATATCTATATTTTGAGAAATCAAGTTATAAAAACTGCTCCTCGCTTTCTAAGACATTGTATAATTTGCATGAATATCACGAAAACTGGTGATTTTGTCAATTTCTCATGAAAAATAGCATAATTCTTGTTTATTTTGATTGAGATAACATCGAGCGGGATTGTGAACAACATTTTCCTTTTGCATGCACTTACAGACATGCATAGGTAACAACATATCAAAATAAAAAAAAGTTGTTCAGAAACCCGCTCGATACTAACTAATAGGAAATTTGTCAAAAATTATTCCCAAATGACGTTTTCTCAGAAAATTGGCAAATGTACCATTTTTGAAGCCAAATTTCTAAAATAAAGTTGAGGAAAGAAATCAAAAGTTAAGTAACATTTCATAAGATGTCTACGTTGTAGAATAAATATTGGTACAAATTCATTACTTCATGAAAATTTAAGATTTTGCTCTGAAAGGGGGCCGCTTTACTATATCATGGAAAAACATCATTTTGAGGCTCATTTATTCTTCCTGTTAGTTAGTATCAAGTGGGTTTCTGAACAACTTTTAACAGCAATTCTCTGTAAGAACCAAAGTATGTCAAGACATTTTTGCACGGCATGTCATGGATTTTTTTTTTAGATCTTTGGTGTGGATGTTCAGTATGAAGTGGTAGTATATGTAAATCAACTCCAGTTTTTTTTCTCAAAAAGTCTGTCGTTGCCATGTTAATACAAATAGGGATATGTGATTAAAATGATGAAATTCTTATCTTATATTTTAGTGTAAGGAGGAAAACTTTTTTTGAAAATTGTGAGAATTCCAAGAAATCAACAGCTCCACTTCTTGGTAATGTTTTTCTATACTCATATGTGGCCATGAGGCCAAGAGGGTTACGAGTTTTAACACTTCAATTTTCAATGGAACAACAAAATACACTCTGAATAACTGTCTTATCAGCTCTGTTGCCAGAGAGAAGCATTGTATTGGCGCTTTTTCAATTTGACATCAATTGATGTCAACCGTTCCGATGGGAATTCTCACGATTTGACCTTGCCATCTCGACTTGGAGACTGAATAACTGATAGGTACTTCTTTGATATTTATTTACTTTTTTGAGACTTCATTCCATCCAAAAATGTCATCGAAATTACATCCTAGCACCATTCCTCAAAATCTCATTGGTCATAGATTTTATACACTTATGCTTAGGAATCGAACCTACAGGAAATTTAGTGCCATGCACACTTGCACACTGAATAAAATAAATACACAATATTCAAAAAGAGGGCGCAACTTAAAATGACTTAGACTTGAAGTACCATTACTTCCCGAAACATGTGGCTAATGCATTAAAATAAACATCGAAGAAGTACCTGTTATTCAGTCTCAAAGTCGATAAAGTAAGGCAAAACTATTAGAATTTGCATTCGAGCAGTTGCGAACCTCGGAATGAGCAGTATTCCGAAGTGAGACATGTGCCCGAGAAGAGTAAACGTCCCCTGTGTGGATGCAACACAAACTGACTTGAAATATTGTACAAAAAAGTTACGAATTGGAACTCTTCAATTTTCATTTCAATTTAGCTTACTAGTACTGATACGTTAATGGCGTGATCTCAATTCATTTTCAATAATTTGTGGATTATCTAGCAAAATATATGTGTATCTGAGTGATATAAAAGAGACCACTAATATCATTAAGTCGGCTGTTGATGTTATCATTCGGTAACAGAGGTCACTTCAGTACATCACAATACGACTTCAACTTCAAAATTACCCATTCCTTAGTAGTTATATATCTTTGTCCTCTGCTTAAAGTGCTTTCATATTGTAATTGATACAGTTCATCGACTTCGTTCTAAAAGCAAGGAGGACTACATATATAACTCAATCATGGCTATATTTGTGAGAAACTGACTTTGTCACTGCGGACGTGAATATATCTTGGCGATATTCCAAGATGGCCATCGTGCGGCATTTACATCTCTCAGCGCATCAAATACGCTAGAGCTTGCTCCCATGTTTCGGACTTCCATGATAAAGATAAACAAATTACAAAGAAACTTATCAGTCAAGGATTAAAATATCATAAACTTGTAAAATCTTTTTGGAAATTTTACAATAATTATCCTGTACTTCTTTCAAAATGGGACAACTCCAGCATCAAAGTATGTATCATTGGAATTCTTCATTTTATGGTGACCTAGTAAACAAAATCAGAAGGATCAAAGGCAGATCAAACTTCAACCACAAATGTAAGAAAATAGTCGGTCGCTAGGTTAACCAAGGATATGATCCCAACGTCATCAAAAGAACACTGGCCATGGTACTGGACCAATCTACAGTTTTGGACCAGTGTCTTTCCCAACGTTGTATACTGGCCAACCGTGACGACAGAACTCCATGACGGGCCTTGTTGAAATCTCGTCAGAGAAGACTGGGCCCTGATTCTCTGTCCTATCTGAAAGTTGGTCAGACATCTCGTTTGATTGATCTTGAGTTTACTTCAGCCAGCAGAGCACATACTATTATACGCATACCATAGAAATTTTTAGATCCATTTATAAAGAATTTGTTACTTGCTTGTCTTGTTTGTCATGTCACATTACAGTGAGAAGTCTTATGTTTATATAACAATTGTGCGTCTGTGGAGACGGATAAGTGGGAGGGTTGTGCGTACGTAATTCGGATAACTACACCATTTGCTAATAGCAAATGGCCGCCCAAAGTCGTCACCGGATGCACTTTGGTCTCCTTCCTTTTATGTATTTTCATTAATGTTTTATGTTTCTGTACGTCTGTTTCGATTATTTTGTATGATGTTCTAGTGAATATCGTTCTCTTTTTTGCGGTTTGTAGTTTTGTCTGATGTCATTTATCTGTCCCTTTCTTGTGGGTTTGTTTCGCTGGGTGAGTGCAGGGAGGTCATGCTGGAGATCATTCCCTTCTCTTGATATATTAATACATGTATTTACTTTTTTAACTCACTGTGACACACAAATAATTGAATAACAATGAAAATAACAGATTAATATAAAATGAAACGTACATTTTAAGCACACACAAACAATTAAATGCAGTAAATTTGTATTTGATGAATAACGAAATGTACAAAATGAATTTCAAAAATGATATAAGTTTGTAGTGAAGAGCTTACATATATACATGTAACGTTATAATCACGATTCTCGTTGCAAATCTGATTACATAATAATATACAAGTGTGTCTATAATACCTTTTCTCCTCTAACTATATTTTAATTGGTTTTGATTAATGACAATTTTCCACCATGTTTGAAGGAGGAATGCAATATTTATCAAGGGTATGTGAGCTACAGTGTATATGCCTAGCTAAAGATGTACCATGCCACGAGTTGCACAAGACAAAGGTTTGCCACGAGTGATCACAAACATGATATTCGTGGCACAATATGTTACGAGCAATGGTCTCCTTACTAGAATACTTCAAAGCAGTAAACAATGTAGAGGTCATATTTGCATTCGAATCAAAGAAACGTCCTGAATGAATGTCGTGCAAATTATAGCCCCAATAGCACGTGGACCTTACCAAAACATGATCAGAGAGAAATTGAACCAATCTAGAGGTAGTATCAAACAAATCGCCCTTTATCTGTCTCAAGATTCTGCATGGAGCATATCCATGACCAGTGCCACTTTTGATCACATTAACCGTACTTGATATTTCTTTGCTCGAGCAAACCTTATAAGAATGGAAGTTTTTACTGGTGAGTGACTTTGCTCTGATAGCCCTGAGGTCATAACCCCAGAAACATGTGGTATGAGGGAATACCTTTTCCGCTGCGTATTTAAGCACACTGAAGAAATTCGAGAACAAATCTTTGGCAAATGCGGGACGATTTGCGTGGGTTAGCTTAAAGATTCGAGATGGGGACTCCTTTCCTGATGTCAACTTTGATTTGATGTTCTTTAAGTAGGCATCAGTGGCGCTTACTTCGGCAATTTTATGTTTCAGATCGTTAAGGTTGTTTGAAGTGTAGGTGAGGACTCTCTTTACGTAATATGAAAGTAAACGCAGACCATAGTAAGTAGATCCGTCATATACAGATCTCACATTACAATTTTTTGAATGGGCAAAATAGTGTCCATATAAGAAAGATTTCAGATAATGAAAGGAACGATCGTAATTTGATCCTTTCTCTCCGAGATTATAAAAGTAAGTTATGATTGTCTGACAAAGCTTCTTTTGTACCTCTTCCATTTTATGTGTTGCAGATATTATACTGGATTTTGCATAATTCAGTTTGTTCGTTGCCCTTTGCAAATCGTCCCTGACCTTTCTCTCTTGTGTGACACTTTGTACAACATCTACAATGGAAAACCCGATGGCAACGACCGACCCAATAATGGATGCAGCTAGTGCAAATCTAGAAGTAACACTTGCCACAGATCCAATACTAGCTGTCAGGCTAAGGATTTCGACTTCAGTACCTATGATACTCATTTGAGCTTGTTGTAAAATAGATTTAGACCACTGCTTGTAATTATCTAGAGCATGCGCAAAATCTGGAAAATCCGTCTTCAGTGTGCCCAATAAACTGTCTATTTCAGTGACTGAAAAGTTCATCTTTGCTTGCAGTTTTTCAGTTTGCACCAAATTGTCCCGGAGATTCAGGAACTGCTGCTGAAGGGTGTTGACGGCGTCTTTGTATCTTCCATGTGAGCCGAATTTCCGAATGAATCCATCTCTCAGTCGTGTGACTTCAGGCTGTAAGCGCTTCTTGATGTCATCCCTTAAAATCAAGCGAATTATTCGTGAAAGGAGGATAAATACGGACTTTAAAAATTGATACATAGATATGCATGTGATCAAATATCTTATCTCGCTATCCATATCACTAAAAAGAATATGTCTTTACTTACTTTATCTTAATTGTCTTTATCAAATACAAATATTACACGTCTTCAAATTCATAGCATGATTTAAGAACAGATAAGTTTGCAGCATGGACCAGACATGCACGTTTCGGGTACTTAACCCTCGGCAGTGATCTTCAATTCAAACGATGAAATATGGTCAAAGACTGTGAAAGTTATGTCAAGAAATACATAAAGACGTAGCAGGATGTGTGGGATATGATGCTGCAGGATCCACTTTTCGGATATATGCGTTTGAAGAAACGGTCAACAAAAGTTGATCGGACTTGGCTACATGTGCCCTCGGGGACTCCTGGTCCATCAGCAGGGACAGAATTTTATTTGTCCCATTTTTTAATCTATCATAGAGGTCTCACCTCATACGACAAACACTTGGATAGTACAGACATCCTTTTGTGGCTTGTACGACATGGAGGGTAGTTGTTGTCACAGAGGTTACGGCAACTATAGCAGCGATTAAGGCACTAAGAAAACAAAAAATCATAACGTCAAACAAAAGATACTACAAAAGCAAGAACTGTTAGCATTCACTGTCGCATATCACTTGAAACGCAAATGATATGTTCCATGGGAATCCCCTTTGATTAAATCAGGTAAATCCTATCTAAATCTATACATATGGTTTTATTTTACGTATATCATATCAACTATAAGACGTGAATCTCTTCGAGTCAAAAATAGAGGTATATTCAGAGAACGCTTAAACAGAAATTTTGTGTTTTCAATGAATATACGTCTATTCTTGACCATAATAGATTACCATCATATAATTGATAATTATAGTCTAATCAGCCTACAATTAATCCATATAAAGTAGATTTAGACAATATTTACCTGGTTAATCAGAGGGATTCCGTGAAACATGTCACTTGCGTATCACGTGACATTAATCATATAAATATCAACCTTATAACATTTGCCTTTAGATAAATCATTGCTGATACTGTTCAACATATGCCGTTATTAAGAAAACAAGAGTGCACTCCTACTATAGATAAAACCTTGTTTAATGCTACAAGTAATATTCATCAAGAAATCTGATTAGAAAAAGTGAAAATTGCCATCAAGGTTTTAAAAAGAAAGTGTAGTGCGACATTCTGACTTCAGACATATATCACCTTACAGTGATTTGCAAAGCTATTCTCGTTTCATTAAACAGAACACTTACAATATGAATTTTTTCCTGCTCACATGTCCAGGACCTAAACAGAAAATTGATGATAAACAGAAATCATAAAACATTGAAAATAAACTACATGATTATCAACGAAACCATGCTGCAACGCCCATCCAAAAACAAGCACAGCTTTCTGCTTAAAATGCTTTTCTTCCTTTACGAAATTAATAAACAAAAGTCCGTTTCATATATAAATCATATGTAATCTTAAGACGACAATGGTCATATAATTACTTCAATATATGACAAACGTGACAACTTCAACTTCACAACTTATACCTATCCAATGCCTAAACGATACCATTTCTGCTTTCCATGCTTATCGTGTATTTATATCGAAATTAATACGCTAACTTCGTTGAGTGCATGGCGACTTAACAAGAATCAGTAAATAAAAGTAAAACACAATAGCCGAAATCAGATTCCAAAAAAATACAACCAAAAGACATACAAATTCTTTAAAAGAAAAAAGAGAAAACTCCTGATTTCAGTTTCGTTGTTTATGGCGATTTAAGTGTTTGAGCTCATTTGAAAAATTAAACCAAAAACCTACAACGAATAAGGACTAAAGGCCCGTTTGCACAGTTTTCCAGGATTATTGCTAGAAAAATAATTTTTGTATTATTTTTGTTAAAGCTTGATCTTGACTATCCACGACAACTATGCTGAATCTTATAAGCGATATTTAATCTCTTATTAGACAATGTTTACAAAACAAGCAATTGTTCGTTTGTAACATTACACTAAGGAAATTCACGAATACATGGGTAAGTAACACTTCCAAAGAATACATTAAGAATGAATTTCTCACTAGAGTCTACAACATGTTTATTTGCACATGTTAATTAGTTACATTGATATTTTGTTATATTTTCATTTTTATGCTTGTTAATGTTTATATCTGTCCAGCTGATTTTCTTAAGACTTTCTAATATTATATAATATAAGAACCTCTACATACCACGAGAACATTCAAATTTCAGCTGAGGATCTAGTTCCCAGACTATCTTTGAACCACTTTGTCTTGCCGCGAGAAGTCCATCAAAACTTTCTTGTGGAAATGTGGTCCCCTTAGATTGTACTCTTGAGATGAACTCACCACTATGGTTTTTATAGCCTGAAATGATGTCATGAATTTTTAATCTTAAATCATACAATTCGACGGTTCATTCTTATATCATTGCTAAAGTTAATTCTTGTTGAATGACAAATATGGATAATGACCATATCCCTATATACAGCACAAAATCGATAATTCAGAAAATCAGAAACCGAAGGCATACAAAATCAGGACAAAACAGGAACCAAAGCAAACAAACAAAAACCTCCACCACATGAAAAGAAGCGAACTCCCGATATGGGAGTGAGACCAGGTGCCCAGGAAGAGTAAGCATCTCCTGCTTGCTTGCAACACCCGCCGCTTCAATTCGGTAGAACTGTCACATCCGGTTACTTCCATTTCGGAAGACATAGAGTACAATCTTTGGTTGGATGGTTCAAATGGTCTATCACAAACTATCATCCACCATTCTGGAGAGTGGGACATCATAGTGTATGACGAGTTCCCCATACCGACCGTAGAACTTCCTCAGTGACGATGTTAGTCGGTCACAAACATATCCCTGACTGAGAAGCTTATCTGCAAGACGCCTAGCTCTCAGAACAAAATCCATTTATTTGGTACTTGCTCTGGCATAGCGTATTAATTGAGATATGAATACGCCATAAGCTGGAGATGAAGGGATGTTGCTACTCAGAAAAGGAAAGTTTGTAATGCTGAAATTGAAGTCGTCACGTTTGTCATAGAGCGAGGTGTTCATGTGACCATCAGTGTCGTATGACAACATTATGTCCAAATAGGATGCTGAATTATTTGTCTCAGTAGTTTCTTTGACTTCAAGCTCTGAAGGATAGATACTGCTCAGGTAATCCGCGAATTTCAGATTATTGATGGACAACACATCATCTATGTATCTGTAAGTGAAGTTGAAGTCAGAAGCTAAGTATCTTTTCCCTTCAGAGACCAAAGATTGAATGAATTCAGCTTCGTACGAGTAAAGGAAAATGTCGGCAAGGAGTGGGGCACAATTGGTCCCCATTGGAATTCCGACAATTTGCTGGAATACCTTCCTCCAAACACCACAAAAATGTTGTCGATCAAAAAGTTTAAGATGTAACCTTTCACTAAAACTGAAATTAAGCCAAAATCAGAGTATATCGGTACAAGACTAGGGTGATTTCCACTTCGTAAACTGACAAATACATGTACATTAATTACCATTTGACACACATGTTTCGGCTACGATACTAAAATTCTCTTAAATAGACTTAGTTCTTTATAAATTCATATTTAAAGAAAACATGTAAATGACGATGTCTGTATAATTTCTGAGTGATTGTCTGAGCATTTTACATGTATACCTATTGCCCATGCCTTGAGATGTTGTACATAGAACAGTTGGGCGTGGTCTGAGCCGGTAGAAACATACATTGGTATTCTTCCGCTGTTAGGCATCTTCTTAAATACTGCTACAGTTTTAGTATCAAAGGGAGGTAAACCTTGGATCAGGTTTATATATGGACAATATCCTAGAAAATAAGCAATCATTTTATATAACATTTAGTGGGTTTTGACATAAAAACAGAACAAACAAGAGTTGAATCGAAGATAAAAGAATTTGAAATTCAAATTGTCCTATTACTCTTTAAGAACCAACATAGCCTACGTCTTATATAGACTATCAGATCAGTTTACCCAATGATGCTTTAGCTAAAAGGTGTCATACGATTTTATTGAATATAAAGCCCACCACATGGGGATAGAGTTGTGTTTAAAGGTATAAGTTGTTGACAGAGATCCAAGGAAAAGTGACAGCTAGACTCATAATGTCTTCCCGAGTTATCACACACCATTCCGCCTTTCCCCGTGCATCGGGCTGTCTTATTGGTGGCGCAGACACACTCAGAACCATGGGGAACCTCCCAATCCTCACAATCTATGGAATTTGAAATCAATATCTGTTCAGCTATTATAGTTCTATTGATATATCATCATTCATAATTCAAACAAGGTATTTTGTCAGCAACAACTAAATTAAATAAATCATGATCTATGAAGATAGAATATAGAGACAGCTTTTAGAAACGTTATGGCTCATTAAGGAGGGATTCAACACCAAGATGGCGGCGGCATTATTTGTTTTTCTCACTTCCTAGGAAAAGTACAGTCCTTACTTACTTAAAACATTTGATACACTGATTGATATACATATTTGAGTAACCTGATGAAGTTTGAATAATTTCCGACGTAATTTGAAGAAATTATAGCGTTTTTCAAAATTATGGATTTTGGGAGTTTTATCCATGAATCAACCATGACGTCATTTCGACGTTATCGGGGGAAAATGGCGTCACAAACGATCGCATTCAAAATGCAATTAAAACATGAATACAAAACGTATTGCATTGAAACTTTACATGAAGAAAATAGTAAATTCAATTTTTATTTTTGTGTTTTCGTTGACAAATTTACATAACAAGGAAGCGGATGTCACTTCATTGAAAATGGACCAATTTGGAAGAAAAAATTGGAAAATAAAAAGCTTCGTAAAATTTTTATCCCAAATTTAATTTTTCTCATTTAATCATGAAATCATCTCTGTACATTGTTGATCATTCTTTTAGTTTTTGAAAAGGATTGATCCACAGGATTTCTAATAATCACCTATCAACTAGAGTCAACTGGCTCGAAATTGCAATTTTTTGAGCGACTGTGTCATCTATTATTCCAGTATCCTGCCTTTGTTTATAACACAATTCATTTAATCTTTTCCTCATGTAAGAGCAATACATTTATGAATATTTTGGAAGTTAAATCAAAATTAATTTCCATTAGCATTAAGAGAACCGAAATGACACTTTTAATATTATGACGTCATCAAGAAATTCACGGATACGTTGAAAAATGCATATTTCAAAGTCTCATAGAAATTTTTCCTGTGGATAGAATCAAATGTAAGTTTGTATGATGAAGGACAGACTAGAAATGAATAATTTCAGAAATTTTGAGAAAAATTGAATTTGGCGTCAAAGTGTTCAATACCTCCTTAAATTGATATATGTCTCGTCAACTTTGCCTTTGAAAATATTCATTGGAATGAGACATTTCAAATTTTATCTTTATCTGGAATTCTTAAAATATCTTAATTGCCAATATCAAGTTTCATAATGAATATTTAAAAATTATTAATATACAAAATAAAAGAAAAGAAACTAAATCAATTTAACAGTAGGGAGCTATATCTAATGTAATTTCTAATGTAATTTTGAAATGTATTTAAAATTGTTAGAGAGACTTGAATAGGGTTGATCAAGTTTCTTGCTAAAAAAATTGTCTTTTTTTAGGATAGATCATGGATATAAAAATTAAAAATGTCGCATAATATCCAACAGTTATAAGTACTCATTATTCAGATAATGTTTACAAACAATTAAACGTTCGCATGTAACATTTTAGTCACATGATCTCTCGAAAGTTAGCAATCTATATATAAAAGTTACGGTGAATACTTTAAAGTCAATCTCCCGCGAACCGCGTATTTGAATTGGCGAAGAAACAAGTAGTTCGTGGTCGTGATGTCAAACTTTTTCATAGCTGATTTTCCAGTAACCTCGTGAGACATTCAAACACAAGACATCACAAAATTTGGCGATATTTTCACTGTGAGGTCAAAATAAAAAAAAAAAACACATCAAGGTGCTTCAGATCAGATGTGACGTCACAAAGGAAATTTTTATGTGTATAAAATCAAGGCTAAGAACGGTTATATCTTTCATCTGGAAAATGGATTATTAGGGTGTATATTTTTCCATATAAATTCTTCTTATCGTGTTTATGTATCTTGACGTATTTCCAAAGATACCAACCTGATTGAGACACAGTGCTTCTTTTCTGTTTCTCATTCTTATGGATTAATGGACCAGTCCTGATCCCTATTGCCAAAACTGAAATCAAGAGTATTGCTAAACTGTTAAATGAATGAAAAACGTGTACGAATTTATCGAACATGCCCTATGGCGCATTATATGTGATGTATGCATTTGCGTTGTGTTCCATACCTGATGCTATTGTAATTGATAAAATCATTGTAAGAATTTTTCTACATTTATAGAATGTATACATGGCAACTGTTAATTTTTTCCCTATATCCTAGCCCCCTATTTTAAGATTCGTGTACCTTAATAATGATAAACATCGAAGCAACCAACGGTTATTCAGTATGAAAATCTAGAAGGTAAGGCAAAGCCATTCGAATTTCTATTTCTGTTTTTTATATCCATCTGTTTGTTATTTTGGGTTTTGCTTTTGGTTTTGCGTTATGATGTCTGTCTGTATGGTCATCTAACAATAAGGAGGTTATTTTACACAACAATCGTGTGTTCGTAGAGTCCTCTTGGTAATCGGAAATGTTGAAGGGTTGTGATTAGATTAAACATATTTTATTGATAATTCGATTTCTGATTTTCTGTATTATCGATTTTGTGCCGTATACAGGGATATGGTCATTATCCATATTTGTCATTACATCAAAGGGATTGGAAACAAATTATCCACCTTAGCTGTATTCTTCTCCCATTACCAAGGTTGTGCACACGTAATCCGGATAATCAAACCATCTGGCAGATGACCGTCCTAAGTTGGTTTCGTTGGTTTATGTGTAGTCCTTTGTGTTTGGTGTTTCTGTAGTGTGACTTGATGGTCCTTGTCCGTTTTGCGTTTCACTCTGTGCGTTGGCTGCTCTGTGTTTTGCATGGGGTGTTTTGCTGCAATTGAGTGTTGTTGGAGATCCCCCCCTTTTTTGTCATTAAGATAGAGAAGTAAGCGCGCATATTTTCAAAGTGAAGGACATACTTAAGAGTCTCACTTTACACTTCCTTTGTCCTCTCTCTCTCATCTGATTTTATTTCATCTACGTAGATCTTATAGAAGCATATGAGATCCCTCCCTCCAGAATGATTAGTGACATTCTGGATTGCGATTGAATGACTGTCAACATCACCAAACAATTCAAGTTTTTTAATAGAACTATCGCGACGGGTGTTGCATTCAAACAGGAGACGCTGAGTTTCCTTGGGCACCTGCTTTCACTACGGAATATTGTTTATTCTGGGGTTTGCAACAACTGTTTTAATGTTAAATTTAATGATATTTCCTTACCTTCTCGACTTTGAGACTTAATTATTGATGGGTACTTCTTCGATGTTTCTTCATTAAACTAACTGCTTTAATTTTGATAGCAAAATGTTGATATAAAGCGCCACAAATATGTCTAAGGAAAGATAGGAAGTGAATGGATGAAGCATTGCCTAACGAATTAGTATTAGACCATTATTAATGGAAGATGAGTTTTCAACAATGTTTTATTTTGCTTTATACGAACAAAACGTAAAATAAAAAAAAATAATAATAAAGTATACAAGTAAAGTAAAGACATTAGTTCACATGAAAAAAGCTTCAAAACGTAGTATATAATATTAATTATGAATGCATTGAATTTCTATTTTCTTTTAATTTATTGTCGTTTTTCTTTATTTTATTTACATGTACCTGCCGAATCCTGAAACAGTATGAGGACAGCTAGGCACAGCCAATATGACAGCCACCGTTCCTTCATGATGGTGTTTACCTCTGCCTTAGTCTAACTATGTCTCCTATCTTTATATCAAACATTTCAGAATAACTGTAAAGCTAGGATTTTATGTTATTTTATTTGCATGGTACATTTTTATATCTAATGAATATATGTTTAGATATGACCCAGAACACATTTAGCTCACTGTGTGGATAAATAAGTATGGAATCCTTTATATGAACTGAGTCCTGTTTCACCAATTTAGGTTAATTGGTACGTGTCTAAAAATAAAAACAAGACAAATAAACCAACCAAAGCAAAATAAAAGTTCAAATTCAAGTAATTGTGATCCTCCGCTTTGGGGTGTATGACTTTAAAGAAATGCTTAAAGATCCTCCACCCCATGCTCATCATAATGTATCTGACGTAGTCCAATACAAAATCTAAACATAAGTTAAACTCCAAGGTCAAGGTCAAAAGATTTAAACCTTTAGTATCCACGGAAATGTCTTGTCACAAGAAATTCCCATGTGAAGTATGAAAATCATATCACTTACCATTCATTTTTTAAAGTAAAAAATGTATGTCAAACTAGCTCCGAACTCAAGGATACAAGGTCAAAGATTTTGGTATCAACGGAAAGGTTTTGTTACCAGTACAAGGAATACACATGTGAAATATGAAAATCATATTACTTACCATTTCAAAAAATTTTCCGAAGGTTAAAATTTTTAAAAGTAGGTCAAGGTCAAGAATTTTGGTATCCACGGAAAGGTTGTCACAAAAATACATGTGAAATATGAAATATCACTTACAATTTTTTTTGATGGACAGACAGACGGACGGACGAATCGGTTTTAATTTCCACGAAGCAAATAGTAGAAAAAAGACATGATTAATTATCGGGACATATTGTAAATCCATATCTACCTATCAGGTCTATTAGATGTATCTTAAAGCTTAAAACAAAAATCACTAATTTATGCAGCGCGTGAGTTAACAGCGCCACCTACAATGCAATCTAGAGATTGTTTAATCAATAAATTTCCATTGTTATTTCTATGAAACGATGATGCTGATTGGCCGAGGAATTTTGTTGATACCTTCATCAACAGAAACCGGAAGCTTACGTCGTTAACAACACAATTTCAAAGCTGCAAATAAACGTTGAAAAGCGACGAAATGAAATGATAAGTAATCAATGTAATATTTTTGTGGTGGATCGAGGTATCAACACCAAAAATTAAGGGAAAACTGATGCATCTGCGCTACGCGCACGATGTAGTTTTCCCTCAGTTTTTGGTGTTGATACCTCGATCAACCAAAAATTATTACAATGATTTCGTAATAAGACTAAGTACAAAATGTAAGTTGTCCTTCGTGTTTTTATGGTGCCGTGTTATTGTCTCCATTTGTCCGATTTTTCTTTTCTGTTGAAAGTATTCATATTTCAATAAATTTCTTAATTTTCTTTCACATTTTATTTGACCTAATTTCCATATCAAAATTAATTCGAACTTCTTCCATAGACGTTATCATTAGGATCACTAAAATACTGACAAGTTCTTGAACTGGACTTTGGAAATTGTTTTGCGGCCTTGTTTGTGTGTGGTCATTAAACAATGAGAAGGTTCTTTCACCACAATTGTATGTTCTTCGAGACTTCTGGGTAATCGGAAAAGTTGGAGGGTTATGCGCACGTAATCCAGGATAACCAAACCATTTGTTACTTGACGTAGCAGATGACCGTCCTAATGTTTCTACATGTTTGTCGTATGTCTCTGTCTCGTCTCTTATTGTACTCGTCTTCTCTGTGTTTTCATGTTTTGTTGTTGGTACTGCAACCAGGTCTGGTAGGAGATCCCCTCCCTTATTAGATAGTATTGTCCTCTGTGTTTCTATTATGCTGTCTTATTGTCGCCGTCTGTTTGTCCGCATTTTCTCTATTCTTTTTTATATATTTTTTGGTTTTGTTATTGACTTTGTGGAGGTTTTTCTTTGTTTGCTTTGGTTTCTGTTTTATCCTGATTTTGTATGCACTCGGTTTATGATTTTCTGAATTATCGATTATGTACTGTTTATTGGGATATGGTCATTATCCATATTTGTTATTTCATGCACTGATTTATTGATGATGTCAATTAGAACATCACATATTATTCCTACTTCCGACATGCACAATATATGGTTAACATATGAGATATTCAAAAAGACAGATTTTCATGAAACATCAAATTTCTTATAAAAAAAAAAACATTTTTCATTTTCTTTAATCGAACAATTAAATTCATTTTAGCTGTGGATTGTACTTTGCTTTATTTTACAATTTACAACATATTTATGAATTATACCTTGTGTGTAAAATATTCTTGAAATTAAGGAATCCATACCCAACCTTTCCACAAGGCAAATACATAGTAGTATCTCTGAAGTTTTTTCATTTTCAAATGTAATGAAATTACCAATAATTGTGTATCAAGCAAACAACGTCCTGTACAATGTCATTTTTTTCAAATTCAGTAACAATCTACACCAACGTTTTCATTCTGATTACAGTTATGATCTCCCCATTCCAAATGAGAACATTCAGTCAGACAAGATACACTTCCAGTACACTGTACATTATCCAGCCAAATATCATAATTAGTTTCTCCACCATTTTGATATACAGCCCCATATGTGTAAGTTGTACCACCGCTGTCAATGTAAAATGATTATACAAAAAAAAAAAGAAAATCAGATTGTAGTAAATTCAAACATTATGTCGTTTCATGCAAATAAACTTTGGATGTTTTGATTTCAAATACAGTCAAACGCACATCTCAAATAAACAAGTAATATTGCGTTATTGCTTTTCCTATCAAATAAATTAATCATTAAAAAATTAATAATTCAATATTTGCAGATTATTCAACATCATTTAAATGTTGACTTTTATGACACTTACACGTATCCCAACATCCTACACACTACATTTGCATCAGTAGCGTTAAATAGATCGTCACAAACTGTACCCCATCTAGAGTTGTAGTATACAAAAAGAAGACCTCTACTCCCATGCGTGTGTATTTTTACAGCACCTGTGACAAAAATGCACAGAAGATTTTGATAAAGTACCATTTTTAAGCCTCTCATGACAAAAATAACATATATGCTAACACAAATTCAGTAAAAAACTGTCATTCTCCGTATACATGTATAACATTCTTCTTGAATTTGTGTTTTTGAAAGTTCCTATACACTATGTGTGTTTTAAGTCAATGTAAATGTTCTAATTATCTGGCATACATATTTATGACAGGTAGCCGTCCACAGTCATCTCCAGATCCCTCCATCCTATTATGTGATGTCTCAATGCTAGCTGCTTGGTTTGCTTGTTTGTCGTCGTGATTTTAGTGTTTTCCCTCATCCCCAGCTGTTACGATTGTTTTGTATGATGTTTCAGATTCTAAAACTTCGTCAGTGATCCTCAATCCAAACAATAAAATATTTTCAAATACTGTGAAAGATATGTCCAAAAATACCAAAAGGGTGGGATATGATGCTCAAGGACCCACATTTCAGAAATTTCGAGAACATTTTGTGAACAGAATTTTTCGAATGCGTTTGAAGATATCGTTTTTTAACAAAAGAAGTTATTCATAGAGCGCTATTCCTGGCAAGCTGGAGATATCCGTCCTCTGATACTTTATTTTTCTCCACGGTGGGCTTTCTCGCAAAGCGGCATATATTAGGTTTTTGTATAATTTGACGAGCGGAATATAGACTTTTTATCACAAAATAGGAACCCGATGTGTGTAAGGGTGTCTTAGATATGAACTTTCTTCAAAAGTAAAGTAATGAATTAATATGTTTTCATAATCTGGAAAACGTTCTGCGTCTTTCCTTTAGATGAAAATGAAGGGAGAACAAAGAACAATTTGCTTTCTAGTTTTCCAAGAATTTAGATTGTCTGAATGAGATTTCGGTATTATGTTCGACTTTCATTCACACATTCATATTTCGGCATGATATAAAGCGACTCTTTTGTAAAAGTTAATGCGGCCTTGTCGATTCAAAACTTGCACAAGGGAAAATTTCGTTCAAGATGACAATCAATAATCAAAATATCTGCTATATAACTTAGAAAAACATAAGGGATGTGAAAAAATTCCTCACCCTCGTTTGGTGTGGGTATCCAGAAACCGGTTGCCTGACATACCATTTCAGTGGATAACTGACAAGTCGCTGTGTAGTCAGCTGAAGCCAAAGCACCAACTTTAAACTTAGAATACTGAACCAGATTACTAGAGTACGGACAGTCTGTACAAGAAAAAGCAGTGAAATATTTATCGTAGAAATAGTATAGGCTAGCCATTTCGGGGTTTTTTTTTATGAGTCAATTTTGATGATGATGATGATGATGATGATGATGATGATGATGATGATGATGATGATAAATTCGTACGCCATCTTCATTGAATTTTCTTTGAATATCATCATTTATCACATGATTCACCCGTTATGCAGTTTTATAAAGCCATTTCATAAATATTTGATATGATAACACGTTACATATCACTCTGCTTGAATGCGATTGGTCAAGTTTGGAACCTAATCACATAAACCTTGACAAATGTGACCTTTCAAATATCGGTCAACTGTTAAATTCAGACCCGAAGTCAATATCAATGATTAAAATTGTTGTTGTTGAATCAATTTTTGCATTAAAATACTATTCAAAATTGTAATACTTTTCTCTTACGCACAGAATATCTATACGATGGGGACACTACTTCTCATGGCGTAGCAGACGACTTCTAGATCAAGGCGTGATTCGCCTCAGTAGTTCTCGGAAACGTTGATTTCACGTTAGAAATACACATTTTTAGGCAATACCATGTGATAAAAAGAATCTCAAATGAATTTTCATTTCATACGATGTATTATGAAACTCGTTGTGCGTTTTATATCCCCTCGCCAAGGCTCGGGGATATAAAACACAAAACTCGTTTCATAATACATCGTATGAAATGAAAATTATTTGAGATCCTATATATATAATACCAATCAGTTAGGAGGAATTTCCAACTATGAAAAAAAAAAAATATATATATATATATAAAGAGAACAGCATTACAATTCAATGATGAATCGATTCTTTCTGAATAGATAATATCATGCTTTTCTGATTATAAAAATTCTTGGAAAAGTCAATGCTTTTGAAAACCAATTGATGAAAATATCATTCAAAATAACAGAGTTTTCTCTGAATGAACAGATGTATCGTTGAATATTTCATACATATGCCTTGGAATTGGTGATGCAGAATCTCTCATTGCAATCAATGATCGTATATCTTCACAAAATTAAACATCAAATCGATATATCAATATGGTATTACATAATTTATAAGATGCGAAAATAACTCATCAAGCTTAAAAAAGTTACTTTTGCTGTCATGTATTTATTTCAATAAAGCATCTCTGCAATAGCCCGGCAGTAAAACATAACAAGAGCCCCTATGAAGGGCGGGGGGGGGGGGGGGGCACAACGCTCACCTGATACCTATGCACACTACATTGCATAATGATAGTGCAAGTCTCACGATTTGAACCCACATCATTCGGGTCCATATGCACATGAACAATAAATCACCCTATAAGAAATAAGGCATAAAATATATATCACAGCAGTAAGTTTCTTAAATATGACAATTGTGCAATAAATGAAAGTACAAATTGGGGGAAAATGAAATTCCAAAAAAAACCCCTGATTTTTGGTTCAAAAATGAAATTAAAGGTATTCAGAGATAATTCAAAATTGCATAAAAGCTGACAAAATGAAAAAAGGAAAGTTCAAAAAGACGAAATAAAGTAAGAAAAGAAAAGAGTTAAACTTTTACTTCGGAGACTAACCAAGAATAACAACACTTCTTTAAAATCTATCTAGATCATCCTCATGCTTTCGGTTTGTGGATTTGTGCTTCGGTTCTGAAGAAGTTTGTCAAAGGAAGGTACCCTCCGTGACATATTTTTGCCTGTGGTGGCGCCACTTAATAACAGATCTGGACGAATAACAACAACACCTGTAGGAGACCATGAGTTCTTCATTCCTTCCAAGTTTCATCCAAATCCCTGGAGAAGATGTTCAATATGTATGAAAATACCCCCTCTCTTCATATTAACATAAGAAAAAAAAATCATGAATAATCAGAAAAATAAGATTTTCAATGAAAATAATACAAAACCACTGACTGACTCTAATACGACAAATGTGCAGCGAATGAGTTAATTTACAAAACCACACATTTATAGATTTATTCGAAGAAACAGTTCAAAATTAGAATTTCTGACAACGTCAAAAAAGACGTCAAACACGCGTCAAATATTTGACTTCGGACTGAAACCAAAAACAACAACAATTGTTGAGACATCCATCTAGATCACCCTGATGCCTCTGGTTTGTCGATACGTGATTCCGTTCCGAGAAAGAGGGTAGACCCCGTGACCTACTTTTGTCGGACAAAAAATAACAACACTTGTAGGGGACCATGAGTACGTCATTCCTACAAAGCTTCATCAAAATCCCTTCGATAGTTCTGGAGAAGACGAAAATGTTCAAAGTTTACGACGGACGGACGCCAGGCTATGACTATAGCTCACTTGAGCTTCCCTCAAGCATTATTTTAACTCTCAGGCCGATCGAATTTCGCAGATTAAATCCCCCCCCCCCAAAAAAAAATAAATAAACGCATATTCTGTTCTCTTTTTATCTAAGAAAAAAAATGAGGTATCGAAACTTTGAAGCAAAAGTGCATCGTTTTTGTTATTTAGAACTTAAGATTTAATATTTTCGAATGGAATAGACATGTGGAGTTTTAATGCCCAGATAAAGAGAATATCTATTATTCATTGAGTATTATGGATTTTTATGTCATTTTGATGTTTTCGATATGTGAGTCTCACAACCTTCTCAAACAACTTAATTAATGTAAATAAGTCTCGTTAATAATCTTCCATTTTCCAAATTTGCACTCAGTTCTAAGAACAAGATTTGGTTTTATATATCGGTGTATGTCAATAAAATTAATAATGAATTTCACCGAATGCTTGGGCTTTAATTATATCTATTTGTCACTATGGCTTGATCAATGATTATTTTGTTTTGACTTTTTTTTCATTCGTTTTATTGCATTTCTTCCTATGTGAAAATAAGGTTTAAATTTCACTGTCAGAATCAAATAACTGTTGTGTGTTTTAAGAGTGAAATGAGTTAGAGATTTTTAATGTCTACTGATAATTAATCGCCAGCTTTCATGTATTCAGTTTCATAATCATACTTACCGTGATGTAATATTCTGTTGTGATGGTGAGGAAACGAGGATGCAATAATGGTGTTGCGATTATAGAATGACACGATGTGTATGATATTATACAAAAATGATATTGACATTGCAAGATAAATATGGAACGGTAAGACAATCGCTAGGTCTCAAAAAGTCTGACACGCACATGCTAAAGGAGTTTAGCATTATTACGTCATATCCAATGATACGTCAAACAATAATCTGACGGGCCACTGTTAATGACGATACCCAAAACAGGTGCAATGTCGGACAGTTGACAGTTCCTGAAATACATTGGTGATGCTACTGTACATAAAATCAAGATGGTACGATAAAACGATTATTCTGGGGTTTTTTTTCAATACGCATCATGTTGGAGATCTCCTCCCTTCCATTTAACATTAGGTTTTCTTTCAAAGCTAGCTTTTTCAATGTTTGTAAGTGAAAATGCAAACAAAGAGTCATGACTTCTATGATGAAAACATTGTTTCCTTATCATAATTGCCTTACAAGGTATAAATCAACTTATCGAAGGAATAAAGAAAGTGATTTCGAAGAAGAGATCTGTATCAATATGTATCTGACTTACCTACAATAATGCAAGCGTTCATTCCGTTAAGCAATGATATCTCTTTTGTATTGTTCGGACAAGTTGTGGACGTTTCCTTGAAAGTGAGAAAAATGTAAGATAAAACGAGACTCTTGAAATCTATGCAAGAGACTAAAATGCTTCGAAAATTTAAAATAATTCTCACAGTAAGTCAGATTCTATTGGCATAAAAAAGTACACAAAACCAAGACTCTTGTGTACATAAAAAAGTACACAAAACCAAGACCAACCGGCAGAGCACGGACTGTATTACGCATGCCCTCTTTTTATATCCATTTACATATTCATCTGTGTCTCTGGGGCCTCTGCGTTTCGCGGTCGTGTTTGTGTGATGTCATCTTACAGTGAGGAGGTTGTTTTACACCACAATTGTACGTTCTTCGAGACCTCTGGGTAATTGGAGAGGTGAGAGGGTTGTGCGCACGTAATCCAGGATAACCACACCATTTGCTACTTGCGTGACAGATGGCCGTCCAAGGTCGGCACCGGTTACCTATTGGTCTCGTCGGTTTATGTGTAGTCTTTTGTGTTTGATGTTTACATGTCGTGTGTCTCTTTTCCGTATCGTGCTGTACTCGTCTTTTGTGTTTTTGCATCGGGTGTTTTGGTGTTTTACTGTTGTTGCTGCAACGGGTTCTTGTTGGAGATCTCCTCCCTTCTTCTTGTAAAGAAAAATCTTCATAAGTTAAGATATGTAATAAAAAAACATTACAGAAGTACCCATTAGTTATTCAGTCTCATAGTCGAGAAGGCAAGACAAAATCATTATACTTTCAACAGGAACGGTTGCGAACATCGGAATGAACAAAATTCCGAAGTGAGACCAGGTGCCCGGGGAGAACAGCGTCTCCTGATTGCATGCAACATCCGTCGCAACAGCTCCATGGAAACCTTCAAATTCGGTGGTTGTCTCGATGCACATGTCTTGTTTGGTGATTATGACAGCCATTCAATCACAATGTAGAATGTCACTGATCATTCTTGAAAGGGGGATCTCATATGCTTTTATTACATCCCCGTAGCGACCGAAGAACTTCCTCAATGATGATTTTAGCCGTTGTGTAACATAACCCTGAACAAGTAGCTTACTTGCAAACCTTCTGACCCGAATGATGGAATGAATTCATATTTGGAACATGCCCTGGCGTACCGTATCAGTTGAGAAACAAAAACACCATAAGCAGGAGAAGATGGAATGTTGCTACTCATGAAAGGGAAGTTAGTTATGTGGAAGCTGCAATCGTCACGCTTGGCATACAGTGAGGTGTACAAATGGCCGTTTGTGTCGAAAGATAGGAGTGTATCCAAGTACGAAGCGGATCTGTCACTCTCTGTCGTTTCCTTGATCTCCTGATTGTCACCAGACGGACACTGGGAACATGAGGATCATATCCACGGTATGAAAGGCGCTTGATGATTCTGACGCATTTTCGATGGTAATTCTGTCTGCCTTTGATCCTTGTTGTATGTTGGCAGTATTTTTAAACAGCACCACATACTATGTATTCCACTGTGTACTTGACAAATCTACAGTCTTGTACCAGCGCATTCTTAAGATTTGACTCTGGCTGACTGTGACGACGGGACTCCATGACGGACCCTGTCCAAACCGCTTTAGAGAGGACAGGGCCCCGACCGCCTGTCCTCTCAGGGTGTCGATCGGACTGCTCGGGTGATGAAATAAGTTGGATCGCTGCGGATGGTGGGCGCCTTTTTTGTGTCCATTTGCATGTTCGCCTGTTTTGCTTCGCCCCCTGCGTTTTGCGGTCTTATTTGTGTGTGGTCGTCTGGCAGTGGGGTGGGGGTTGCACCATAGTTGTACGTTTTTTGAGACCTTTGGGTGTTCGGAATAGTGAGAGGATTGTGCGCACGTAGTCCAGGATGGCCACGCCGTTTGTTACCTGCGTGGATGATGGCCGTCCTGGGTCGGCATCGGTTGCCCATTGGTCTCGTTGGTTTATGTGTAGTCTTTTGTGTTTATTGTTTCTATGTCGTGTGTATCGTCAGGATCTTCTTTAACTCATTTGTGTCACACTTATGCCCTTTGCCGTGTGGAGCTCGTAAAAAAGTTCCCCGCGAGGGGTTTGACAGTAAGTGTTTTGAATATATTTCCCTGACATTGTCGCACTTTCTATAAAGACATAACGTCAGACAGTGCATGAAGTTTATATATTGTTTTCATTTTCGTGCTTTAACATCGACGGCGGGTGCGGCTAGCCAACAGGGGATGCTTACTCCTCCCGGGCACCTGGTCCCACCTCTAGCTTGCTAGGGGTCCGTCGATGCTTAATTTTGTACTCTATTGTGAGTGCTGTTGAGATTATCGTCAGGATCTTCTTTAACTCTTTTTCGTCTCTTGCTGTACTCGTCTTCTTTGTGTTTTCGCTTCGGGTATTTCGGTGTTTTGTTGTTGGTACTGCAACCAGGTCTTGTCAGAGATCCCCTCCCTTGTTATACATTCTGACAGTATGGAATTAGAAATACAACTGTATCAAGACATAACACCCCCTAACCTCTACTATAAAACGAGATTTGATGTAAGTGGCGCGCTTTTTTGAATAAAGAAAATTGATAAAAACGAAAGGAGGGAATCTCCAACAATTATCTGTTTCAGCATCCACAGCAAAAAAAAAAAAAAAAAACAACCCCATTAACACCGCTACGTGAAAACAGAGTACTGTAAACGACTTATATTCACGTGACCTTATTTTCGCGACAACTCGACGACGGACTAATTCGCGTGACTTAAATTTCGCGAGCTCATTGTCAATTATTTTTCATTAGTTCCTTTTTTCCGTATTTATAAATATATTTTATTTCCTTAAGACCAGTTTCAATTAATGAAATGCCTACTTCAAATAATCTACAAATTAAAGGTTTCGTACTGATCAGATATACACATCATTTGTTTAATATTTCGTCTCTTATTGAAGTAAATTGAACACGCAATGATTAAAAATATAAAGAAATATGTCATGATTATTTCTTTTAAAAGAATGAATATTGTTTGTTTGGGTAGTTAACGCTAATTGTTTTAATTGCTTTGTTTGTAACTTAAACACCCCTAACGTCGACGCTTACGATCGTGGATTGTTGTCTACTGAAGATAACTAATTCTAACGTAAACAAAAGCAGTGATAGCGAAAATAAGACACTTCTGAAATTCGTCAAAATTCTTTCGTATGGACTTTTTATTAGCGAGGACTTTATTTTCGAGTCGGATGAAGCTCCCGAAATTACGCGAAAATAAAGTCCTCGCTAATAAAAAGTTTTACAGTAGACAAGCACATCAAGGGACGCTAAAGCAGGGCAGGAACACGTTATTTCGCCTTACAGTACCGTTGTCAGAGGTATTTAAAAATCAATTTTTGATTAAAAGAGTGTCCTTTATACATGTACATGTATTCAAAGTTCAACTAAGCCGAAGACCCAATGTACTCTTTTATTACAGCACACCATCTGTCTACTGTCAGTCTGTTAACTTTTCAAAATGTCGAATTCCTTTTGCAGAACCGGTGATAAAAAGTCGAATCACAAAGTAAACTTTTCAAGAGTGATAAAGACTATTCGTGGGTTTAGAGGAGACGAGGGGGTACAATATATATATAAGACCATTGGAGCATGTTTTCATGTATTTTGCAATATTGGAAGGTAAACAAAGTCCGGACTTAACAAGGATAAAATGGTTATATAGCATTTCTTTTTTTTATGGGGAAAATCCATACTAATATGAGAAAAGTATAATATATAGCGGAATATCTTCCAGGGGGAGGGGGGGGGGGGACCAAACAAGGAACATTAAAGATGACATCAAAAGACGTTCACTTTAATTCCAGTGACTTCAAAGCATGTCTAGCATATATTGTATGTGGAACCAGATATTTTGAAAAAGAAAAGTACGATGAGCACTGAAGACTATAACGCCCACAAATAGTAAGACACAGAATTACCTTGACAACAAAGAATAAAATAAGCTTAACTTTCATGAACAATCACATGTAAAGTCCAAGCAAGTTTCAAATAGGGCAAGGGATCACTTACAAGATGTAACAGCGCTCGGTCATTATACCCGTCGTAATGGTAACTAGTGTACAATGCTATACAAAATGCTTGAACAAACAGTTCATTGATGCAGCATCATGCTTTATGTTCTTTTTATGACAACAATGGTCTTACAGAAAAAAGGGAATTAAAACAAAGATATCAGTAGACACACTATAGAGTTCATATCCATCGGGTTAACAGGATAAATTATTTCTTACAATTAGCGAACATTAATGTCCAATATGCATAGGCATCAAAATGGTATTTGATTCTGTTTATCATATGCCCACTGCTGATAAAACATTGATACATTCTATTTATTTTTCTTTCGGTCACTAATAACTTTTTGTACATCACCTTTTCACCTTTGTATGACCTTCTGATGTTATTTTCTAAAGATAAGCAACAAGTTAAAAGAAATCGGAGAACATTTTCTCTTTTGCTAAATCTAATCGGCGGAAATCAAGTAATGAACTTTAGTTATATTGAAAATGCAATCTGATTAGCAAAGATTTTCGTCAATGAAAACTTGTTTTAGAAACCTAGTATCCTGATTGTTAATAACCTAAGCCGGGCTTCCACTGTCGCGAATGTAGAGGATCATGAGCCACGATCATAGGTGAATTCATTGAACAATCGCGTCACATTTTTGTCTGTTCTCATGAACTAGTTCTTGACGCGATAGGCACACGATAGCACCGCGAATGCAACAAGAATATATTATGAGTCCACTACGATAGTGGTGCGAGTGTGAAATGCGACACGAATGTGCCACGATAAAAAGACACTGAGACGAAGGAGAGGCAAATACAGGAGATTGAGTTAAAGAAGATCCTGACGATAATCTCAACAGCACTCACAATAGAGTACTTTGTTGAGCATCGACGGATCCCTAGCAAACTAGGGTTGGGATAAGGTGCCCGGGAGGAGTAAGCATCCCCTGTTGGCTAGCCGCACCCGCCGTCGATGTTAATGCACAATAAAGAACACAGTGTATAAAATGCATGCACCGTCTGACGTTATGTCTATATAGAAAGTGCTATGGCGACCATGTCAGGGAAATATATTCAAAACACTTACTGTCAAACCCCTCGCGGGGAACTTTTTTTACGAGCTCCACACGGCAAAGGGCATAAGTGTGACACAAATGAGTTAAAGAAGATCCTGACGATAATCTCAACAGCACTCACAATAGAGTACTTTGTTGAGCATCGACGGACCATTGAGACACGAATGTAACCTGATGGCGCTGCGATCATGACAAGGATAAACATAAAAGAAGTACCTGACAAGAACAAAACCAAAATCATTCGACATATCTAGAAACATCAATACCTTTGGTTGACTTTGACCTCTTTCCATGTTGTCTTCTCTTTGGATGTGTTGTCAAAGTTTTCAAAATTGTGATCCGCTCACTTTTACATTAACTCTGAGATAATTATTCGTGTCACTGTCGTGTGTGTATGTAGTACTATCGTGGTAATATCGTGTCAAGATCGTTGCAGATTTGCATTTTGTTTTCATTCACGGCATATTCGTGGCGCATTCGCATTATATTTGTGTCAGATTCTGTCTTGTCGGGGCTCTAGATCGTAGCTCAGCACTCACGGCGATAAAGGAACACGTAGCAAAATATTGTGAAACTGTTCTCAACAGGAATGATGTAAACTTATTTTTGTCTATTAAAAATTCAGGGGATGCGATTGACAAAATAAAATCTAGAAATTTTCAAGCCAATACGATTTCTTCATAAGACTTTTCAAATATGTGCACTACGCTTCCTCAGGACAAAATTAAGGATCAATTGTCCAAATTCATTGGTGTTGTTGGAGATCCCCTTCTTTGTTTTGATCGAGAGGGGAAAACTTGTATTTGTACATCTCGGTCGAAGAGTTTCTTTTCCGCTACAGAATACATTTATGCCGATGATAAAATCCTTCTGTCAGCAGACGGACACTTGGATTGCTACTGGAACGAAAATCTACAGCCTTATACCAGCTACAGTCTTGTATTAGCGCATTCTTAAGACTTGACTCTGAATGACAGTGACGACAGGACACCATGACGGGCCCTGTCCTAACCTCTTTAGAGAAGACAGGGCTCCGACCACCTACCCTCTCTGAATGTAAGTCGGACTCCTCGATGATCACATGCATGAGCTCGCTACAGCCGACAGAGCACGGACTGTATTTTGTATGCCTTTTGTTTTCATATCCATTTACATATCCACCTTTGTGTTTCTTGGGCCCTTGCGTCAATCTGTCTGTCCATCTTACCGCGAGGTTATTTTACACCACAATTGTGCGTTCTTCGAGACCTATGGGTAATCAGAAAAGTGGGAGGGTTGTGCGCACGTAACCCAGGATAAGCACACCGTCTGCTACTGACGTGAGAGATGGCCGTCTTAAGTCGGCATCGATTACCCATTGGTCCCATTGGTTTATGTGTAGCCATTTTTGTATGATGTTTCTCTGTGATTTGGCGTTCATTGTACCATTTGCGTCTCTTTCTGTGAGTGTCTGCTTTAAGTTTTTACGGTGAGTGTTTTGGGGTTTTGTTTTTGTTGCTGCAACTAGGTGTTGTTGGAGATCCCCTCATTTCATTTTCTTCCATCTTGGGAACAAGAATTCACGCGAATGTGAGGAGAACGGGCTTCGAATTGACTGAAGAGAATTCAACGTGAATGCGCTGCGCATGTGCCGCGAGTGTGAGGCGAATACAAATTCAGACGCGTAAAGGTATGTTTATGCCCGTAAACTCGGATTATACACATGGAATACAAAGTCGGAACGTGAGTTTAGATTTAACTAGGCTTAATGGTTGTAAATGGTTGATGTCTTCAAATTCATTACATCATTTCAGAGCTTTAGAGCAGATAGATTTACAGCGTGGACCAGACATGCACTAGAAAAAAAAAGTTTTACAAGTTTTTGTGACTTTTCGTGTCGTAACCGTCATGCAACTTTCGTTAATAATTATAATATCTGAAAATTTCAATAAAACTGATGTAAACTTGGCTTTCCAGAGGGTATCAAGTTAGAATTTGAAATATTACATGAGAATGTTGTTATTCTAATTGGGGGAAGTGTGTGATGCTGAAATTGAAAAAGACAAGGAGAGGATCTCCAATCAGACTGGGTTGCAGTACCCACCGCAAAGCGACAAACACCCAAGTCGAAAACACAGAGTAGACAATCACAGCAAGAGACATAAAAGAGACATACGACAATGAAACATGAAACACAAAAGACTACATATAAACCAACGAGACCCATGGGTAAACGGTGCCGATTCAGGACAGCCATCTGCCACGCATATGACAAGCCCCCCGTTTTCGTATACAATTTCTCTTCAAGGCATAACAAAATTAATATTCGTTCATATATGAAATTTCAGACCTTTTGACATGAAATAGATTTTTAATGAATTTCATTATTCTTGATAAAGAAATTGCTATTTTTAGTCTGAAAATGACATTGACCTTTGATGAATGATCTAAATAGACCTTTGTCCTGAAGGGGCTATTCTAATAAACAGTAGGTTGATATAATAAAATGATGAAATTCTCATAAGCAGTCTTTATCTAATTACATGACATATAAAAAAAGAGGATGTATTTTACTATAACAGTGCAAAATATCAGACCATTGGGATAAAACAGAATTTTAATGAATTTCTTAAAAATCTTTCAAATTGGCAGAAAAAGCTATTTTTAGCATGGATATAACCTTGACATTTGCGATTGCCCTGAAGTGACTTTTGACTTAAAGGATGTGAGAAATATGACGAAATTCTGATGTAGGGTTTAGAATATATGAACTCGGATGAACGGACAGACATAAAGACCGACGGAAGGGAGCAACTATGCTCCCCGGAATTTTTTTCGGGGAGCATAAAAAGTATGTAGACTTTAGTCATTTCAATCTTAATATTTTTCGGAATTGTCTGTTGGATATGTCCTACCTGTACAGTAATTTCATTATTTTCCTTCAAATTTCCTCCAATAAGTGTACAATGAAGATGTTCTTTTGAGTAGCGAACATTGACACAAGAAACGGTACGCCGACATTCCCTTTGGCATTGCTTCCATCCAATGGGCATTACAGATTCAATGGTGTAAGTTACTATGTCTCCTTTCAAGAAAGAAGTACACGACAAATACACAAAGGCGACAACTAAACACTTAGTCAACATTTTGTTTCTTATAAATCTGCACTCTGCATACTTTTCAATCAAAGTAATTTGATTCACGGATAATGGTGAATTTGGAGGCAGTGATTTAGGAACAGTCACGCCGAAATTCGAAAAAGTCGAAAATTCCAATTTATTTCATATTGTCATTTAATTTCTTGTTCTTCAGATCAAAAGGATAGGCACTCTCGTTTAGCATACGAGCAAAAACAAGCTTTTAAACGAAAACAATATATTCACTCAATAGAAACAGCTTTGGAATCACGTCATACGGCATCGATTTTATTGTCATCACATCACTATGGGTAATTTCGCAACGCAGAATATTCTTTTTTTTTCATCATAAAAGAGGAAGGATGCCTTAGCTATGTGTTTTATCCAAAATAAAAGAAGTAATATTTTTAATGAAGCTGAAAACGATCGGCGTGTTTTATGTAGATGAAAGTGAAAGTAGAGCGCCAATCGTGTTTGAGGGTTATTAAAAGCTAATGTTCACCTTATTTTGGAGACAAACCATTGCTTAGACATTCTTACACTGCATCACATTCCCCTTTTATCATAAAAGATCTTGATTGCATAAAAATAAAGAAGAACCGATTGCTCTGCGTTGCGAGATCACCCACCTTGGCGTTTGCTGTTAAATATTAATTATAATTACGATTAATTTGTTTATTATCAATGACAATTCAAACAAACGTAATTTTGTCCCTTCTGTCACACTTCACAAAAAACAATGTAAAATGGGATATCAAGCATAAAAATTACACAAAGACAAGAAGAATGGATGATGTCGAAAAAGAAAAGTGAACATTCTTATCAGTACGTCACAATCGTCACAATGGAGTTGTGGAGTATTTACGATAACAATTAAAAGTCAATGAATATTGATATACATGATATGTATGTTCTTATACTATGTGCGTCATTGCATTGTAGTCTTACTGGATATATCATCCATGACCCTCTGACAGAGACGTTCAGCTCTGAAAATGCGATCCATATCTTCGTGGACGTAGTTCTTAAATGATTCCCGAGCTTTTTTTTACGCGCGCGTAGCCTTTAGGTAATAGCCATTCGAGGGAACAGGAACATTTGGGATCATTAGATAATCATTGATACCTACCAAGTTTTATCAACCTTAAAAATGAATTCAGTGAGTGAAGATAAATTATGGATGTTTTTTTTTCAAGTTACGTTATTTACATGAAAAAAATGTCTTCGCGCCTGCAGACAAAGTAGCCAACAACACCATCGTCAATTGAAAACGTTACTACATGCTCCGTGGTCTTCTCAAAAAAGGACCTAAGTATAGAATCCCGTCCAAGATGGATTTTATTAAATGTCGCGAAGTACTAAAGGAAGCCTTAGATAACTATACCAAACGATGGTGTAAATCGGAAGGAGTCGAATCGCATTCTCTGAATGACTGGAAAAACCTCATTTTGGACATTACTGACATTCGAATAGACAACTTCCACAGAAATCCTCATCTTTTTGAAAATCCAAGTTCTAGATCTGAAAGATACTTTAAATCCAAATTACGTAATTTACATGAAAAATTTGTCTTCGCTCCTGCAGATAAAGCAGCCAACAACACCATAATCATATGAAAACTTTACTATATATCAACTTTAGTTTCGGAACTTTCGTCTACAAATACTTATATCAAAAGCAATGAAAGTGTCCCTAACATTTTGAGCAAACAAAGCAGTGAAATTTCTTCATTCAACATCCCTATTTCTAAATTGGATCTTCCTACAATATACTGCGTACCAAAACTGCACAAATCTCCTTACAAATTTAGATACATTGCTAATTCTAGCAACTGCTCAACTACAAGTTTGTCTAGACATCTGACGTCAGCCCTCACGGCGGTAAAGGAACACGTTGCAAAATATTGTGAAACTGTTCTTAACAGGAATGATGTAAATTTATTTTGGTCTATAAAAAATTCCGGGGATGTGATTGACAAGATAAAATCTAGAAATTTTCAAGCCAATACGATTGCTTCATACGATTTTTCAAATATGTACACCACGCTTCCTCACGACAAGATCAATGATCAATTGTCCAAACTCATTAAATGGTGCTATAATCGAGAGGGGAAAATTTATATTTGTACATCTGAATCAAAGGGTTTCTTTTCCGCTACAGAATACAAATCATACAAATCATGGACATGTAGCGACCTGTGTAGTGCCTTGTCCTTCCTCTTGGACAACATTTATGTAAGATTTGGTGAGAATCTCTACAAGCAGGTTGTAGGGATTCCTATGGGTACAAATTGTGCGCCTCTTGTTGCAGATTTATTTTTATACACATATGAAAAGGAATTTATTCAAAATCTTCAAAAGCAAAGAAAACATGATGATGTGAAATGCTTCATTAGTACTTCTAGGTACCTGGATGATATTCTTACTATCGATAATCCTGTTTTTGAAAAGTATAAAGATGTTATTTATCCACAAGAATTGACTCTAAACAAGGCAAACTTTACAGACACTGAAACACCATTTTTGGACCTAAATATCAAAATTGTCAATGGAGAAATTCATACAAGTGTATATGACAAACGAGATGATTTTGGCTTCAACAAAGTAAATTTCCCCTGGCTTGACGGTGATGTCCCTAGATTACCGTCATACGGTATCTACATTTCACAGCTCATCCGGTATGCTAGAGCATGTACTGATGTTTGGGATTTTCATAATAGAAATCTACAAATTACAAAGAAACTTTTAGGTCAAGGTTTTCGCTTTCACAAACTAGTAAAGACTTTCTGGAAATTTTACAAAAATTATGATCAACTTCTTTTGAAATTCGGACCCATAAAAGCAACGGAGTATATTACTTTAGGTATTTCACAACCTGCATTTTATGGTGACATAATTAACAAAATAAGAAGGATCAAAGGTAGACAGCATATGTATCGAAAATGCGTCAGAGTCATCAAACGCCTTTTATACCGTGGATATGATCCTAATGTCACCAGACGGACACTAAGCTTGGAACTTGACCAATATACAGTCTTGTACGAGCGCATTCTTAAGACTTGCACTCTGACTGACTGTGACGACGGGACTCCATGACGGGCCCTGTCCAAACCTCTTTAGAGAAGACAAGGCCCCGACCACCTGTCCTCTCTGAATGTCAGTCGGACTCCTCGGGTGATTACATACATGAGCTCGCTACAGCCGGCAGAGCACGGACTGTATTACGCATGCCCTCTTTTTATATCCATTTACATATTCATCTGTGTCTCTGGGGCCTCTGCGTTTCGCGGTCTTGTTTGTGTGACGTCATCTTACAATGAGGAGGTTGTTTTACACCACATTTGTACGTTCTTCGAGACCTCTAGGTAACTGGAGAAGTGAGAGGGTTGTGCGCACGTAATCCAGGATAACCACACCGTCTGCTATTTACTTGGAAGATGGCCGTCCTAAGTCGGCACCGGTTGCCCATTGGTCTCGTTGGTTTATGTGTAGTCTTTTGTGTTTCTATGTTGTGAGTTGGTGTTCCTTGTCCCTTTTGCGTCTCTTTCTGTGGGTATCTGTTCTGTGTTTTTTGAATGGCTGTTTTGGGATTTTGCTGTGGGTGCTGCAACCTAGTGTTGTTGGAGATCCCCTCCTTTCTTACATATCAACTTGAGTTTCGGACTTTCGTCTACATATACTTATATCGAAAGCTATGAAAGTGTCCCCAACATTTTGAGTACACATAACAGTGCAATTTCTTCATTTAACATCCATGTTTCTAAATTGGATCTCCATACAATATACTGGATACCAAAACTGCACAAGTCTCCTTACAAATTTCGATACATTGCTTATTCTACTCAATTGCAATTTGTCTGGAAATCTGACATCAGCACTCAAGGCAATAAGGGAACACGTGGCAAAATATTGTGAAACTGTTCTAAACAGGAATGGTGAAAACTTCTTTTGGTCTATTAGAAATTCAGGGGATGTGATTGACAATGAAATCAAGAATAGACGATTTTTTCATACGACTTTTCTAGCATGTACACATGACCAAATTAATGATCAATTGTCCAAACTCACTAAATGGTGTTTTGATCGAGAGGGGAAAACTTATATTTGTACATCTGAATCAAAGGGTTTATTTTCGCTAGAGAATACAATTCATTGACATATAGTGACCTATGTATTGCTTTGTCCTTCCTCTTGGAAAACATTTATGTAAGATTTGGTGAGAAACTCTACAAACATGGTGTAGGATTCCCTATGGGTACTATTTGTGCGCCTTTAGTTGCAGATTTATTTTCATACCTGTATGAAAATAATTTATCTAAAATGATCAAAAGCAAAGAAAACATGATGATTTGAAATGTTTAATTTGTACTTCTAGGTAACTGGATAATATTCTTACTATCGACATTCCTGTTTTTGAAATATATAAGAATGAAATTTATCCACAAGAATTAATACTTTTGAACACGGCAAACGTTACAAACACAGAAACACCATTTTTGGAGCTAAATATCAAAATTGTTAATGGAGAGTTTCTTACTGTGTATGACAAGCGAGATATTTTTGGATTCAACATGGTCAATTTTCCCTGGCTTGACGGTGATGTTTCGAGAAAACCGTCATACGGTATTTACATTTCAGAGCTCATCCGGTATGCTATAGCATGTACTGATGTTTTGAATTTTCATAGTAGAAGTTTACAAATTACAAAGAAAAGTTTAGATCAAGGTTTTCGCTTTCATAAACTAGTTAAGACTTTCTGGAAATTTTACAAAAATTACTGTCAAATTGTCTCATTCGCTCTGTATAAACTTTATCCTATTGTAAAAACACCTCCCCTAAAAGATGATTCATAAAAATCCCGTTTATTAACAAAGGTTTTAATCTTCTAAACATCTCTAATATTTTTCGGAATCATCGCGTACAAAGTACCATTCCTCAATATTTTGAAAATTTAGAACCACCTCTTATTTGTTACAAGTACAAGAAACCTATTCGAAACTTTGTTTTTACCTACAATAAAGTTACATCGCATCCTGACATACTTGAATCATGTCCTGCTTCTTGAGAATGTGCAACTTCTAAATATCTTTACAAACCACCTGACCATATTTTTACGGGTGACATTTCAATTATCCAAGACAGGCAGATCGGTGGTCTTCTTAAAAAAGGACATAATAATAGAATCCCATTCAAGATAGATTTTATCAAATGCCGGGAGGTGCTTACAGAAGACTTAGATATTCATACGAAAAGATGGTGTATATCAGAAGGAGTCAAACCGCATGCTCTGAGTGACTGTAAAAAACCTCATTTTAGATATCACGGATATTCGAATAGATAACTTCCATAAAAACCCTCATCTCTTTCAAAATCCACGTTCCAAATTTGTTAGATATTTCAAATCCAAGTCAAGTAACTTACATGAAAAATATGTCTTTGCACCAGTTGATAAAGCAGCCAACAATACCATTATAATTTGAAAACGTTACTACATATTAAACGTCTTCAAATTGATCAGCATCATTTAAAGGCAGATAAATTAACAACGTGGGCCAGACATGCACGTTTCGGGTATTTAACTCTCGTCAGTGATCCTCAATCCAAAACAATGAAATAGGGCCAAATTCTGTGAAAATCATGTCCAAAATATACCGAAAGACGTAGTCAGATGGCTGGGATATGATGCTACAGGACCCAGGATTTAGAAATTTGAGAAAAATTTGGAAGCAGAAATTTTCGAATGCGTTTGAAGAAAGGACCAACCGAAATTGGTCGAACGTGGCTACATGTGCCCTCGGGGACTCCTGGTCCACCAGCAGTGACACTCACCAAGTGGTAAAAATATTAAACGTCTTCAAATTGATTAGCATCATTTAAAAGCAGATAAATTAACAATGTGGACCAGACATGCACGTTTCGGGTATTTAATCCTCGTCAGTGATCCTCAATCGAAAACAATGAAATAGGGCCAAAATCTGTGAAAATCTTGTCCAAAATATATTAACTTTAGTTTGTTTCGGAACTTTCGTCCACAAATACGTATATCAAAAGCAATGAAAGTATATCTAACATTTTGAGCAAGCATAACAGTGAACTGTCTTTATTCAATATCTCTATTTCTAAATTGGATCTCCCAACACTATATTGCATACCAACACCTTAAAAATTTCGATTTATTGCTAATACTAGCAACTGCTCCACTACAATTTTATCTAGAAATCTGACATCAGCACTTACTGCTTTTAAAGAACACGTAACTGAATATTGTGAAACTGTTCTAAGCAGGAACGACGAAAATTTATTTTGGTCTATTAAGAATTCAGGGGATGTGATAGACAAAAAGAAATCTGGAAATTTCAAAGCCAATACGGTTTCTTCATACGACTTCTTTAAAATGTACACCACACATCCTCATGACAAAATTAATGATCGATTTTCTAAACTCATTAAATGGTGTTTTGATTGAGAACGGAAAACGTACATTCTACATCTGAATCAAAGGGTTTATTTTCCTCGACAGACTACAAGGCTACAAATCATACAAATCAAGGACATGTGGTGACCTGTGTAATGCCTTGTCCTTCCTCTTAGACAATATTTATGTTAGATTTGGTGAGGATCTATACAAGCAGATTGTGGGATTTCCTATGGTTACTAACTGTGCGCTTCTTGTTTATTCTTATACACTTACGAAAAAGAATTTATCCAAAATCTTTAAAAGCAACGAAAATGTGATGATTTGAAATGTTTCAATAATACTTCTAGGAATCTGGATGATATTCTAACTATTGACAATCCTGCTTTTGAATAAAATAAGAATGACATTTATCTACAAGAATAAACACTTAACAAGGCAAACGTTACAATGACAAATATGGATAATGACCATATCCCTATATACAGCACAAAATCGATTATTGTTAAAATCATAAACCGAAGGCATATAAAATCAGGATAAAACAAGAATCAGAGCAAACAAACAGAAACCTCCACCACATGAAAAGAAGCGAACTCCCGAAATGGGAGTGAGACAAAGCGCACAGGAAGAGTCAGCATCTCCTGCTTGCCTGCAATACCCGTCGCTTCAATTCGGTAGAATTGTCACATCCGGTTATTCCCATTCTGGAAGATATAAAGTATAATCTTTGGTTAGACGGTACAAAGGGTCTGTGACAGAATATCATCACCCATTCTGGAGAGTGGGACATCATAGAGTATGACGAGTTCTCCTTATCGACCGTAGAACTCCTTCAATAATGATGTTAGTCGGTCACAAACGCATCCCTGACTGAGAAGCTTATCTGAAAGACGCCTAGCTCTCACAATAAAATCTGTATATTTGGTACTTGCTCTGGCATATCGTATCAACTGAGATATGAACACACCATAAGCAGGCGATGAATGAATGTTGCTACTCAGAAAAGGAAAGTTTGTAATACTGAAATTGAAGTCGTAACGTTTGTCATAAAATGAGGTGTTCATGTGACCATCGTAGGACACCATAATGTCAAAATAGAATGCTGAATTATTTGTCTCTGTAGTTTCTTTGATTTTAAGATCCGAAGGATAAATTCTGCTGAGGTGATACGCGAATTTTTTATTAGTGATGGACAACACATCGTCTATATATCAGTAAATAAGGAAATGAGGTTGAAGTCAGAAGCTAATTATATTTTCCCTTCAGAGACCAAATATTGAATGAGTGGGGCACAATTGGTCCCGATTGGAGTTCCGACAATTTGCTGGAAGACCTTTCCTCCGAACACCACAAAATTTTTGTCGATCAGGAAGTTTAACATCTGAATAATATCTGTTTCAGTGTACTTATTTTCAGAAATCGGACTAAGTCTTTTATTTTACAAAGTAGGTTTTTTCATCGTTAACAACAATAAATTTGTATTTGCGATTGCCGTTCTTGCTTGTAAATGCATTACTTATAATTTTTGCGAGTCTTTCTTTCAATTTAGAATGTGGAATGGTAGTGTAAAGTTTCGGAAAATCAAAGGCTTTGATCGAATGGACTCTACCAAAATGAGTGGATTTCAGATGTCCTAAAATCCCTTCGAATTCTTTAAAATCCACATCCGGTTGATACCGCTACGGGAATATACTGTCGAACAATAAGTCCAGATTTGATTGCAGATAAAATTTTGGTGAGTAAGATCGATACAGATTTGGTAGAACATTTTGAGGAACCAGCGATGAAACGTTGTTTGTACGGATTCTTGTGCATTTTAGGTATGCAGTATAAGTATGGCAAATCTAAATCTAAATTGTTTGTGTTGAAGCCAAAGGAAGCGAAAGCCGATTTGTGGTTATCTATTATTTCAGAGGCAGAAAGGTTTTTTGGGGTGTAAGTGGGATTTCCAGGTGTCGAATTTAAAGCCAACTCTTTAAGAAGACTGGTAATCGGTAAATTTGAGGTAAAAGTAACCGTCTGATGGATTTTATCCATTCGGAAAGGGTGTCTATATGTACATCCTGTTTCTTTGCCAAACGTATTGCATATTCCTCACAAGAGTCCAAGATAAAATTGAAATTTTGGTTCCATGTAAAGGATTTACTTTCTCTGTATTTAGGTCCTTTTTTTAACAATTCTCTCAACATGTCGTTCTTTACTATACTAAGGTCACCAATAATAACGTATCCACAAGGAGAGTAGTTGAAAACACAGAAACACAATTTTTGGACCTTAAAAACGAGAGTGTGAAACCAACTTCTTTTCAAAGATGGGAACAAGACTTACCCTCTTTACATAATACTCAAAGTTCATAGGAAGTGTTCAAATTATGCTCTTTCACAACAAATGATACATCTTTACAATACTTCCATTTTAAACTTTTTCATCGAATACTTCCAATCAATAGATATCTCAAAAATTAACAAAAAAGTATGTAGAAATATGTCCCATATTTAGGTCAGAGTGAGCACGATTCTGTAATCAGCCAAACACTTGAATGAACTTTACATCCTGGGATTACTACGAAACGTGAAGTAAACCACGTGTTCACTGTCTCTTAAAATTTTCACGATAGTAAAATAAGAAATTACTTACTTGAGGTCGTGCTAATAATATTTGATTAAATTGTAAATAAAAGGTTGATCTCGTATGTAGATATTATATTGTGCTCCTATTACAATGTTAAACGTGGAAAATCGTACACTTTCATGTATGATGCTTGCATGAAAGGCAGGCGTAGTCTGCTTCACATGTACGTTCGTTTACCAAATCCTTAATGAAGACTTGCCTTTATCTACTTATGATTTTCAGGGATTTTTAAAATAAAGTAGATATAATGATAATCGTCTTCAAATTCAATAGCATCATTTAAGACCTGATAAATTTACAGCATGGACCAGACATGCACGTTTCGAGTACTAAACCCTCGTCAGTGATCCTCAGTCTAAACAATGTAAAATGGCCAAAAAGTATGATAGTTTTTATGTCCAAAAATGTACCAAAAGACGTAGCAGAATGGATGGGATATGATGCTAGAGGACCCACTTTTTAGAAATATGAGAAACTGTAAATATTAGTCTATATGTATAAGTATCAAAATACTGTGAAAATATATACCCATCAAACTGATATCTACTAGTATCTCATAAATATAACAACTAAAACAACATGTACATATACACTGTAGATCCCTTTGGCTTTTTTCTCGCCCGACTTCAGTTTCAATGTCAATACTAGTTTTTCGTTGTATTGTTTATTACATTTCTCTTCAAAGATTCTAATAATAATGATTATCGATTCCTTTTCATCGCATGTGTTATCCGTCCGCCATGTTGATTGATTATTTAGCTACAGTGAGTACTAGCCTTAGGCAAATAAGTGCTTACTCATGTTCGTATTCGTTCAACGAGGTTATATAAGGGTACCCAGTTTATAAGCAATAATTGATCATCTTTCGCTAGCGAGGGTATATATTTGACTGATATATCCAGCTAGTTTCTAATTATTAAGTATGTTACATTCGCATTCATCAAAATTTTGACAAAATAGTTTATTTATAGTTTGGTCTTGACGAGAAACGAAGTTGAAGTGTAAATATTGCAATCTGTAGTTCTCCCTAAATGATCCCGGACCGAACAACAAATGGACCTTTCATAACCGTAAGTTCTTATTATTGAAGTTCACTCGTTTTTAAAGATGTAACATTGTGTAGTCCTTTATGTGTAGTCCTCTGTGTTTGATGTTTCTGTGTTGTGCGTTGACGTTCCTTGTCGTTTATGCGTCTCTTTCTGTGCTTGTCTGCTTTGTGTTTTTGCATTGAGTGTTTTGGGGCTTTGCTGTGGATGCTGCAACCTGGTGATGCTGGAAATCCCCTCCTTTGTATTGTGATATTCGGCAGATCCGAAGAAACTGCCATCCATTACTACCTTAAATATGTTTTTCATTCATGAGTGAGATAGAGTAAATTGCCCCATTTCGAGGCTGAATGAGTTCGGCTTCTGTTGCTTTCAGTGGAGAAATGTATCAAGCATATCATTTTTCCATATTTTGTAAATCTAGGCTGTGCTATGTCTTTGAAGCCTAATACATGTTTGACTATAGAAAATTAATAATTCCCAAAGCCTCAAACACCGTATGTGACAAATTTATCATTTTTTTTTATCTATCATGCATAAGTCTTCCGCAAGGAAGAACTTGTGGTAACTTTTTCAACATAGGTATTTTACTACATATAAAAGCAGTTGTCTTTTTTAAATAAAATATCCTATCTGATCAATACAGGTTTTTTCTACAGTAATGACTAGTATAGACAAGAACATATCCCAATACAGTAAACAAAATGGGAAATTCGATCATCGTTAACCGAGGGCATACAAAATCATGATAAAACAGGAACCAAAGCAAACAAACAACATATTACACCATATGATTTGAAGCGAACTCCAAATAAGGGAGCGAGCCGGTTTGTAATAAAGGGGTGTTTCTTTTCCTCTGAATGTCAATAAATATATATATTTGAAATTCTTTCAATTGTAGTAGTATCTTTCTAAAAATATATTTATTTGAAATTCTTTCAATTATAGTAGTATCTTTCTAAAATCAGCCATAGTATACCATCAATCGGCAGTTTTCTTGTTCATATAGCTTCCAGTTTGCCTTTAATCAAAAGCAATTTACACCAACATTTTCAGACTGGACACAGTTATGATTTCCCCATCCGATATGAGAACATGCCGTCAACGACGGTTCAGTCCCCGAACATGTTATATCATCCAACCAAATGATCCATCTAATCTGACTAGGAGCAGCGGGGTAGAAATTGCTCGCTTGTCCGAATGTGTAAGCTGTTCCCGTCCTACAAAATGAATTATAAATTTGTTCACAATTCAGTCTGTTATTAAATCACTATCAACTTGATATGCAGTTTAAACAAGGAAATGACATTACCAAAGTGTGTTTTTTTAAATAATCAATCTGTAAGACAATTTTGCCGACTGACCATAGAAATATATATTTTCACTGTCAATATTTTTTGTGAGGGTTCAAATTGTAATCACGGGGTAGTAAAGAAAATTTTGGAAATTTTACTCTATGCTTAAAAGGAATAAGTGTACGAAAACATAAACACCCGTCCATATTTTGCACAAATGTTGATACATTGTACTACTGTCTAGAAATAAAACAGAGACCATTTCTCACCCTGTTGGAGCGCATATAGGCGGTTTCGACTATGTGTCAACAAGGGTTTCGGTTCAGAAGCGAAGAAAAGACAATTGTAAGTAGAAATTCACTTTTCTTCATTTCCCGACTTTTTAAAAGAATAAAAAATAGTGCACAGACGGAGAATTGTATATTGTGATCTATTGATAATGTTGAAGTCTTAAACTAAACAAGAGGCCCGAGGGGCAATATCGCTCACCTGAGTTGCAAACAAAAGTATAATTGTGGACAATTTGGTTGAGGCCTTTGAGTACTTGCATCTTTTTGTATTGTTTAATTATGAGCATCAGTTTTGGAGATTTCGAAAATGCATCAGATCCCTCGGCGGCCATATTTGTTGACCGATCGGCACGAAAAACAAAAAATTGGCAGAGAACCTTGAGTAGTCGCGTCCTGTTAGTTTTCGTGAAATTCTTTGCAGCTTTTGCATATGACAAGTCGAAAATGTGTCAGCCAATTAGAGTCCTCAACGGCCATAATTGTCGACCAATGGCAAGGAAAAAGCAAACTTGGTAGAGGATCTTAAGTACTTGCTTCCTGTTAGGTTTCTTGACATTCTGTGCAGCAGTTGCAGAGCAGAAGTCGAAAATGCGTCAGCAAATCAGAACCCTCGACGGCCATATATGTTGACCGATCGGCAAGAAAAGCACAGACTTTGAGTCAGCAAATTAAAGCACTCGGCGGTCATATTTGTTGACCGATCGGTACGAAAAACACAAACTTGGTAAAATACCCTGAGTCCTTGCTTCCTGTAACGTTTCGTTGAATTATGTGCAGCGGTTGCAGAGGAGATGTCGAAAATGTTAAAAGTTTACGCCGGACGCCTGACGGACGGTGCGCTATGACAATAGCTCACCTGAGCTTAACATCTCGTTACAAAACTTCTTATGTAACCCAGGGGTCATTGCTTTGACATTTTATTTCCATTAAATCATTCCAGTCCCCTTCCGTCTTTTCATTCAATCAGCTACAGCAACTACGTCTAGTATATATACAATCCGCGGGAAATTGTTCTAGCTGATTTTATGGAAAGAAGGAAAGAGAGGGAGGGGGCTTGAGTGATTTAAAGGAAACAAGAAAATCCTTGCAACGATCCCCTGCTTAATGTTTTGGGTTTTCACTTTGTCCGCATGTATTTATGTACTCCATATCTCATATAAGGTTAAATTCCCAATATATTCAGATGTGGTCATTGGGCTTCTTGTTTCTTTATGAGCGTCAAAGATGACCAGGATCAAGGATGTCAACTTTGAATTATTTGAAGTAACTTTAGGTGATATCATATGGTTCATGTTTTACAACAATTAGTTTCAGAAACAAGAGCCCCAGGGGGCACAACGCTCACCTGATACCCATGCACGCTCTAATTGACATACTGACATTGAATACTGATAGTGCCAGTACCAGGATTTTAGCCCACAACCTTTCTAACAAGATTTTTGCCGGATGCAGACAAGTTTTTTTTTCAGACAACCTTTAAAAGTACAAACAAGAGAAAATAGTCACATTTCAAAACAACAACTTTTTTACTGATTTGAAAAGATGGATTATGCGATCCAAAGTCATATGCCCAGCTAGTATAGTTAAATTATGCAACATCAAAAATAAAATCATTTTGTAAAATTCCACATTAATGTGCAACAGAAACAGAATAAAACAATGAAATGATTTCATAAATTAAGTTTATTTAAAATTGAACACCAAACCTTTCATTATTAATAGCTAGTATGCCAGAAAATAATAAAGCCTGTGTTTGTGAAACACGAATGCCCCACGGTGGCATCTTTGTTGGTATAAACACCATTTTCTGTTAAGTATGTGAGAGGTCAGGGTCAGAGTAATGTTGGTATCAATGGAAAGATCTTGTCACAAAGAATACACATGTACAATATGAAAGCCCTATCACTAACCATTCAAAAGTTATGCCCAATGTTAAAGTTTTTGAAAAGTAGGTCAAAGGTCAAGGTCAAGGTCACGAGGTCAAAAATTTTGGTATCAATGGAAAGGTATTGTCACAAGGAATACACATGTGAAATATGAAAGCTCTATCACCTTCCTATCAAAAGTTATGCCCAATGTAAAGTTTTTCGGACAAACAGACAGACGGACAGGCCAAAAACTATATGCCCCCATATCTTTGATTGCGGAAGCATAAAAAACAAAGACTTTTCGGTTTTGCCTTTATTCATATTAAATTATACAGAAATCTATGAATGAGAGCTTTTGAATAGTATTGATTTCATCTTAATACATGTAACGTACAGTCAAAATCGTGTTAATCCAATTAACACAGAAAAGTTGTTAGCGGACAATATTAATTCAAGTGAGTTGTGCAGAAATTGAGCCAATTTATTTTCCAAACAGCAGTGTACGGTGTATCAAACCTCATGACCCAGTGAAGCCACTTGGACAAAATATTTTCGGTAAATATGCTGAAATGCGGCGCTTGGAAATGTATTTTTAGCAAATCAATAGTCGTGATAAATTTAACTTCGAACTTGATCTTGTCTTTTATGCAATCTACAGATAGGTTTGAAAATATGCAAAATTCAGAACATTTTCGATGAGGACGCAGAGTTCCTGTAAAAAAAGTGAAATTTGCGAAAAAAGGACATGCATGACCCCCCCCCCCCCCTTTTTCTTTACATTTTTATGCGTGCCAAAGATTCGCAATCAAAAAAGACCAATTTTACAGACTTCTGGGCATTTCAAATCAGTCAAAATTTTTAGTGTGCACCTTTTTATTTCCTGTAGTTACCCCTACTAAAGGGGCAAGGAGGTATTGAACCAATCAAATCTGTAACACAAGATATATGGCGACTATGTTTACCATAGATACAGAAATAAGACAGAGAAAATAATCATTAAATAGGGAAATTGTTCTGAAATATGCATGTATGAAAAAAAAGCAATCCAAGGAATGCTTGTGTCGCCTGCGTAGCGGATTTTTTTTTTATTGAAATTAGGTCAAATATCAAGGGCAAGGTCACTAGGTTAAAAATTATGGAATGTTTAGAAAGGTCTTTTCATAAGGAATACAAATGTGAAATATCAAAGCCCTATCACTTACCATTCAAAAGATATAGCAAATCATAGATTTGTTGAAAAGTAGGTCAAATATATAGGGCAAGTGCACGAGGTAAAACATAGGTAATCACAGATTATGAAGCTCACCTCGTGACAGCAAAATTCAATTCAAACATATTTCTTAGTACATGTATATTGGCTTTTAAAGGCAAAACCACTCAAGCAGAAAAAGTAGGTCAAGGTCATTTTATGAAAGTTTGATCAAAGATACATCCAATATGCAAGTTTGGTACATGTAGCAGTTATACTTTGCTCAATATTGGCTTTTAAAGTCAAAATCACTCAAGCGGAAAAAGTAGGTCAAGGTCATTTTATGAAAGTTTGATCAAAGATACATCTAATATGCAAGTTTGGAACATCTAACACTTATACTTTGCTCAATATTGGCTTTTAAAGGCAAAATCATTCAAGCGGAAAAAGTAGGTCAAGGTCATTTTATGAAAGTTTGATCAAAGATACATCCAATATGCAAGTTTGGTACATGTAGCACTTATACTCTGCTCAATATTGGCTTTTAAAAGCGAAATCACTCAAGTGGAAAAAGTAGGTCAGATGCTGCATTCGATGCATGGGTCCAGCTCGGCATCCAAAGATGAATCACTTGTGCAAGTTTGGTTACTGTAGCATTAGTACTTTGTCAGATACTGAGCTACCCCAAACTTCTTATCCAAATCACTCAAGCGGAAAATGTAGGTCAGATGCTGCATCTGATGCATGGGTTCACCTCAGCATCCAAAGATGAATCACTTGTGCAAGTTTGGTTACTGTAGCATCAGTACTTTGTCAGATACTGAGCTACCCCAAACTTCTTATCCAAGTCACTCAAGCGGAAAATGTAGGTCAGATGCTGCATCTGATGCATGGGTTTACCTCAGCATCCAAAAATGAATCACTTGTGCAAGTTTGGTTACTGTAGCATCAGTACTTTGTCAGATACTGAGCTACCCCAAACTTCTTAACCAAGTCACTCAAGTGGAAAATGTAGGTCAGATGCTGCATACAATGCATGGGTTCACCTCAGCATCCAAAGATGAATCACTTGTGCCAGTTTGGTTACTGTAGCGTTAGTACTTTGTCAGATACTGAGCTACCCCAAACTTCTTAACCGGACGCGGACGCGGACACGTGGGGTTATAGCATAAGCTCACTCAACTTCGTTGAGGTGAGCTAAAAATGATGGTATGTGAAGAAAGGTCTTGTCACATGGAATGCACATGTGAAATATCAAAGCCTATCACTCAGCAATCAAAAGAAATAGCCAATCTAAGATTTTTTGAAAAGTAGGTCAAATATCTAGGTCTTGGTCATGAGGTCAAAAGTTATGATATGTGTAGAAAGGCCTTGTCACAAGAAGGAATACACATATGAAATATCAAAGCTTATCACTTACCAATCAAAAGATATAGCAAATCTTAATTTTTTTGAAAAGTAGGTCAAATATCTAGGTCAAGGTCATGAGGTCAAAATTATGGTATGTGTAGAAAGGTATTGTCAAAAGGAATACACAAGAGAAATATCAAAGCCCTATCACTTGCCAATCAATAGATATAGCCAATCTTGGTTTTTTTTTTAAAAAGTAGGTCAAATATCTAGGTCAAGGTCATAAGGTTAAAAAATATAGTATGTGAAAAAAGGGCTTGTCACAAGAAATACACATGTGAAATATCAAAGCCCTATCACTTACCAATCAAAAGATATAGCCAATCTTAGATTTTTTGAAAAGTAGGTCAAATATCTAGGTCAAGGTCACGAGGTAAAAAAATATGGTTTGCGTAGAAAGGTCTTGTCACAAAGATTACACATGTGAAATATCAAAGCCCTATCACTTGCCAATCAAGAGATATAGCCAATATTAGATTTGTAGAAAAGTAGGTCAAATATCTAGATCAAGGTCACAAGGTCAAACATTATATGTGTAGAAAGGTCTAATCACAAGGAATACACATGTGAAATATCAAAGCCCTATCACTAATCAATCAAGAGATATAGCCAATATTAGATTTTTAGAAAAGTAGGTCAAGGTCACAAGGTCAAAAATTATGATATGTGTATAAAGGTCTTGTCACAAGGAATACACATATGAAATATCAAAGCCCTATCACTTACCAATCAAAAGTTATGGGGTTTGACACCCAAGTGTGACAGACAGACGGACAGCAGAGGGACGGATGGACGGACAGACGAACAACAGACAAAGTGATCCCTAAGTGTCGCTGTGCTTCGCAGGCGACACAAAAAGTCAACATCTTAAAAATAAATTCAGCGTATATTTGATAGCGTATGTGGCCAAGTTAATTCGAAGTATGAAAATAAGTACACAAAGCCAAACTAGCTATAGCTTGTCTTATTTAAAAAATCATTAAAAATCTAAAAGTTGATATTTTGACAAAATTCTTTCACAGTTTCATTTCTAGCGATAAATATAAAAATAAAAAGAGAAAAAAAACTGAAAAAGGGAAAAAAAAATTGTTGGGGTCCCGCCGGGGTTTGAAGCTACTCCCCATGGGTCCATTTGGCATGGAAAACATACATTATACCTATGACAATCTTAAAAAATATTCCTTAAAAATCCAAAAGTGGATATCTTGACAAAATTCTTTCACTTCTAGGGTACCATGCATGAGTACCTCATACCTACAAACTGTCATGACAATCTGAAGAGTGGTTATAGAAAAGAAGCAGAAAATGTATGAAAATCAACCCCCCCCCCCTTCCTTTTTACATAAGAAAAAAATTCATAAAAAATCAAAAAAATAAATTTTAAGCATAAAATACATATCAAAGCATTAAGTAAGTTAAATATGATAAATATGTAGTAAATGAGTGTGTAAAATCATACACTTATTGAGTTATTTAAAGAAATAGTGCAAAAATGTGCATTTCTGACAAAGTCCGAAAAGACATAAAAAACGCGTCAAAAATTTGACTTCGAAGTGGAATCAAAAATAACAACACTTCTTAAGACATCTCTCTAGATCATCCTGATGCTTTCTGTTTGTCGATACATGCTTCGGTTCTGAAGAAGAAGTTTGTCAAAGGAGGGTACCCCCCGTGACCTACTTTTGGCTGTGGTGGCGCCACCTGTTGACAGATCCGGACGAAAAACAACAACACTTGTAGGGGACCATGAGTACTTCATACCTACCAAGTTTCATCAAAATCCCTTCAGCCGTTCTGGAGAAGAAGTTTAAAATGTGAAAAGTTTACGACGACGGACGACGGACGACGGACGACGACGACGACGGACGACGGACGACGGACGCAACACTATGACAATAGCTCACTTGAGCCTATGGCTCAGGTGAGCTAAAAATGTATAATTCTGATTCCCTAATATAATTCAGAAGTAAGGGACAATATTAGGAGGTCACCATCCAAAATTTTGAGATTTTGAAACTAATCAGACTTTTTAGCCATCCATTGATTATAATGAAAGTGCTCATTTCTTGGCTATATTTTTTTTCCCAGCCCAAGATTTTCAAAAGAAACTTCACATATGATTCCTTCATCATATTGTTCAAATTCTTATAGAAAGAAATCATTCTATGACCACGTCATATGTTGCAAAATCTAACTGAATGTGTATTTTATCATGTAAAAAATTAAAATGCAATTCAATCTTTCTTTACTATATGACCAAATACAAAATCATGAAATTTATATAACCAACTTTTTAAAAATATTACAGCATTGTTCCTTCACTCCCAATGATTCCAATATGTAAATAAATAGAACCGAATGCAGATTTTGTGTAATGATATGACAGTATGACTGTGCACATGTGTAATGATATTACTATATAGGTAAAATATATAAGACGTTTCTCTACATTCAAACACTTTACAGACACCTGACTGACATAAATATTCTCCAACTTTGTAAAATATCACAGCAGCATTCCAGCAATTACATCAAAGTTTTGTGTAATGATATGAACATATGCATACGGATACATTTATATGAATAGTGTGAAAGAAAAAAATTCTCTACACTCAGCACTTCTCAAAAATCTGATAGATATAAGTATTTCTAAATAGATATGACATATGTATGTAGGTAAAAAAATCATTACAAAATTTTCAAATAAGTTCAATTCCAGCAATAATTCGACCATTGTTGGTCACTCTAGGCTTATCATTACTTTGCAAAGAAAAAAAAGTAGGTGTCTACTTATTACGGAAGCCCGTTAGTGCCAAATATGAATAAATAAAAAAAGAGGAAATGCGAAATATATTTAGGAAAATGCGAAATAAATTAAGGAAAATGAGAAATAAATTTAGAAAAACGAGAAATAAATTAAGGAAAGTGAGAAATATATTTAGAAAAACGAGAAATAAATTAAGGAAAACGAGAAATAAATTTAGAAAAACGAGAAATAAATTAAGGAAAATGAAAAATATATTTAGAAAAACGAGAAATAAATTAAGGAAAACGAGAAATATATTTAGAAAAACGAGAAATAAATTAAGGAAAATGAGAAATATATTTAGAAAAACGAGAAAAATATTTCGGAAAATGAGAAAAATATTTAGGAAAATGAGAAATATATTTAGAAAAACGAGAAAAATATTTAGGAAAATGAGAAATATATTTAGGAAAAAATGAAAAATATATTTAGGAAAATGAAAAATAGATTTACAGAAAGTAGAAATATAAATGAGGGAGTGGACAGGGTGAAATGGGGGGGGGACGAAGGGGAGGGACAGGGGCGAAAGGTGGGAGGGAGGGCAGGGGTTGGAAGAAGGGAGTGGCAGGAGGGAGGGTAAAGGGGAGGGAGGAGGAATTCAGGGGATGGGAGCAGGAAGCTTAGGGGCGGGATGGAGAGGAAGGGGCGGAAGGGGTACTGTTCACTCCCCATAGATATAAATGGAAACCACAAAAGAAATACGATATGTATATAAACATTAAATTCCCCCACTACACTCTCCGTTTACCAATCCCAGAATATTAATGAGATTATCAGGAGATAAAGACCTTCTTGTATTTCTTCCACTTCTTCCCCGACCCCCGCTGCTTTTACGAGAGAAATAAACGATTGGTACTGGTCAAGGCGCATCATAAACTATAGTCTTCGAAATGGATGTTTGCAAGAGCTGCAATGCCAAATACCAGACAGATAATATTACACATGCATCTTTGCCCGCATAAATGTACATAGGATTCATTTCTCGTGTAAAAGCAGCGGGAGTTGCGGGGAAGTGGAATAAATACAAGGAAGTCTTTATATCTTGATAAATAGATACATGTACTGTAATTCATTACTCATTAATGTTTCGGGAGTGGCAAGGTCAAGCTTTAATTATTTGTTGTGGTTTCCCTGTTTTTATATTTCCACCTTCTGTAAATATATTTCTCGTTTTTGCTAAATATATTTTTCATTTTCCTTAATATTTTTCTCGTTTTTTCCTAAATATATTTCTCATTTTCCTAAATATTTTTCTCGTTTTTCTAAATATATTTCTCATTTTCCTAAATATTTTTCTCATTTTCCTAAATATTTTTCTCGTTTTTCTAAATATATTTCTCATTTTCCTTAATTTATTTCTCGTTTTTCTAAATATATTTCTCATTTTCCTTAATTTATTTCTCGTTTTTCTAAATTTATTTCTCATTTTCCTTAATTTATTTCGCATTTTCCTAAATATATTTCGCATTTCCTCCATTTTTATTTATTCATATTTGGCACTAACGGGCTTCCGTAACTTATGAATGAAAATTTGAAAATATCCCTCTCGTACAGACTCGAATCACGGTCTTCCCGCATTGTGGACGAGAACTCTACCTTTGAGGTACTGGATTACTTGCGATAGTGCGATTATTACAAGACCATCATGACATTTTAAGTTACGAAAATCGGAAATCTTCAGCGTGGAGATTTCTTTAGAATTCTTGTCTAAGGGAGGCTACTGAAACGCGTGTGATATTCTTTTAAATCAGGCTCAAAGATTAATCAAACTAACATTTTTTTATTGTAATGAATTACACCTATAGATATTGTTACCCAACAAGACGGTCGCGAGGTTCCTGCGGCTAGTGCTGTCTGTTATTATGATTGTACTCTGTTCCTTTACGGAAATTACACGACATCTACGAATATACTAAACACCAAACAATTACCGGTAAATATTTCCCAGAATACAGACTACAAGGTGCCATCTTGGACATGCATACAAGCAGTAAGATCAGATCTATCAGAGGAGAAAACAAACCGCCCTTGCATTTTTGCAAACAAAGGAATTGATACATCAAATTTTGGCCAAATTTTGAATCACAAATCTGTCAATGCATGAAAAGATCCCACCATTTTCAAAAGAAAAGAAACTCCTTGTATTTCCAACAGCTACACACCAAAAGTTGCATCTACAATTTACAATTACAAACGATTACTGCAGTGTATTGATTTAAGAAATCCCTCACTTTAACTATTACATTGTTCTTCATCGGATTTCAACTACTCTCCTTTTGGACACGTTGTTACTGGTGACCTTAGTATAGTCAAGGACGGAACGTTGAGAGTACTGTTTAAAAGGTTCTAAATACAGAGAAAGTAAATACTTTACAAGGAACCAAAATTTCAAAATTATCATGGACTCGTGTAAGGAATATGCAAGACTTTCGGCAAAGAAAGAATATGTACAGCTCGACACCCTTTTCAAATGGATAAAATGCATCAGAGTGTTACTTTTATCTAGAATTTTTAACTAACAAGTAACTGTGAACACCAGATTCGAGTCTATCTTTAAAGACCCTGGTGTTATCACAGAGCTGACTTACCTCTAAGAGCATTACGTCATCATACCAGCAGAAAAAGCCTCAAATAACTACACGTTTACATGAAAAAGTACTATTTCGACAACCTTGATAAAGAGTTGGTTTGAATTCGACAACTGGAAATCCTACACTCTACTTACACTATAATAAACCTTTGTGTCTCGGAGGTAATAGATAACCACAAATCAGCTCTCGCTTCCTTTGGCTTTGACACAAATAATTTAGATTTAGATTTACCATACATGTACTTATATTGCATACCTAAAATGCATAAAAATCCGTACAAACAACGTTTCATAGCTGGTTCCTCAAAATGTTCAACCAAATCTGTATCGATCTTACTCCCCAAAGTTTTAACTGAAATCAGATCTGGACTTCAGAAATATTGTTTGACCTAACCAGATGTGGATTTTAAAGAATTCAAAGGAACTTTTAGAACATCTGAATTCAACTAATTTCAATAGAGTCCATTCGATCAAAACCTTTGATTTTTCGACACTTTACACAACAACCCCACATTCTAAATTGAGAGAGAGACTCGCAAAAATTATAAGTAATGCGTTTACAAACAAGAACGGCAATCGCAAATATAAATTTATTGTTGTTAATTATGACATAACCTACTTTGTTAAAGAAAAGTCCGACTCTTAAAATAATTACACTGAAGCGGAAATTATTCAGATGTTAAACTTTCTGATCGACAATATTTTTGTGGTGTTTGGAGTAAGGGTCTTCCAGCAAATTGTCGGAATTCCAAAGGGAAAAATTGTGCCCCACTCCTTGCCGAAATTTTTCTTTACTCGTACGAAGCTGAATTCATTCAATCTTTGGTCTCTGAAGGGAACAGATACGTAGCTTCTAACTTTAACTACACTCACAGATACATAGACGATGTGCTGACCATCAATAATCCAAAATTCGCGGAATACCCCAGCAGAATCTATCCTTCGGAGCTTGAAGCCAAAGGAAGTACAGAGACAAATAATTCAGCATCCTATCTGGACATAATGTTGTCTTACGACACTGATGGTCACATGAACACCTCACTCTATGACAAACGTGACGACTTTTTAACATCAACATCACAAACTTTCCTTTTCTGAGAAGCAACATCCCTTCATCGCCTGCACAAACGTGACGACTTTTCAACATCAACGTCACAAACTTTCCTTTTCTGAGAAGCAACATCCCTTCATCGCCTGCTTATGGCGTATTCATATCTCAGTTGATACGATATGCCAGAGCAAGTACCAAATATACAGATTTTGTTCTGAGAGCAATGCGTCTTTTAGATTAGCTTCACCGTCAGGGATCCGTTTGTGACCGACTAACCTCGTAATTGGGGAAGTTCTACGGTCGATATGGGGAACTCGTCATACACTATGATGTCCCACTCTCCAGAATGTTGGATGATATTCTATCTTAGACTATTTGAACCATCCAACCACCGAATATACGTGTATCTTCCAAAATGGAAGTAACCGGATGTGACAATTCTACCAAATTGAAGCGACGGGTGTTTTATGCAAGCAGGAGATGCTTACTCTTCCTGGGCACCTGGTCTCACTCCCTTTCCGGGAGTTAGCTTCTTTTTATATGGTTGAGGTTTTTCTTTGTTTGCTTTGGTTCTTGTCTTGTCCTGAATTTGTATGCCTTCCGTTTATGATTTTCTTAATAATCGATTTTGTACTATGTATTTTGAAATGGTCATTATCCATATTTGTCCTTGCAATTGGTACGCAGTTTAAGTTAAATGTATTTCTATTTTCATCACAATGAAAACTCTATAATTTCTATGATGAGATTAAACATCTCCTTTTTAGCTCACCTGAGCCAAAGGCTCAAGTGAGCTATTGTCATAGTGTGGCGTCCGGCGTCCGTCGTCCGTCCGTCCGTCGTAAACTTTTAACATTTTCAACTTCTTCTCAAGAACGGCTGAAGGGATTTTGATGAAACTTGGTATGCATGAAGTACTAAAGGTCCTCTACCAAGTTTGTTCATTTCGGCTCGATCCCTTCAGGGGTGGATCCAGGGCGGGGTCAAATAGGCCCCAGGAGGGTACCCCTCTTCAAAAATCTTCTTCTCCAGTTTCACTAAATGGATTGAAAAACTAATTGTATCTATGTGATCTAGAAGGATGTATGATTCAAGTTTGTTCATTTCGTTAAAATCCGATAACTAATTTTTGACGCGTTTTTGACGTCTTTTCGGACTTAGTCAGAAATGCACATTTTTGCACTATTTCTTTAAATAACTCAATAAGTGTATGATTTTACACACTCATTTAGTACATATTTATCATATTTAACTTACTTAATGCTTTGATATGTATTTTATGCTTAAATTTTATTTTTTTGATTTTCTATGAATTTATTTCTTATGTAAAAAAGGAAGGGGGGGGGGGGTGATTTTCATACATTTTCTGCTTCTTTTCTATAACCACTCTTCAGATTGTCATGACAATTTGTAGGTATGAGGTACTCATGCATGGTACCCTACAAGTGAAAGAATTTTGTCAAGATATCCACTTTTGGATTTTTAAGGAATATTTTTTAAGATTGTACATAGGTATAATGTATGTTTTCCATGCCCAATGCTTCAGGTGCAACTACAGGAAAAAAACCTTCTTTGTATGATTAATCATCTTTTGATCGACCTTTCATCCATAGTTACAGCTGATAATTCAACAAGTGACACATGCTTCAATGTCTTATTGATTGACCTTTTATGTGATATGATTCAATTATTTAAATTCTTTATACTTATTTAGAATTTTATTTTTAAAGTCGGGAACAAGATTTCAAAAGCGGCCATGTTTTGCCGTGTACCTGAAGGTGTCATCCAAAGAAATAAAAACCTTCTTTGTATGATCAATCATTTAGCTCAATTTGAGTGACTTCCAATCCTTCATTCAATAATTATGAATTTGGTCTCGTTGGATTTGGACACCTTTGACACACATAAAAATAATAGAAAAAAGGGGGGTCATGCATACCGTTTTCTCACAAATTCCACTTTTTTACATCACCCCTCTATCCATTTCGAAAATTTTACAAATTTCATCTATTTTTAAATCGATCAATAGATTGCATAAAAGACAAAAACAGGTTCAAAACTCAATTTATCCCGACTACAGGGAATGGTACATTGATTTCATGTGCTATTTTTAAATTTTCAATAGTTTTGACCAATGGTGTGACACCTTTTATTCTGCCCTGTTCACCAGTCAAAACTGAGGGGATTCCCCGCTAAAACGATTTCCTTGGATTACACCTGAAGGGGATTCCCCATGTAGAAATGTGATACCTTTAGTACTGCGATACATTTCAGGAGATACAGTGCAAACGGAATAGATATTTATTTAATGAAATGTGCATTATACTTGGAACACTTTCATAATGGTTATCATTCATGTACTTGGAACACTTGCAACTTGTTATCATGCATAAAGTTTGCTCGAATTTCCTCTGTCTTAGACTCTCTTAGATGAAGTAATTTACGGACTGATTTCTTGAAGAAACGTCTAATGAGTAATCTCTTCCTCCGGATTTTGAGAATGCATAGGACATTTAATATCTGAAATTCTTGAAATAAATAATTCAGTTCAGAGTTCCTGAAATCTTCCTATGAAATGTTGGACCACAGAAAGCTGTTGTTTAAATAGAGTAAATAAATTATTATTTACAACCATAAGCCACTGTGTTCGACATCTTGTATGTATAATATTTCTAAGAGGAACACACAGGCCTGAGGTTGTGAATAATAAAACATTTTCTCTCATAAAATGACAGGTTCCTGTGATAAGACATTTTGGAATTTTTATCTGTTCAAATAATAGATACATGATGAGTTTTTATCGGACCAAATAACTTTTTGTCGGCAAATCCTATGCAACCGATACATTTCATGAACTCTCTCCGCTAACAACTTGTCCGTGTAACAGACCTTTGATGAGGTAAAACAATTTTCTAACAGTAAATAACGATGTTGTAGGTCTGCTAGTTGGACAACCTTAACAATTTCATGGGCCTTTTAATTTGTTTCAAACTACGAAACCTAGAGAAATCACTTGAGTTGTTGAACAGCGTATGCTGAAATGCGATGCTCCTTCTCGCCTGTTGAAATATGCATAGGCAAGAAGCGCCGCATTTCAGCATATTCACTGAAAATTATTTGTTCAAGTGGCTTCACTGGGTCATGAGGTTTGATACACCATACACTGCTTTTTGGAAAACAAACTGGCCCAATTTCTGCACAAGCAGCACAACTCACTCGAATTGATAAATATTGGATTAAAACGATTTTAATTGTATGTTTCATGTATTTGAGATGAAATCAATAGTATTCAAAAGCATTCATAGATTTCAGTATACTTTAATATGAATAAAGGCAAAACCGAAAAATCTTTGTTTTTTATGCCCCTGGAATAATAGATTCGGGAGCATATAGTTTTTGGCCTGTTCGTCTGTCTGTTTGTCTGTCTGTTTTCCGAAAAACTTTAACATTGGGCATAACTTTTAAATGGAAGCTGGTGATAGAGGTTTCATATTTCACATGTGTATTCCTTGTGACAATACCTTTCCATTGATACCAAAATTTTTGACCTCGTGACCATAACCTTGACCTTTGACGTACTTCTCAAAAACTTTAACATTGGGCATAACTTTTGAATGGTTAGTGATAGAGGTTTCAATTTTTACATGTGTATTCCTTGTGACAAGATCTTTCCATTGATACCAATATTGCGCTGACCCTGACCTCTCACATACTTAACAGAAAATGGCCTTTATACTAACAAAGATGCCGCCGGGGGCATTCTCGTTTCACAAACACAGGCTTTATAATTTCTGGCATGCTAGCTATCAATAATGAAAGGTTTTGTGTTCAATTTTTAATAAACTTAATTTATGAAATCGTTTCATTGTTTTATTCTTTTTCTGCTGCACATTAATGTACAATATGATTTTATTTTTGATGTTGCATAATTGAACTATACTAGCTGGGTATATGACGTTGGACCACTTTATCCGTCTTTTCAAATCAGTAAAAAAGTTATTGTTTTGAAATGTGGCTATTTTTTCTTTTTTGTACTTTCAAAGGTTGTCTGAAAAAAAAACTTCTCTGCATCCGGCAAAAATCTTTTTAGAAAGGTTGTGGGCTAAAATTCTGGTACTGGCACTATCAGTATTCAATGTCAGTATGTCAATTAGAGCGTGCATGGGTATCAGGTGAGCGTTGTGCCCCCTGGGGCTCTTGTTCAGTGATGATTTCGATTAAAATACCCTTCCGATAACATAGAAAAGCTCTGCTTCGTGGTCAACATATAACTTTAGCCGTTTAAATCGAATTAGATGACAACATCTTAGCTAGGCCAATCTCAGGCTGTCTAATTGATTGTCTTATTTGTGAAGATTCTGTGAAGATGACAAATATGGATAATGACCATGTCCCTGTCCTCGTAGATCATTGATTTTGAAAAGCTGAACGGTATATATTTGAAAAATTCTTGCCTTGAGTGAAGCTCGAACTTGGGACCTCCCGCGTATTTTCAACTCGACCACTATAAGTTATTTTGAAATTTCTAAATGAATAAGAAGTGGTCAGAGTGTGACATGTCACATTTTATTCATGTAGAAACTTCACTTATCCATTCTATCCTGTCCCGCTCCGATCGCTTCTTATGCGAAGATAAACATTTCATGCATTGTCTACATGAAGTGTCGAACATCCTACGGATACCTGAACTGAAACCGCGGTGGATACATGCATTAATACATTCACTCAAAAGTATGATTAAAGGGAGACATATACTTTCTTAGTGAGCAAATTTACGGTTATTTGATTTGAATACTTAAATATGACATAATGATACCTTAGCAAGAAACATGCTAGTACTGAAGAAATTGAAGTTGTTGAAGCGACGTAGACAATCGTTCAATCGTCAAAACTGTGCCGAATTGTTTGGCAGAACCGGACCGTAAAAAGGCCATTTAAAGTGATGAGTAGGTTGCGAATGACTGCTACATTCTATGTGCACATTCATTTGTGAAAAAAAAATTATATAGTCATAGATAAAACTTATACTCATTTAGTCCTTCTAACGCCAGCTGTGGAACCGAAACCCCTGTTAGAGCACACATAGTCGAAGCACCCTTTGTACGCTTCAACATTTCTACATAAAACGAAAACACTATCGTGCAAGAACATTTCGTCGCGTTATTATGAAACATATTAATTCGATGCTCTTTCAAGTTTCGAAAAGTCTTTAATAGAAGGAATTGGCCATTCTACAATTATATTTCTAAGCAATGATTTTGTTCAATTTCAAGGTCGAACAGTTAGACAGCGCTATATCTAATACACCCTAGGTCATGACGGGCGTATAAAAGTGACATTCGTTGTAGATGGTGCAAGTTAAAAATGAAATGAACAAACTGATAATTCATTACTTAATGTATTGCGCAAACCACAATGTGGTGCAATTTTCATTTTACCAAGGAATCGTAAATAACATTATTTTTTTAAATACGTAAGGCCATTCCTGTGTTATTTTCTGTTTCGCATCCTCGTGCTGATAGGTTTTGAGCCCATAGTCATAAAACAAAACAAAATCAAAATGATAAAATCTTATGCAATTTAAATGTGTTTTCTACAAAAATTAAAGAGATTTTTTTTTTCATATTTCATTTTATTTTTTTAAGTACTTCAATGATTCAAGACATACATTTGTTGACTTAAATCTGTTACAAATCAAAACATATTTCTCTAAATTTTAAATGGTACTAGACTAGTAGGTCACATATTATGAAATTGCAACTTTGGTTTATATGCTTGTTTGTTTTTCTCCCTGGCTGGTTGGTTGGTAGCTTTTTCAAATTCAAAAGGCCGCAAAACAGAAAAAACAGAAGTCTTGACGAGACTAGCTCTCCTGGTTATTTTGTTATTAAATTCACTCAATGGCAAGTGAATTCATATATGATATAATTTAAAGTCTTTTTAGATCAAACTTTTATATCAATTTCCACTTTTTACGAGGATAAGACCATACATGTAGGGAGCAGGTGCTCTAACAAATTATCAGTAGCACGATGAAACCACATATCCATTAAACTACAACTACAATATCACTCTTATCATTTAAAATTTCTGTGATATAGCATTTAAAAAGGAATACAACATAAAAATTTCAAGACCCTGGGGGTCAGGGGGTCATACAGAAAATCAGATTCACAATAAGATAACATACCTAATATATTGCAGAATGAATTAACTGTCCATCATTTAATGCTTCAGTGGAGTTGCGAGCACACGATTACATAGACTAAAACATCATTAATACAGGAGCCCGTTTTCTAAGTCCATTGGGTTAAGGGGATCAAACAAAATATCAGGTGCAGAACTAAACCCCAGAACTAATATATTGCAAACAGAAATAACTTTCCATCATTTAAAGCTTCATTTGAGTTGTGAGCACAGATTATAGACTTTTATAGGAGAAACTGGCAACACCCATTTTTCTACGTCCCTGTAGGCCAGGGGATCAAACAAATTATCATGTGCACAACTAGACCACATACCTATCATATTGCAAAAAGAATTAACTCTCCATCATTTACAGCATCAGAGAAGTTGCGAGCATTACATAGAGTTATATAGGAGAAAATGACCACATCCATTTTCTAAGTCCCTGGGGATAAGGAGCTCAAACAGAATATAAACTACACTTCGAATTACGTCTCCATCATTGAAATACGTTGAATTTCTAAGACCTCACCAATTTTCTAGGAACCTGGGGATAGGGGTTCAAACAAAATGTTAGTTGCACAACTAGACCACAGACCAAGTGTAATGCAAAAAGAGGTAAATTCTATCTATTATAGTTTCAGAGATTGTTTACGGACAGACGGACGGACGCCGGGGTATCGCATAATCTCAACTTGTCATAGACCAAAAGAGCTAACAAGAATTTCAATTTGGTTTTATTACTTTTTCTCTCCTCTTTTAAAAGAAACACAACTTCCTTATTTGTTTATTAAAAGCACGTATGAATATTATAAGAACATCTTACTTGTAGCCCAAACTTTTGCAGACCACTGTTGCATCGACGTCGTTAAAACCATCATCACACACTGTCCCCCATGTTCCATTATGGTATATCTCTAGAAGACCCGACGGTACATTTGAAAGCTGTACTGTACCTAGACAATAAAAATAAAGAAAACAGCTCATGTTTAGATCCTTTAATAGTTCAACCACTTTGCATATTACGGAAGATGTAATTGGTTTTAATTTAACGATTTACGCTGATGAAAATGACACAGAACATATTCTATAATCTATCAAATAAACGGTATTATGCGTCTGATTCCATTTCATCCCGAATCACATTTGCATCTGTAGTATTGTTTAAGAGTTCCGGTGTCATATAGCAAAGCTTCCCCCATAGAGATCATTCCCCCGGAAGGTTTTCTATAATAGAGATACTTCTCCCCCCCCCCTCCTGGGGGAAGTTTTTCTATATAGAGAACCTTCCCTTTTTACCATAGAAAACCTTCCCCCATACCGTTCTTGGTTTGACTTTCACTCGTTTTAGAGAACCAGAGACACTCTGTATGGGACTGAAGGGGAATATTCTCTATTATATAAAATAAATCCCTCCAAATCTAGAAAATGTGCGATTCAAAACGTTAGAAATTCGAAGTTAAGATTTGAATTATCCATACACGTGTTACTGAAATTTGTAGTCCTTCTTCAAGAGAAATGATTTTAATAATAGATAACGATTTCGCTATTCTCCATGTCGTTTGCTAGAACTGCAGATACGTATATGCTGATCATCGCGGGGAGATCAATTTCATACGAATTCTGACAAAAACTAAAGAAGATTCCTTTATAATACGGATGTGTTCCAACTCGATACCTTCTTGAAGAAAAAAAATCAAACCAATTTTCATGCACCAGACCCGTGTTTCGGATACCAAATCCTCCTCGGTAATGACTGCAGCCAAAGTGCTTGTTATAAGCCACTGGTTTTATTTTCAGAATATAATTTTTGAATGTGCTTTACAGAGTGCCCGGCTCCGAATTTCCTGTAGGATCGATTCAGTAGCATATCCAAATAAAATCTATGTTCAAAATAGCATTGGAGGGATGGTGCTAAGATGTTAACCTCCTTAAATTTTTATGATTTTTTTTCGATGAAACGGCAAATTCCGGAAATAGCAAAGAATATATGATCCGACGTGAAACTGATAAAGGGCCACCTTTCAAGTGACAGAGCTGGAAAGAAATAATTAATACACTCAGCAAACATCATGCCACGGGGAACAATTTTAACGGCTCCACACTGCAACAAGAAATAAGTGTTTATATTAATGATACTGAATTTCTTTATATCACAGAATCCATCAATTAAACGAAATGTACTTGATGTTCTGAATGTGCTGTTTGAAGGAAAGGGTGGGATGGAAAATATGGATTATAACCATATCCCTGTATACAGCACAAAATCGATAATTCAGAAAATCAGAAACCGAAGGCATACAAAATCAGGATAAAACAGGAACCAAAGCAAACAAACAAAAATCTGCACCATATGAAAAGAAGCAAACTCCCGATGTGGGAGTGAAAACAGGTGTCCAGGAAGAGTTAGCATCTCCTGCTTGCATCTCCTACAAGACTCGGTTGCAGTACCTATCCATTTGCGAAAACAAAGAGTAGACAAGCACAAAAAGATACGCAAAAGTTACAAGTAAACACAAAGTGCGACATGGAAATACCAAACACAAAAGACCACTCAAAATTGAACTAGACAGAATTTATTGGCAACCGGTGCCGACTAAGGACGGTCATCTGTCACCTTAGTATAAGTTAGAAGGTAATTTGAAGTTTCTACATGAATATGAAGTGGGCGGAGTGTCAGCGAAAATGTACAATGTTCTTGTTTAAAAAAGACATATACTTAATGAAACACTTCGGGGGATTGTCGCGCGTAAATAAAAAACGCATGAGGTCGAATAAATCAATTGAATTTTTATTTCATTTTATTTATATATTCATTTTGCATATAGGTTAGGTGAATGAGATAATTTATTTAACATTTTGAACAATTGCGTTTTTTATATCTTAGATTCAAAAGATATTAATCACAGAAAAAATATTTAGAAACATTTGATGTTTCCTTTTCACACTGAACTTCAAGGATCTTGATCAAAACCACATGAAGAGAAAAACAAGTATTCGATAAAGGGGAAGGGCAGCGGGTCCAGGGCAGAGCTCTGTTGCGGGATTTTCTCAATAACTGTTATGTCAAAAGTCACAATTTTTCAATAAAATCCGACCATTGGGACTCGTTCTTGAGCTAGTATTTCACATTGACAACATGAATTTCACAGTGTTAATAAAATTCATTGACGAGTTGCAATCCACTATCTAATTCCCTGGAATTTTATTTAATAATATCATATTTCAAACGCGGATCTAGAAGGCAGTAACCTCTCCCCAGAAGCAAAATAAATGCTGATTTGCCCTGTTCTTACGTTTATTCTTTTCATAGCTTGCCCCCCAGACAATTGGGCATTTATTTTGCTTCTGGGGAGAGGGTACTGCCTTTTAGATCCGCGTTTGAAATATGATATCATTTAAACCTCAAATAGAGGATCCAGTATCCCTTTGCTGGCGGCAATGTTTGCCGCTCAAAGTTTGACCGTCCAAAATGAGTCCAAAAATGACATTCACAGTTCCCATCCGCCATTTAACAAACATTATATTTCTTTTATATCGAGTCGAGAAAGTCAAGTCGATTAAATTTTTCGTTTGGTGTTTCATATGTTTAGTTATCATCCCTCGAATAATAAAACAAACTTTAAATTCTATTTCAAATACATTTAGCAAGTTATCATTACATCTTCATGGATCTATCATGGTAGAAATTCAAAAACCAAAGACGATATATAAATTCCGTATTTCTTTCCGGATTTGGGGGAAAGGTTTTCTATGATGGGGAACGTTTTCTATATAGAGAACCTACCGGTATCGTTTAGAGAACCTTCCCCAATAGAGACTCTTTCTCAAGGAACGTTTTTCGTAGAGAGAACAGTCCCCTGGAATGTTTTCTATAACTCGAATCTTCCCCAATGGAAGGTTTTCCATATAGAAAAGCATCCCGAAGGGGGAGGGGTTCTCTATATCGAAAACCATCTCCCATCATAGAAAACCTTCCCCCAGATCCAGAGAGCCAGACGGATTTTTCATATTGTCTTCGGTTTATTACTTTCTACTCTCCAATTTATCTTCTGCATTGAAAGATAAACTCATTGCTTTTTCAATAACCACTGTATAGCATCACGTGACTTAATTTGGTGAAACCACGAACACAAAATGGAGACATACCGTTCGTTTGGAGGAAAGAAAACAGGTACTGCGATGTTAATTTTGATTAAATTTTATCTTTTCATAGCCCATGTCCTTGTAAGAGATGATATTTTGATGATTCTTTGTTTGCCAGTCAAGAAACCATTGTAGTTTTTACAAACATTCTGACAAAATGAACGTCGTGGTCGAAATATGTTAAACACGATGTTGTGGTGGTTTCCACGATAATATCTTCACCTTTTGTCACAATGTAAAAACAACGGCGTTTTACTTACTAACGATTCCATGATAGTAAAAGTACCATTTTAGACAAGGATATAGGCTATGAAAAGATAACATTTTATCAAAGCACTTATTGGAGTTCCTTTTATCTTTCCTCCAACTGAGTTTTTTTTTTATTTATGCGTGGTTTCACCAACTAAAGTCACGTGATACTACACAGTGATAACTTTTAGAATGTTTTCTGATATTTTTAATATTCGAGCAATCGGAAATTTCTGTTATCAAAATTTCTAAAACATGGATCCTATAGCATTATAGCCCATCACTCCTGTTACGTCTTTCGGTACATTTTTGGACATAATAATTATTATTCTCTTTGGTCATATTCAATTGTTTAGATTGAGGAAAACTGACGAGGGTTAAGTACCTGAAACATGTATGTCTTTTCGATGATGCAAATTTATCTGTTCTTAAATGATGCTATTGAATTTGAAGACGTTTAACATTAGAATTTGTAAAGTTTGGAATTTAATTACCAGAGCAAGTACTTAATATACGGATTTTGTTCTGAGAGCTAGGCGTCTTTCAGATAAACTTCTCAGTCAGGGATATGTTTGTGACCGACTAACATCGTCACTGAGGAAGTTCTATGGTCGATATGGGGAACTCGTCATACACTATGATGTATCACTCTCCAGAGTGGTGGATGATATTCTGTCATAGACCATTTGAAACATCCAACCAAAGATTGTACTCTATGTCTTCCGAAATGGAAGTAACCGGATGTGACAGTTCTATCGAATTGAAGCGGCGGGTGTTGCATGCAAGCAGGAGATGCTTACTCTTCCTGAGCACCTGGTCTCACTCCTATATCGGGAGTTCGCTTCTTTTCATATGGTGGAGGTTTTTGTTTGTTTGCTTTGGTTCCTGTTTTGTCCTGATTTTGCATGCCTTCGGTTTCTGATTTTCTGAATTATCGATTTTGTGCTGTAAACAGGGATATGGTCATTCTCCATATTTGTCTTCTAATTGATTAAAAGTCACATAACATCCTAGAACAGAATTATTAAAACCTTATGGACACTTTTGAATTTATTTTTTTTAATACACTTTTAAAATGTTTCATGTAAATGTATCTGTCCACACCAATTTTCACAATAAGAAGATATGTATTTATATATAAGACGTTAGGAACGGGCGTGGTGAATAGGTCTAGTAATGGCGGTCCTTTCGGAGATATTACGTTTTGCTTCGATTGTCAGACCTTAAGAGTTTTGAAGGTTTTCTGACTATGAGCTTGAATATTTTAACACCAATTCCCTGTAAGCACCAGCAATTGTGTATAGAGGTCTTGAAATGCTAGGTCACTAGGAAAAGATACAAAATATAAAGATACAGACTGCGTTACTCCAAAATCTTCAAAAGAACAGAAAATTTGATGATTTGAAATGCTTTACTTATACGTCTAGGTACCTGGATGATATCCTCACTATTGACAATCCTGTTTTTGATACATATAAGAATGAAATTCATCCACAGGAGTTGACACTCAACAAGTCAAACGTTAAAAATACAGAAACACCATTTTTGGACCTAAATATCAAAATTACAAACGAAGAAATTCATACCAGTATTTATGACAAAAGAGATGATTTTGGATTCAACATAGTAAATTCACCCTCGCTTGACGGTGAAGTTCCCAATCTACCGTCATACGGCATTTACATATCGCATCTCATCCGGTACGCTAGAGCGTGCACTAATGTTTTGGATTTCCATAGTAGATATGTACATATAACCAAGAGACTTTTTAGGTCAAGGTTTCCGCTTTCATAAACAAGTAAAGACTTTTTGGAAATTTTACAAAAATTACAGTCAGCTTCTATTAAAGTTAGGACCTATACAAGCAACAGAGTATATTACTTTGGGTATTTCATAGCCTGCATTTTATGGTGACATAATAAACAAAATTATCAGGATCAAAGGCAGACAGCATAGCCATCACTAATGCGTCAGAATCATTAAACGCCTTTTAAACCGTGGATATGATCCTAATGTCACCAAACACCAATTCCCTGTAAGCACCAGCAATTGTGTATAGAGGTCTTGAAATGCTAGGTCACTAGGAAAAGAAACAAAATATAAAGATACAGACTGCGTTACTCCAAAATCTTCAAAAGAACAGAAAATTTGATGATTTGAAATGCTTTACTTATACGTCTAGGTACCTGGATGATATCCTCACTATTGACAATCCTGTTTTTGATACATATAAGAATGAAATTCATCCACAGGAGTTGACACTCAACAAGTCAAACGTTAAAAATACAGAAACACCATTTTTGGACCTAAATATCAAAATTACAAACGAAGAAATTCATACCAGTATTTATGACAAAAGAGATGATTTTGGATTCAACATAGTAAATTCACCCTCGCTTGACGGTGAAGTTCCCAATCTACCGTCATACGGCATTTACATATCGCATCTCATCCGGTACGCTAGAGCGTGCACTAATGTTTTGGATTTCCATAGTAGATATGTACATATAACCAAGAGACTTTTAGGTCAAGGTTTCCGCTTTCATAAACAAGTAAAGACTTTTTGGAAATTTTACAAAAATTACAGTCAGCTTCTATTAAAGTTAGGACCTATACAAGCAACAGAGTATATTACTTTGGGTATTTCATAGCCTGCATTTTATGGTGACATAATAAACAAAATTATCAGGATCAAAGGCAGACAGCATAGCCATCACTAATGCGTCAGAATCATTAAACGCCTTTTAAACCGTGGATATGATCCTAATGTCACCAAACGGCCACTCGGCATGTTATAGGACCAATCTACAGTCTTGTACCAGCGCATCCTTAAGACTTGCACTCCGCCCGACTGTGACGACGGGACTCCATGACGGGCTCTGTCCAAACCTCTTTAGAGTAGACAGGGCCCCGACCACCTGTCCTCTCTGAATGTCGGTCGGACTCCTCGGGTGATAACATGCATGAGCTCGCTACAGCAGGCAGAGCACGGACTGCATTTCGTACGGCCCTAACCTATTTATATACATGTATTTATATTTATATATTCATTTGTGTTCCTTGGGCCCCTTCGTTGTGCTGTCTCGTTTGTATGGTCATCTTACAGTGAGGAGATTATTTTACACTTTTATTTATTTTACATTTGTGCGTTCTTCGAGACCTATGGGTAACCGGAAAAATGGGAGGGTTATGCGCACGTAATCCAGGATAACTACATCATCTGTTACTAACGTGGCTGATGGCCGTCCTAAGTCGGCACCGATTGTCCATGGGTCTCGTTGGTTTATGTGTTGTCTTTTATGTTCGATGTTTGATGTCTCGTTTGCTGTTCCTTGTCTCTTGCTGTATGTGTCTTCTCTGTGTTTTCACTTGGGGTGTTTGGTGTGTTGCTGTTGGTGCTGTAACCGAGTTTTGTTGGAAATCCCCTCCTTTCTTTCAAATGCACATTTATAAAATAATTATAAATGTATATACAGAGAAACAGAGATCGCATGTTTATTTCTCAACTAACCTTCCCAGTGTGAATCAGAAGAAGGAACCCATGTACCATTCCCAGAACAGGCTACTGCACATGCTGTTTTACAAGTCCATAGAGGACCTTTTAATGCTAGAGATCCCACTTCCAACATATGTGTGCGATGTGCCGATATGTTTCCAAAAGGACAGTCTGAAAAAAAGAAGAGACACAACTGTCAATTTTTTTCTCTCTTTCGTTATCTTGGTTTTTTTTTCTCATTTCACCGATTTTAATGTTGAAGCAGAAGAAATATACGAAAAGGAATTTCTTATTACGATGCCTTATGCACATTTCATCAAATAATTTAACTATCAATTTCTTTCACATATTTTCAAAAGGACGAGTGTGTTATAGGTATCAATATAGGACTCATCCGTGCTATATAGACCTATCTACTCAAAAGACTGAGGAAAGAATTAATGTAGAATATTTAGCTCAAATTGAGATATTTGTTGTTTTAACCAAAAAAAGTCTTGTCATGCTTCAGTGATCCCGCCTGAGAACGCATCAACTTCTGGAATTTTCAGTATATTGGTTAGATACCGTGTGATAAGTCGTCAATTTCGGTTTATGTTTTACGAGGGTCGGTGCACGCATTCAAATTTTATGGATGAAACAAGTTTTAGATGGGCCATTTTCCATGCTTCTTTTTCCCGTGACCTTTTACTTTAATCCTTCTCTTATTTTGTTCATTGTGTCACATTAAAAGGCAGGTTGTGAAGTTCACAAAGAAAGTAGCCTGCTTCTTGAATAGGTCCGAATTAAAACAAAATGAAAGAATTTTTATTAAAAATTTTGTCTCCTTTTCGTCTCTTTTTGTGTATGTCTACTCTGTGCTTTGGCATAGGGTTGTTTCGATATTTTGCTGTGGGCACTGCGACCGACTCTTATTGGACATCCCCACCTTTCCTTGATATAGTCCTCATCAGTAACATCTTCAATAATAAAGGAACATTTGCAAACATACTCTTCTATACACAGATGTTAAAAAGTATTCTTTATACGTTGTTTCCTATAAAACAACAGACAAGACACAAGGTTCCATATATTCTTGTTTGCACAGATGTATGCAAGACTCAGTGTATGTTAAAAAAATACAGTCAGCGCACGAGAGCTTTTCAAATAAGAATAAAGGACCTATGTCGAATCTTTGAATGAACAAGGAATTCTTTTTTTTTTAAATGAAGTATTTTTTATCTGTATTTAGTACCTTCGTACCCTCTCCAATATCAAAGCAGCGGGATTCAATCATAATGACATGCAGTATTAATAATTCTGAAGTTCATCAGACGGAGTCTTAAATCGTATTTATAGACCTATGAAGTGAACTCCTTCATCTTTATTTCTTACAAAAACATGTTGATGCATACAACTGAACTAAATGACACATAATTAATCAATTATTCTCTTAGATGCATTATCGTCTCTTTGGAAAATCACTTTCTGTGATATTAGCTTACCTTGATGTACATCTTTTTCTCTCTTTTGTTATCTTGTTCAATAATAATATTGTTTCATGACCTTGGCATTTTCTGTGAACTTGATAGCTTTTCTTACATTTCCCATGGTATACAGACAAAATTAGATTACTTTTTTCTTATTTCACCGATTTTGTTATTGAAGCAGAAGGCAAATGAGATGAATAACTCACTATTCAGATAAATCGACAATCAATACCATTTCTACTTGTATTTCTTTATAATGTTACGTTCTATTGGTATTTTCAGTGCGCCTTAAGCGCATTTCAATAAAAAATGTATAGGTATCATCAGTGATGGTCGAGGACGAAAAAAGAGGACATTCAAAGTGTGAAAATATGTCAAAAGAATCGAATTCTAGAGGGTTTTTGGTGAGCGTCACTGCTGGTGGACCAGGAGTCCCTGAGGGCACATATATATAGCCAAGTTCGATCACTTCACGTGATGGATTTTTCAATGCATTCGAAATTTTCTGTTATCAAAATTTCTTGAAATTTCTAAAACGTGGGTCGTGTAGCATCAGATCCCATCCAACCTGCTACGTCTTTCGGTACATTTTTTTACATAGTAACTTTCACACTTATTTTCCATATTACATTGTTTACATTGAGGCTCACTGACGAGGGTTAAGTACCCGAAACGGGCATGTCTGGTCCATTCTGCAAATTTACCTTTCTTAAATTAGGCTGTTGAATTTGAAGACGTTTAACATCCTATACACGACCTAAAATGTATGCAAAAGGGCGAGCTTAGGACAGAGATATGAAATTTACGAAAATGTTTATAAAATATAGTTAAAGAACCTTTATATAATATATATTTCAAGTCAGTGTTGAAGCACCATGAAACAAGGCGAAGGATATCCTCCAAGTCAGTGTGTCCATCAGCAGAGATACCAACGTAATAGTTGACATTGTCAGTATCGAAATGTGTGTTCTATGGTATTATTATAGTACACAATATGCGCATCTCAAATAGAGAATATTTAAGAGAAAAGATCTAAAATGGTTTTGTCATGGTATTTTTTTTCACAATTTGATTAAATAAGAAAAGGGGCAACATTGATGATCAACACTGAAAGCTTAACAGTTTTTTTTTATTCATGAGGTTTATAAGCCAATCAGATTCTGTTATAAGCATTTCCTACTACCCAGAATCCAAATTCAGTGTCTAAAAACTCATTATTTACGATAATACAGGACCTTGAAAAAAACCAAACGAAGATAAATAGACCCCAAACAGTCAAACCAACCAAACATACTCTCGCGAGACGAGACAAAAATTAAAACAGAGCTGACGGAAACGACACACCATGGTAACACAAAGAACAAAATTCTCGATATGAACAATTTCCACAGAGCTCAATGTTAAACCGAAATAAGAACTGCCCTTCTTCTGAGCAGATCCAATTTTATGACCTGATATTCAATTTCCAAATGGATATTCTCTAATATAAAGTCATTATTCAGGGCTAAGGTTACTATATCGAATGAAATACTTAGTATGTTACATGTTTTACTATATATTTACTATTATAAATGCTAGCCTAATGAGATGAGCAATGACGAGCATTTATATTTAAAATGCATAGAAAATCGACGTCAACGAGCCACAACTCTGGTATATCTTTTTAGACAGAAATCCCCATTCTTCATACACAATTACATGTCATGATCTCTGATTGTGTAAAGATTCATTGAATTTATCAGTGGTTTGGGGGAGTTGCGATGAAAATTTATCGTCTACAGACGCACGTACAGTCATGGTGAATCAAGTTTATCTGTATTTCTGCCGAATTGAAACGACAGGTGTTGCATGCAAGCAGGAGATGCTAAATCTTCCACAGCACCTTACCTCACTCCCATATTGGGAGTTCGCTTCTTTTCATGTGGTGGAGGTTTTTGTTTGTTTAGTTTGGTTACTGTTTTTATCCAGATTATGTATGCCTTTGGTTTGTGATTTTCTGAATTATCGATTAAGCTCCTTGTGCCTACCCTTCAACGATTTTTGGCCATATTTTTCACTTAAATACCTTTCTGAATAAACCCTACACAAACTTTGGAGCCGCTAATTTTGGCAAGAGGAAATTAAAACTCTGTATTGTAGATGGCACCAGAAAAATTCACTTCGGCTTTATTAGTCCCCTACAGGCAACGGGGACTCTTAGTTTCCTCTCGGTCTGTCTGTCCGTCTGTCCCTCCGTCTGTCCGTCTGTCTGCCCGAATATCAGTTTTCCGGACTTTTTTCTGTAACGGATTGAGATATTCAGATGAAATTTGATACACAGCTTAGTCTTGGATAGTCACAGAGCAAGTTCAACTTTCGTCACGCTTGACCTCTTTTTCGAATCGATAAAGCAGATAAAACCTCAGAACTGAGCTGTACAGACAGCAAGTTTAATTAAAACTCATGTTTAATTGAAGAGTCAGAAATATATAGGCATAGTTGCAGGACATCAATATATGCCACCGGTAGGGGACTCATATCGCTCAGCAATCATAACATTTTTAGTTGCAGGACATCAATATATGCCACCGGTAGGGGACTCATATCGCTCAGCAATCATAACATTTTTAAAATGTTTGGCATGAAGTACTACTGACGAGGATTCAAGTATTCGAAACACGTGTCTAGTACAATAAAATTGGTACCATGGACATAACAATAACAAGAGTCCCGGCAGCGATGGATACCCAATAGAGTTCTATGAGTTTTTCTATAGTAATATATCAGATTTCGCTCTACGGGCTCTTTATGACGGTTATGACAAAAATCAATTATCTTCCTCTCAGTCACTCGGTATTATAACGTGCATTCCAAGTGAATATAAACCAAGAATATTCATGAAGAAGTTGAGGCCAATCACCCTATTAAATGTAATATACAAAATAGCATCTTCGTGTATAGCTAACAGACTAAAAACAATTTTATCTTACCTAATATCAGAAAAATCTAACTGGTTTCATTAAAGCCAGATTTATAGGGGAAAAACAAGGATGTTATACGATATAATGGAAACTGCAGACCACAATAATATACCAGGTTTATTACTATTAATTGATTTTGAGAAAGCGTACGACTCTGTTTCATGGAATTATATGGATAATATTTTGAAATATGTCGGGTTTGGAAGCTCAATTTTAAAATGGATAAGATTGTTTAATACTAATGTAAAAGCTACAGTCACACAATGTGGATTTTTCTCCAAATATTTTGATATAAACGCGGCTACAGACAGGGAGACCCCATCTCAAGCTATATTTTCCTTCTTTGTGCAGAAATTCTTATATTACTATTAAAAGCAAATAAAGACATAAAAGGCATAAGTATAAAAAAACATCCAATACCTCATAACGCAATTAACAGACGACACTTCTCTTCTACTTGATGGCAGTGAAACGTCTTTATCAGAAACTATAGAAATGATAAACTTTTTTGCTAGATTATCAGGTTTAAACTAAACGAAACAAAAACAAAGGCTATATGGATAGGCAGCAAAAAATTCAGTAAAGAAACTTTTCACCATAGGTACAAGTTAGATTGGAGCCAAGAAGACTTCAAAGTATTAGGTGTAGAATTTTCATTAGATTTTGACAAAATGTTAAGGTGGCTCAATAATCCAAGAATTCTTTGTCAGAGGAAAACATAAATTTTGTATATCTAATATCAACATCTGATGATTTATATTTGTAATTAAGATTGCTATCATCGTTCATTTGATTGACCAGTGGTCCTCTGAATATACATATGTAAACCAACTCCGAGATCGGTCGCAAAACAATGAATATTGATAGATAAAGACATGATATATTGATAATAATTCCAGATTTAAACCATTCTTGTAATAATTTTCACCATAACATCATCAAATATGTATATTTCTTTATAGATAATGCTTTCAAAGAGTGAAATAGCTAAAACTGTTCCAGAATAGTACATTTTGTGTACCCCCACCCCAAAATGAGAATCTAAAAAAAAGTACACGGTACCCTTATTTGACATCAAATTGATAAGAAGTCTTTGTCAGAAGTTATTTTCTTTTACATATTTTTCAGTGACAAACTCTGTCCTTCGAAAAAAAATATAAAAAAGTACATGGTATCGTTCATCCTGATTTAAAATACTTGGTTGTCATAGTACCGATTTTGTAAAACTTTGCAACAAGTCAAATTAAAATGTCCCGTTCCCTTAGTTGACATTACAATGATGAAAATAATTGTTAAAAGCTGTTATAATTTACATATCTGTCAAGACCAGACTCTAATCTTTCCACAAAAGTACAAGACATTCCGCTTTACCTCGTTTCCATATTGTAAAAATCTTCTCGGTTTACGCCGGACGGAGGACAGACGACGGACGGACGGCGGACGGCGCGCTATGACAATAGCTCAGGTGAGGTAAAAAAATAAGATGCTCCGAGTCGAGATTATTCTTTCCCAACATTTAGCGAAGGTTTCAAATTCTGGTGAATACTTACACAACTATGATCATCGAAATGAAAAAAATAAAATAAAAACAAGTTTACAAATAATTTGTCGAAAAATAAACAAGAAAACAAGAAAAGGGAAGTAATGTGTGTAATTTTAGATATCCCTGGTCAAGCGTTATTCGCCGTTTTCCTTTGTAAACTTGTTAGTGTCAGTTAAAAGGATTTTGTCAAAAAAGTTCAAGTCAAAGCTTAAAAAAATTTTGTTCAAAATTTCATTTCTGGTTCCATGAATTTTTAAGAGATATAAATAAGAGAAATAGACCTAAAGTAAACGGAAGCGTTTTTAGACATTTTGACGTTCCATGTCAATATTAAAAAGTGGACGGCAATCACCTCCCTTGTTCTCGAAAATGCGTGCAGTTATCTGTAAAATGGATATATCTTTCAACAAAGGAGGGTTAAAACTAAAATTCATTCGCTGAAACTTTTCAAATGGGGAAACTTTATTCGATAACATCTCGCTGCAGAGTACGAAAGTTGACAAAATAAAAGAAAAATTCGTTTTACCAAGATTATTAGAGAAACCAAACTTGAAATATCTTATCTTTGATATCATTAAAATCTCCAAGAAATATCCTGTTTGATCATTAACTTAAATTTACATTCTTAATTTTGATCCCAGGCAACAAACGGTTGAATAACCGATGATGACGTTATAAACACGATACGTTTACGGCGGTAGCAAGGGCGTCTCAATTACGGGATATTTTTGCAAACATAAATTTAACGATATATTTGACTAGATATTTATTACACTCAGATTGTAGATGATAATTTTCTGGTTCCATCGATACCAAACTTGTCGAAATCCGTCAAGAAACAAGTGAATTACGGAGGGGGTTGGAAGGCCGAAAAACAAAAAAGCCACACATAAACGTACCGCACTCGATATCTGATGACGTCAAACGATTATTGAGCCTCCTTAAAGGGAAATCTGCCTATTGTTTGTGCGCATCATATTCAGCGTTTCTGCGTAACTTTTTCCGCGAAATAGAACAATTACGACGACGTCGCGTAATTGCGCGAAGAACGTCAAGATGTTCCACTTGCACAAAAGGATAAATAGACTGTATCAATACACGAATTTATCGGAATAAAGAAATCATGGGTGATATGGAAATCGTTGATGTGTTATGTTGAATCTGAAATACGCCAAATGCTACGATGATCTCCTCAAAGGCATATCCAGCCAAAATGGATAAGGATGAGGGTCTACAATTTTGAGAGAGAGACTTTGAAAAGAGGGGTAATAAATTCTATACTTTGTTGAAATGATGTCAACGGGTAAAAACGGCTACTTCATACCTTGCATCAAACAAATCAATCAAATACATTTGTATCATTTTCCGGCGCAACGTTTTCAGAGGAGAAATCATGAATGTGTCAGTCAATCCGAGCCTGTGGTGGTCATTTTTGATTTGCGATTGCCTCAAAAGCACAAACCTAGTCGAGTACGTTGAGTTATTTGATTCATGTGATGTTTGGTTAAATTCTGTGCATAGTTTCAAAAGGAGAAGTCGAAAATTATTCAGCCAATCAGAACCCTTGACGGCAATCTTGCGATCAGGCCAAAAACGTGTATTTTTTCTGACTTTCTTTTCAATGCTAGTCGATAGATTACGACGCTATATTAGCGCTAACGCAATCCATATTGCAGGGCTTATATTTCTTTTGTAAGCGCGATGACACCCGTCTTTCTTTTCATAAAAGGCATCGGGAATTCTTCAGCTTACATTCTTGACCCATACTATGTTTTTCCCATCAGTAGTTTTTTTCTATAATATCCATGTAATGTGTGATAGTGGCATTTTTTCATAAAAAAGGGCCAATGTAAATCTGATTAAGAAGATGAATTGACTGAAAACTCTATCAATCAACGATTGAAAATAAAGGTAAGAGTCACATGTATACAAATTATGTGATCTATGAAGTGGATAAGCCTTATTTCCATTCTAATTTAGATACAACATAGAAATAAACTGTAAAACGCAGTTTCTGCAATCACCTCTCAGTTGGCGCTGCTGAAATCTCGCGAGAATTCCCGATGACTTAGAATTTTCTCTTCATATATCTCTTGTATATATATCCAACTAACTACACGCAAAGTTTGATCAAAATACCATCAGTAGTTTTGAATAGGCAGATTTCCCTTTAAGTAAAAACTATGAAATTAAGATTAAGGAAATAAAAAAAGAGATGAAGAAATGGTCAAAAAGAAATATAACACCAATAGGAAAGATAACTCTAATAAAATAATTATTTCTCTCCAAACTTGTTCATATTATATCCTCCCTGCCAAATCCAAGTGATAAAAGAGTTTAGGTTTCTGAATTTCAGATTTATAAGAATTGCTACTGCCTTTTACAATAGGCTGCTCAATATAAACAATATGTAGAACAGTCATGATACAGAATATGTCTAAATGACTACTTTTTCTTCTTTTTTTTTTCTAATTTTTGTTCACTTGTTTGTTTTTTATCATTTTTGTGCACATTCATAGACTTTTTCTTGCACATTGTGTTGATATTAACTTATGTATTTGTAATTGTAATGACATTGTATACAGAATGTTTATATAATCTCTTGTAAAGAGGAAATAAAAATTGAATTGAATTGAATTAGATTTTGACAAAATGTTAAGTAAAAACTATGAAATTAAGATTAAGGAAATAAAAAAAAAAGAGATGAAGAAATGGTCAAAGAGAAATATTACACCAATAGGAAAGATAACTCTAATAAAATCATTATCTCTCTAACTTGTTCATATAATATCCTCCCTGCCAAATCCAAGTGATGATATAATTCGTAAATTAAATACAATCTTCTGTGAGTTCATATGGGATGGAAAAAAAGATAGAATAAAAAGAGAAACATTAATACAGAATTACGAAAAAGGGGGGTTGAAAATGATAGATGTTCAAAATTTCATATATTCAATAAAAGCGTCATGGATTAAAGACTAATAAACAGAAACTTATCTTTTGTAGATTTTTTTAAAGTAATGTATGTAGCATTAAATATTTAACGGATAGGGGTGAAGAGTATTTTAAAATAGAAGTAAATAAAGTAAAACATAAATTCTGGGCAGATGTATTAACATCATACTCCATTGTTCTACATAAAAATATTGCTACCTCTATAGATGATGTAAGAGGAATATGTATTTGGAATACAATGAATGTATTGATAGACAATACAAATGTTTATTATAAGCATTGGTATAAAGCAGGTATAACATATATTGGTGATTTCTGGATGGAAGCAATGATTTTTTAACTTATGAAATCTATTTGAAAACTTACAATGTTAGAACAAATTATTTAGAATTCATTGGAATCATACAAACTGTAAAATCATTTATAAGAAATAAAAAAAAGTTCCATTAGAAGATTATGCAAAGATGAATATGGTTAAACCATTCAATTTGAAAATTATTACAAAGCAGAAAAATGGTTGTAGATTTATTCATGAACGTCTTATGAAGGCATTTATTCATATGTATCTTTTGTTAGGTGTAATTACGTTACGTTTCAATAGTTTCAGTACAGGTTAAAACATTTTCAAAATTCTTGGCACAAACAAATTATTATACGACATGAAAATTAAGACTGATCCTATTTGTACATTTTGTAGAAAAGAACCAGAAAGCATATCTCATTAATTTTGGTACTGCGAGGTTTTTAATAATTTTATTAAATATTTTAGTACTTGGTTATTTTCAAAAACAGGTATTCTTTTGAATTTTAATATCAAAATTATCCTATTTGGAAAACCGAGAATAAACCGAAACAAAGCCATCAATGATATTATCTTAGTTTTAAAGTACTATATATATAGAAGTAAAATGGAAGAAAACTCACTTAGTATTGAAAAATTAAAATTTGACGTACAAAAACACATCGAAATCGAAAAATCAATAGCCTTTAATAAGAATAAATACACAAACTTTGTTAAAAATTGGTCATCCTTTCTCCCACTTTGTAAAGAATAGTCATTAAAGTAACATTATATTCTGAATGAATTGTAACTCTGACTCTTTTCTAAAATCATTATGATGTAATACTATTTTTCATCTTTTTATGACGTAATACTTACTGTATATACTTCATTGTACTATGTGCAATGTATGTGAAATGTGACAATAAATTTTTTTTTTTTAAATCGGTACCATAGAACATATATTTCAATATTGACAATTTGTAGTGTGTGTCGGGATATGCTCATTGTCCATATTTGTCATACCCCAACGACTTTGTTGCGGGGATATTAGTAGTGTGCGTTGGAGGACTCAAAATAATGCGGCGGCGTAAAAATATCAAAGGTTTAAAATGACTCCAAATAAAGAATACAATGTTGTCTATGTATTGTCATGGAATCGTAGATATGACATAAAAACTTCCTAATATATTCTGACTGCGTAGAATAAATCCAAATGTTATATTCCGTTAGAAATAAATACAAAATAACACATGAGAAGATAAAAGATCGCTTATCAAAACTTATCAAATGGTGATTTGATCGAGAGGATAAAACAGTTATATGTACTTCAGACACAAAAGGATTCTTTTCCTCAGTAGAATACAAATCGTACAAATCATGGACTCGATCTGAGTGGTGTAAGGCCTATGGGTACTAATTGTGCGCCTCTGGTTGCAGATTTGTTTTTATACACATACGAAAAAGAATTCATGCAAAAACTCAAGAAATTTGACGACTTGAAATGGCACCTCTAGGCATCTCTAGGTATCTTGATGATATTTTGAATATTGATAAAATATCATATATTGATAGCCTACATTTTGACCATGTCAGAAATCAAATTTATCATCAAGAGTTAACTTTGAACACAGCAAACACAAATGATATAGCTACACCATTTTAAGATCTTGATATCAAAATCAATAACGGAGAAATTCAAATAGAAGATATACGACAAAAAAGAAGAATTTGGCTTCAACATAATTAATTTTCCTTGGCTTGATTGCGATGTTCCATCTTACGGCATTTACAGCTCATCAGAGCTTGCTCCCATGTTTTCGTACTTCCATTACAACAATATACAAATTACAAGAAAAACTTATCAGTCAAGGATTTAGATATCATAAACTTGTAAAATCTTTTTGAAAATTCTACAATAACTATTCTGAACTGCTTTCAAAATTTGGGACAACTCCGGAATCAGAGTATGTATCATTGGGAATTCCATTGCCTTCATTTTACTTCAACCGTGACGACTGAACTCCATGATGGGCCTTGTTGAAATGTCGTCAGAGAAGAATTGGTCTTTGTTTGAAAGTTGGCCAGACTTCTCGGGTGATTGATATTGAGCTCGCTTCAGCCACCAGAGCACAGACTTATACGCATGCCAAAGAATATCTTAGATCAATTTACATAGAATCTGTGTTACAAGAGGTCGCTGCGTTTAACTATCGTGTTTGTGATATCACCTTACAGTGAGAAGTCTTATGTTAATACAACTATTGTGTGTCTATGGAGACCTCTATGTATCCTGATAAGTGGGAGGGTTGTTCGCACATAATCCGGATAACCACACCATTTGCTAAAAGCAGATATCCGTCAAAAGTCGGCGCCGGGTGCACATTTTTCTCATTCCTTTTATGTGTTGTCATCAATGTTTAATGTTTCTGTACGTCTGTTGCGATTGTTTTGTATGATGTTTTAGTGAATATTGTTGTGTCTTTTTGCGATTTTGAGTTTGTATGATGTCATTTGTGTGTCACTTTCTTGTGGGTTTGTTTCGCTGGGTGAGTGCAGGGTTGTCATGCTGGAGATCATTTCCTTTTCTTCAGTGATTAGCACGGCGCGCTTTATCTTACTTTCCGTACTTGCACCGCACTCTGGAGATTGTTCATTAGATAAAATTGTCAATTGTGTTTCTTTGGCGCTGGGTTAATATCTCCGTCTGTTTGTCCAAATTTCTGTTCTCGTATGAAAATTTTGTTTTGTGGTTGTTGTTATTTTCTCAATAATTTGTAAGCCGTTAGATTGTGAATTTGGAATCTAATTTCGGGTATTGTGTTTGACTTTCATTCGCTGATTTCTTCTTTATCTATGTTTTCATCTGTTGTGATTCTGAATTTGGGTTTTATTTTTTTGTTTTTGTTTTTGTTTTTACTTTCATTCACCGAGTAGAAAACCTTAAATTATTACTTGTCTTCTTTCAAGAGAAATGCCATACCCAATGGGATCCATCTGCAGCCATAAATGCAAACACTGAAGATAGATTTGAAAGAACAACTTCTGTTCTACATTTTAGTAAGGTTAATTGAATTTTACTAAGATGTCGCGGAGATGATGGACTGACGCACTGGTATGAAAAAACTTCACTTCACCTGAGGCCTGCTTTCAGCTCATGGTAGGTAAATAAAAAGGAATGAATGATTACCTGAATATATACATATGGTTGTCCCGGTCAAAAGTGATACCTTCCTCTGGTTACTTAAACATTCATGTTCTCTTTCCTGTAAAGAAAGAGAGGGAATTTACCAAGCCTGACAACATACATTTTGATTGTCTCTTATGTTTTGTAAAATGTAACTTTAAGTCTTGAAATATTTTATTTGAATACATATTTTTAAATTTTGAAACAAATTATAGAATGCCACAAGTGGGGATTCGTTATCCGAGGTGTGCATGAATAGTGCGCCGCATTTTATGATTTATGTATAGGATAAAGACCGAGTTGAGGTCTGTATGAAGGTTAGATGCCCAAGGAGAGAACAGGGTGGTGTTTAAAGACGGAGGCCGAAGGCCGAGGTCTTTAAACACCACCCTGTTCTCTCCGAGGGCATCTAACCTTCATACAGACCTCAACGAGGTCTTTATCCGACTTACAAACCGCAGATTTTCTTTAATTTTCAGAAAAATAAAAATCTAAAAATTTAATTCATCCCTACTTTTTAAAATGAAATTGACAATACAAATTATCTGGACGAAATATGCAACGGTAACGATTATTAGGCCATAGAAGTAAAACAGTTTGTTATACATCCCGATAATTTTCTGAAAGGTACCATATATTCGGTCAGAGAAGAAAATAACAGTGTAACAATGAGTTCTATCTCCATTCAAGTTTTTAATTCGGTGACTAAATTATAGAAATAGAGATAAGGAAAGATTTCTAATCAAGTGAGGATAATATTCTTTATTTTGTAAATCAAGTTCCTCAATATACATGTATTTGAAGAGCATTTAGAATAGTTGGTCTTCAAGAATCGCTATAGGGATATAGATTGATTTGAGCATTTTGAGCTTTTCGGGATAGAGGAATCTATTCTTCTTCTATTATTATTTCTTATAAAAGAATGTCTTTAGCGGACTTGACACACAATATTTTCTATACTATGGCCGAATACTCAATATAATCAAAACAATTCACTCCCGCGACTGAAATAATTTTCTTTTCTCCACCCCTCATTGTTTTTTATTGACCTCCACACTTCATTGAACGTTCATAAAACCTCGTATATTTAGAATCGTCCGCGTTCTTTATGAAATAAAATGACCGATGAATAACAAAAGAATCACATTTGAAGGTTTGTAAGTCCAGATAGTTTCGCTTTAGTAGCAGAGTTGGACATTTTGTTTTAAGTTTCCACTCCGTCTTTATGTCCATCTGTTCGTCTATGACACTTTGGTTTACTAGACTTTTCTCCATTAGTGTTTCATATATTTGGAAAATATTTGGAGCATCGGGGTGATAGGTTACAGGTAAAGTTCGACAGCTTGCTGTTGATCTACTCATAAAGCACTTATTGCTTTTTGAAGACAATTAACTTTCCGTACCTTTCTCTATAATTATTACACTCAGATAATTGGATGATACTTGCTTTGAGCTTAATAAGCTGGGTTAAAGATAAAGTTCTTCTATTTTACTGTCCACTCACATATATATGTAAATGAGCAGCAGTGACTTAACATAGTGATAATCTTCAAGGAAGATTTTATATTAAGTAGCATACCACATTTTGGATTTCCTGATTTGACGTCTCATTCCCAGTAAGCAGGATACAACTCAGATTTTCCTTGGTATATATGATGTCAGAACAAGACGCTGAAGCGTCACATTCCCTGACGCATTGTTTGTATCCGATTGGACAAAAGGATGTTATCACGGTATTTGAAATGACTCCATAGAACAATTGCAATCCAAGAAAAGATATTGTTAATAATACTCCATTCATTGTACTGCCTGCAAAACGTTCTAAGAATTTAATAAAGGTACATGTAAGAGGGTATTAATTTAGCTGAAACAAATCCTCATGCTTTGGTCCAATCGTAAAATAAAAAGCTCAAATAGAATAACATTCAAGGATGTGAAAAAATGTCCAATTGCACTTCGTCCGTCTTATAAAAATCTTCTAAACTCAATCTCGGTAGGAAAATAAAATGTAGATTTAAAAGTATATATATCACAATAGCATGTTATGTATGACTGATCAGTTTTGAAGAGCGCTAATTCAATATAAAGTTTGAAAATGGCTTTCCTTTTTAGCTCACCTGAGCCAATGTGTCGCACGTCATTAGTCTACAAGTAAATTAATTCTTCCATGAAAACTCATCCCATAATTTTTTTTTTTATTAAAGCTTGGTATACATGAAGTGGAAGTTAAAGTCTTCTAATTTAAAATATTTTAATTCGACCTGGTATCGTCTAGTGTAGAAACAGAGAAGAATCATAATCGACAAAATCTGCATAATCGGCAAAATTGTCGACATATATTATTTTCTGTTATAACTATGGTAAACATATATAATATTCACACAGAAGTCTATGTATCTAAACAAATACATTATGATATAAGCTTAAGATTTAATATTAAATTTAGATATGTTTATATCTAATGTAAAAACATTTTATGGTCAATTTTGTGATTGCTGTTTAAAGTTTTATCTCAATATACAAACATGTCAATATTTAAAAGATTATTGTGTATATTTTGCTTGTTCTGAAGAGGTTCAGTGGTATTTCTAGGTCCTGGATAATATTCCGACAATTGACAATCCAGTTTTGAAACATAATAAACTGAAATTTATCCAGAAGATATGAAACCCAACAAGAGAAACGTTACAAACACAGAAACATCAAAATCGTTAACGGAAAGATTCATGCAAGTGTATATCAAATAGAGAATAAGTGTCTTAATTTGTGTTTTGTTACGGGTATACAACACAAAGCAAGTGCATTTATCGTACATGTAATGCGCGTTAGCATTAGCCATAGTTGTGTATTTCATTCTTGTTTTCTGAAATTGCGTTTTCTAGGTAAAAGCGTGACGTTAAAATTCATCTCACCGCGGGTTCAGTTTGCAGGTAAGAACAGCCGTCGCGGCACGTTTCTTTAGATCTTATGCATTGTGACGTCACGAGTATTAATACACGATTTGCAGCACGTTTCTTTCAATAGTAACATCTCAGGGAATTACATTGGTTGTGCATATATAAGAGATTACTTCGGATTCAAGATGGTATATTTCCCTTGGCTTGACGGTGATGTTCATAGAATTCCGTCTTATGACATTTTCATATCACAGTTTATCCGGTATGCTAGAGCATGTACTTTTGTTTTGGATTTTCATAGTAGAAATTTACAAATTACCATGAAACTTTTGGGGTTTCGCTTCCATAAACTAGTTAGGACTTTTGGTATATTTTATAAAAAAAAAAAAATACTGACAGCTTCTTTTAAAATTCGGACCTATACAAGCATCACATTATGGTCAACTTCTTTTGAAATTCGGACACATGGTTACAAGCAACATGTAATCCGGATAACGACACCATTTGCTAGTAACCTGGCAGATGGCTGTTCTAAGTCGCACAAACTGCTCGTTGCGTTATGTGTAGTGTTCTAATGTTGTGTTTGGTGCAACTTACACCTTTTTTGTGTGTCTTCTTGTGTTCTCGCTAGGGGTATTTTAATGTTTTGCTGTGGATGCTGCAGCGGAGTCTTATTAGAGATCCCTTCCTTTCATTTTATCCACACCAATTCACGATTCGTACTTTTAATGACGTAGACTGATCTCATAGAAAAGACATACGAAGGAAAAATTCTGAAAATGCAGGCTGTGCTAGTTAAAGCGGATATTACCTAAAAAAATACCCGAGGGTGTGGATTTAAACCCATCGGTGGCCTTTGTTCTTTCATTTCCCACCATTTACGACTCTGAAATCGCATTTGTTTTTACCATGAAAGTAATCGAAAATTTATTTCTATCTACGCGTTGTCCATTTTGTGATTTCAACAATTTCAGAGAGTATCTATAGTTCCTCGACATCGACGTCGGGTGCGGCTAGTCAAACAGGGGATGCTTGCTCCTCCTGGGCACCTGGTCCGTCGATGCTCCATTTGGTGCTCTTTTGTGAGTGTTGTTGAGATTGTAGTCAGGATCTTCTTTATCTCACTTTAATTTTATGATTAGATGTATTTATTTGATTTATCGCATCCAAATCAATTTCAATTGTTCTCGGGCGAGCTATATAATTCCCGATAGCTCTTGTTAAATTTATAAAATTCGAGATAGATCAATGCTTGTATAACAAAGCTTTATCAATATTAATGAAATATTCAGAAGTAAAATAGGGGCAACCATATCTTTGTTCGGCTCTATGATGCAATTGGCGTAGCTATCCAATGGAAAGGGAAAATAAGCTAATGTAGTGTAGTATTGTAATGGATGTCATAAATAAATCAATTATTATTTTTTTTATGAGAAAGTGCAATATCGTTCTTTATTATGCCTATTTGCTAGAAGACAATTCTTTAAGTGGTTGTTTCTTTAAACTGAATTAAGGATGTCTTTACAATACAAAGTAATACAAATGTCTCACACGTGAGCACTTAGAAGCATGACAATGCTAAAGCATAGCTTCCTTGAGATTAATATAACCTCTTGCTTACCAATTAAAAGATTTGGTCAGTCTATTATTTTCAGAAAAGGTCAATCATCTACAAGTAGGTCAAGGTCACTAGGTAAAAAAAGTTTGAGGATAAAAGAAATGACTCATCATAAGAAATACATATTTGAAAGATTACAGACGTATCACTTTCCAATCGAAAGATTAAGCCAATATAGATTTCTTTGAAAAGAACTTCAAATATCTAGGTCAAGGTCTCTAGATCACAAAATTTGGTATGTGTGGAAAGGTCTCATCACAACAAATACACATGTGAAATATAAAAGCCCAATCACTTATTAATCAAAATATATAGCCAATCTTGATATTTTTGAAAAGTAGGTCAAATATCTAGGTCATGGTCACTAGGTATGTGTAGAAAGGTATCAGCACAAAGAATACACATGTGAAATATCAAAGCGCTATGACTTACCAATCAAATGTTATGGGATGCGACACCAAAAGTTTGACAGACAGACAGACGTACGGACGGACTGACAAATGGACAACGGACAAAATGATCACTTAGTGTCGCTATGCTTCGCAGGCGACACAAAATGTATTTTTCAATTCGAAATTGAAAAAAGAGGACAAAGGGGGTCACATCGCTCCCCTGAGTTGCTGTCCTGTTCACTAAATCCAGAGCACCCTGTTTTGGCGATTTATTCTGTCGTCTGAAGAATTTTGCTATAAATTATTGTTTCCGAGCATTGACCTCCTTTAGTCGTAACTGGAAATTAACTTCAACTTACCCTATCAGCTGCCTTCAAACCGCAATATGAAAAATAAAATGTCTACGGGAAATTCCCATGTTAATTTCCGTCTTCCATCGCAACGTTATAGGTTCCTTCCACTACTTTCCACTCTCAATATGAGAGTGGCTTTTTTATCCTTTATTGCGAGTTATCTAGCTTTGTACTGACGTTGCCGAATCATGCATATGACATGCAAAGAATGCGTGATCTTTCTTCATATTGATGGCATCCCTTAGATGACTCGTGCACCTATCCTCTTTCCTCAAGAACATCTCAAGGTAACAGTCATGCTTGTTTACGCTGTTTCCTTTCAGCTACTTCAACATTGTTTATACATGTTTTGTTTTATTTTCAAAAGAAAAATTCCCACGTACCCTCCCAATGATAAACATATATTTCAGTTTCAAGAGATCTTCATTTTGTATTTTGCATATGATTCTGCCGTTTGCTTGATTTTGCATTTCGGAAGATCAGAGTTGAGGCCAACCTCGGTGCTGCTGACCGTGTTCCTAGAGGTTAAAGACGCAGATTTCCCGACTTGGTCTGAGAGGGTCGACTTCTTCATTGGTCTGCAAGTCGACAGTATGCGTTTATCCTCAAAGGATTAAACATCCGGTTCATACGGAACTTTTCACCATTGTGATTTCAAACTTCCTGTTTACGACTTTGATTTTAAAAGTTATTGCTGGATTGCTCTCATACTGTTTGATCGACATCTAGAGCAGAACAACTTGAATGATGGTTTCCAGTCTGCTTACAGGAAATTCCATTCTACCGAGAAAGCCCTTCTACGTGTTCACCATGATATCGCTATGGCACTTGACAATAATAACTGTGCGATTTTAGTCATGTTGGATCTATCTGCGGCTTTTGACGTTATCGACCATGAAATTTTGCATACTCGGCTTGAATATACTTTTGGCGTAAAAGGAAACGCGCTTTTGTGGCTTTAAAAGTCTTACATGAGCCAAAGGACGCAACGCATTGCCGTTGGTTCTGCAGTTTCCGAGTCATTGTCAATTGAGACAGGGGTGCCCAAAGGCTCGGTCTTGGGGCCGAAAATCTACTGTATTTTCTCCCGTCCGCTCACGGAAATTTGTCTACGGCACGGTATGCGGTACCACGTGTATGCCGACGATACACAGGTATATCTCATTGTAAAACCGACAGAGAATTGGCCAGATGTGTCATCACGTTTGAAGTCATGCTTAATCCAAATCAAGGCATGGATGTCGAGCAACATGCTTAAACTGAATGAGGAAAAGACGGAGCTTTTTGTGTTTGCCCCGAAGAGCCGAATCAAAAACTTGACGGAATTCAGCATATCTTTTGAAGAAAACATTGTTCATAATGTACCCCACGTTAGGATTCTTGGAGCATTTTTCGACCAAGTTCTAAGTTTTGAAAAACAGTGCAATATTGTTTCGAGGACCTGCTATGCTCAAATTCGGAAAATTGGACGCATCCGGCATTTTCTGACTGATGGGGCTTGTAAAACTCTCGTTCACTCTCTGATTACATCACGTCTTGACTATGGGAACGCACTTTTATACAACGTTAATAGCACGTTTATAAACAAATTACAGAGAGTTCAGAACACTGCGGCTCGACTTATCACCAGGACGGGCAATCGTGAGCATATTCAGCCTGTCCTTTTCGACCTACACTGGCTTCCTGTCACCTACAGAGTGCAATACAAACTCTTGGTTTACGTCTTTAAAGCACTCCATGTTTTAGCGCCGGGTTATCTGTCTGAGCTTGTCCATGAATATAGACCTCCGAGGTCACTTCGGTCGGACTCGTCAAACCAGTTGGTTGTTCCGAGAGTGCGAACAAAAACATACGGCGTTCGCAGATTTGACATGGTAGCAATATCTCTCTGGAATGAACTTCCAGCATTTTTACGAAAAATAGACAAACTTGATGCGTTTAAAGCTGAACTCAAAACCCATCTTTTTAAAAAGGCCTATCTGTGACTGTGATTTTACTGAATGTTTTGTTCTTTTGAATAACGAAATAAGACTCTTCTTATATACCATTATTTGTTTTAAAATGGTTTTTTATGCAATTATCATGTTTATTGCAATAATTGTGTAAAGCGCTTTAGAGTTTACTTTAAGATAAGGCGCTATATAAGACATTATTATTATTATTTATATGCATCTACCTAATCTATAGCGAAGCTCGAGTATGGAACAATACGGAGCGAGAGCTGAAAATGTTGCATCGACTGATTGCCAGTGTTCGTGTTCTAAATATTGATTACTGGCGCTTGGTGCATACGCTATAATCGAAATATCTGTTCAAATGGATTTTAAAGCGAATACGCTTCGGTGCGGCATTTCCGGTCCGAGTACATTTCGCCAATCATATCTAGGAGACTTACGCCGGTTTTGCCCGTATTGAACATTTTTGCATCGGGCATTTAATTACCTGAGTATGCTCAGGTTTAAAAGGCTTCAACCGCCTGGACCGCGGCAAATGCCGGTCCAATATATGAACACATTGACTTGAATTTGCTGCTTGAACTTGATGCACTTGAATTATTTACTTGAATTGAAAATAACATAATCATTACGAATTATTTTGATTTTCTTGCTGTTTTCTTTAATATGTTCATTTGATGCTTTGCCGTTGAGGTCCTGAAATGATTGAAAAGTCGTATGAAGAAATCGTATTCGCTTGAAAAGGAGTACGTGCGGTAACCTGCCATGTCTATTTTCAAAGGTGTTCATGAATCCATAACATTCTAGTTTATCAAATGTCAAATGCATGGCGAATCAAATTCAGGAAAGCCTGATTTGATTTCACAGTCCTATACTGAATACCATGGCACTCTAAAAACGTTGCAATTATCAATAAATGAGCAAAATTTCGATACAAAATTATGAAATCAAGTAGTGTCAATCGATGGATTTTTGAGCGGCCTTTTAATTTGCATAAAAAATATTGTGGACGAGGCCAAGTGCGAAGCTGAATTTTGAAGATTTGTGTGTAAAATACGATGATTTCCTTTGTTTTAAGTCATTCAGGGCAAATGACGTAAAAACATGACGTCATGTATCACGTGCGTGACATAACAAGGACTCTAATTGATTATGCCGTATCTTTCACAACATTCATATTTGCAAAAGTGAAAATAATCATTTATTAAAAACATTTTTTGTCGAAACTATAGGGCCGATATGAGGGGTTAGCGCACCTAGTCTTTTATAGATAAATTTTGTCAATCATATCCCTTGAATTTTTAATAGACAATCCCTGTTCAGATCAGTAATTTTTGCCATGTGTTCCTTTAACACCGTGAGTGCTGACGTAGGATTTCTAGACAAAATTTATTTGCTTAGAATTAGCAATGTTTCGAAATCTGTAGGGAGACTTGTGCAGTATACTGTACGGGGATCCAATTTAGAAATAGGGATTCTAAATGAAGAAATTTCACTGTTATATTTGCTTAAATGTTAAAGACAATTTCAGTGCTATTTGTAGACGAAAGTTCCGAAACTTAAGACCATTAATTCAGCACCTAATTAATGTTTAAGGTCTTCAAATTGACTAACATCATTTAAGAACAGATAAAGTTTCAGAATGGACCAGACATGCACGTTTCGTGTACTTGATCCTCAATCTAAACAATGTAATATTGCCAAAGAGTGTGAAAATTATTATGTACAAAAATTGACCGAAAGACGTAGCAAGAAGGGTGGGATATTATTCCTTTTTCTATAATGTGACGAACTTCGCACTTCGAACTTGGCACTTTAATTATGATAGAAAGTTTAAATAGGTTGAGAAAAAAAGCGCGCGAGTAGTACATTAAGTCTACTATACATGTAGTAATTATTATAGTGACTAATATAGTACGAAGTCCGTCACGGTGAAAAATTTCTAATTTGGATATCATGTTGTCTTTGGTAACATGAATACTCACTCTATGACAAACGTGACGGCTTCAATATCAATATCACAAATTTTCCTTTTCTGAGTAGAAAAATCCCGTCGTCACCAGCATATTGCGTTTTCATTTCTCAATACGTTATGCTCGGGCAAGCTCCATGTTTTCAGATTTTGTTCTATGAGCTAGACGGCTTTCACATAAGCTTCGCAGTCAAGGATATATTGTAACCGACTAAATTCGTCACTGAGGAAATTCTATGGTCGATATGGGGAAATGGTAGCACACTATGACGTCCCCTTGTCCAGAGTAATAAATGATTTTCTGACGTAGACCTTTTGTGCAATGGCATGCCAGTTTATACGATTTTCTTCCTCTGTGGGAGTTACCGATTGTGGCCTTTCTACCGAATGGAAGTAGCGGGTGTTGCATGCAAGCAGGATATGCTTACTTTTCCTGGGCACCTGATCTTACTCCTTTGCAAGGAGTTCACTTCTCTTCATAAAGTAAATTGTTCTATTTTTGTTCCTTTGCCTTAGTTCTGGTTTTATCCTGGTTTTGCATGCCCTTGGTCAGATGATTTTTCGATTAACGATTCTGTACTTCTTAATAGAGATATGGTTTTGTCCATAGTTGTCATCGTGGTATCGTTTTCAAATGATTATAGTTGATTTACATGATCTGTAACTTGATCACAGTATTTTATACTATGTACTTGTCATTGCATTGTAGTCTTAATGGAGATAGCTGATGTCAGTGACATCTAGATCTCAAAACACGATCCATGTCACGAAGGACGTATGTCTTAAATTATTTTCCGAAATAAGCTTATTTGCCTTAGAGATATGATATGCCAACCATCTACCAAATTTCATGGATCTTGAAAATGCAATATCTTATGTATATAAAAGACGTCCTTTCATAGAACTTTTAATTTCTTTCATATATTGGTCATAGATGGGGGTTATCCCTTTTTCGATAAACTCCTTCTTCAGAACCGAAGCAAATATCAACACAGCGAAAGCATCAGGATGATCTAGAATGATGTCTTAAGAATTGTTGCTGTTTTTGTTTAACTCCTACGTCAAATTTTTGACACATTTTGTTCTATAACAATCTCGTTATAAACTATATGGAGTTTAACCTTCTTCTCACAGTTTAATCATTATTTGGAACAATGTGAAAGGTAATCAAAATCGATATTTTTGCTTAGTTTATCACTAAAACATTTCTGTACAGGCCGCGCACGCGCAAATGTAGTCATTTAACACTTCAATGGAGACTGTACCTATAATGCAGCGCAAACATCCAAACTGTCTTCATCTTCCAGGTCCCATTGTAGTCTGGTTCCCGAGACCTCTTTAGAGAGGACCTCTCTAATAAAGAGGTCTCGGGATTTGCCGCAAACCTGATATATAAATCGCCCAAGATCATTTTTGTTTAGTATTGTGAAAGTAAACAGGCGCTGGTAAAGTATTTTGGTAAATGTAGGGTTGGGAGAAGGGCTAATATTAGACCATCTTTGTGCTGCTTTTAACGTGTGTCATAATGCCGCTATTATAAATTTATACATATATATATATATATATGGGCTGATCCGACATTGTCTGAATAGTTAACGTGGTTGTTTTCACCTCTTTTGTGCTGTCTATATACCCTTGCCATCAAAACTACATTTTTGTGAAGTCGAGATGGTGTAGTGGATAGCGTGCCGGACTCGTGATTGCCAGGCGGAGGGTGCCGTAGGTAGTGGGTTCGAGTCCCTGGCAGGGAAGAATAGGTAAATAGGGTACCTTGTTATATACTTGATTTTCTTGTGCTTTGTATATATATATATATATATATAAAGAGCACAAAAGTGGTGCGAGAGACTCACGACATTAAATTAATTTACCTCAAATTTTCAGAGCACCTCGGCTCCTTCTTCAGGAGACACTCAGAACATACATTCAGAAAAAAAAAATGAAAAAGGAAAAGAAAAAAAAAATGATGAAAAAAAGACAAAGAAAAATAATGGTGTTATGTGGCTATGCTCTGGAAGGCATGTCATAAAACCATGGCAGTCAAAAAGTGAAGAGGGACGTTACAATGTAAGGCAGACAAATAAAAGGGGACGTGAAAACCATCCATTCTACTTAGACATGATCGCTAGGAAAGGAATCATAGAGTAAAACGAGGGAATGAATGGCAGGAAAAAATGAATGAAATTAGACCGCCATCTAGCGGATAAACGGTATTACTACGAACATGGAATATTTATTGAAATTATCTAAGTTATGCTTATGGCGTGTTCATATCTCAGTTGATACGCTATGCCAGAGCAAGTACCAAATATACGGATTTTGTTCTGAGAGCTAGGCGTCTTTCAGATAAGCTTCTCAGTCAGGGATATGTTTTTGACCGACTAACATCGTCACTGAGGAAGTTCTACGGTCGATATGGGGAACTCGTCATACACTATGATGTCCCACTATCCAGAATGGTGGATGATATTCTGTCATAGACCATTTGAACCATCCAACCAAAGATTGTACTCTATATCTTCCAAAATGGAAGTAACCGGATGTGACAGTTCTACCGAATTGAAGCGACGGGTGTTGCATGCAAGCAGGAGATGCTTACTCTTCCTGGGCACCTGGTCTCACTCTCATATCGGGAGTTCGCTTCTTTTCATATGGTGGAGGTTTTTGTTTTTGTTTGCTTTGGTTCCTGTTTTATCCTGATTTTGTATGCCTTCGGTTTCTGATTTTCTGAATTATCGATTTTGTACTGTAGACAGGGATATGGTCATTATCCATATTTGTCATTCCTAAAGAAAAATAACGGATACTGGAGAAAAATGGGCAAATAAAAGGTGAGATGAAATGAAAAATACATACAACACCTTTAAAAGTAAGAAAAACAAGGCAAACACCCCCCAATAAAACATACATCCATACTGTAGCAAAGTGACCGGTGAACTGTACACGCGTGAGTCGGTATGAATAGAAAGTGGTATGACAAAAGGGGCGCTTTAAGGGGCAACCGAAAATAGGGAAAAATATATGGTTTTGGGACGAAGTCAGGCGCTCGTTCACAGTTTCGTCAATTGACCTCCGTATCCAAACGGAAGAAATAGGGCGTGTTACAAAAAAGTACCCGTGAGGGAAGATCAAGCAGAACCTATCTCATAAACATAGTAAGTAAGGACTCTGAAATAAAGGCCTAGTACAAAAATCGAATTTAGTATTTTCTACTCATATGAAGAGTGTCAGAGCGCTTATTCAAGCCGTCTGGTTCAATGGTTTTCAGAGTATACTGCCAAAAGTTTTCCTTGGCTACTCTCTGGTCTATAGTCCAACTGACATTATGGTCTATGGGTACAACTTCCATGTCCTCCCAGGAGTGGTTATCCTGATTAAAGTGTTGGGCAACCGGTAGGTTCATTTTTCCGGTGGTAATGGATGACCTGTGGTTATTGATTCTCATGTTCAGGCCATCCTCAGTCTCACCGATGTACTGTTTCTGGCAAACTCTGCATGTTATCAGGTAGACCACATTTCTAGACTTGCAAGAAACATTTGTCAAGATTTTATATTCATGTCCGGTATTAGTACTTTTGAAGGTAGAAGTGGTCTGTGATCTCGGGCACAATTTGCATCTTTTGTTAGTACAAGTCGAAAAAGAGCCAACCGGCTTAGGGTTATCTAACCTGGACCTCACTAAATGGTCTTTGATGCTTCTTGGTTTCCTATACGAGACCAAGGGGGGAGAAGGAATGATTTTTTTCATCCTCTTGGATTGGTGGAGAGTAGACAGGTTATCTTTCAGGATCGCTGAAATGCCTAATAATGTCGGGTGAAAGGTCGTAACTAAAGGGATCCTAGACCCTAAACTTTTGGGTTTGTACTGGAGAAGGTCCTGTCTGTCAATCCTTTGAACCGCCGATATAGATTCATGTACAGACTTAGCATTGTAGCCACGGTGACACAGTCTCTGTGAGAGTTCCTTACTTCTTAAATGAAATGAATCATCAGAGGAGCAAATCCGCCTTATTCTAGTTGCTAGACCTTTAGGGATTCCTTTGAAAACATGGGGAGGATGACAACTGTCTGTTCGTAAGTATAGGTGCGAGTCGGTGTCTTTTGTGTGAAGATCAAAATGTATGCCACCGTCCCGAAGAGTGGACTTGGTGTCGAGGAAAACATTACTGGAATCAGAGATTTCTACAGTAAATTTGATGGATGGATGGAATTTATTCGTGAAATCAATGAATTCGTCAAGCCTTTCTCTACCCTCAGTCCACTTCATCTCTATGTCATCAATGAATCGCAACCAACTGAGTGGTTTGCTAGGGGCCTGTCGGAGCAGACGATCTTCGAAGTCCCCCATGAAAATGTTAGCATACGACGGTGCCATTTTTGTGCCCATCGAAGTACCATTTATCTGTAGGTAATGGTCACCGTTGAACATGAAGTTGTTCAGCTTAAGAGTACGCTCGAGGAGTTTCACAAGAGATTCCGTAGATGGTCGTTTGTTTTGTCTAAGGTCCCATACTTTTCTGCATGCTTCGATTCCTTCCTCATGAGGGATGTTCGTGTAAAGTGAGGTAACGTCCATGGTGACAAGGAGCGTGCCAGTTGGTAGATTCTGACTGGGTGTTTTCTTAATGTAATCTGTGGTGTCTTTCAGATAAGACGGTAATTTTTCAACATGATCCTTGAGGTGATAGTCTAAAAATTGTGATATTTTTTCAGTGGGATGACCTATAGCACTGACGATAGGACGACCAGGTATACCTTCTTTGTGTATTTTTGGTAGGAGATAAAATTGACCCGGTCGTGGGTTCTCGGGACAGAGGTATTCAAAAACATCCTCATCTATTTCATTGTTATTTTTCATGTCAGTAAGGTCTGAAAGTATGAGACTTGAAAATTCAAGAGTAGGGTCAGAGTCTAGCTTCTCGTAAAAGGAAGGCGACGAGAGTTGCCTGAGAGCTTCGTCAATATAATCTGATTTGTTCAGAACTACGACTGTGGATCCTTTGTCCGCTTTTTTTATTACTATCGAATCATTGTCTTTCAGGCTTTGAAGTGCCTTTCTCTCTGTTTTATTTAGATTATCTTTGGATCGACCTGAATTTGTATTCAAAAGTTTCTCAATGCCTTCCTGAACAGCATCAATGTAAGCCTCGAGAGCACCACATTTGCTCGGGCCTGGTTCCCAAGTACTTTTTTTGACAAAGGGACGGGGCTTATATTCATTTTGGGCGTCATCCTGATCAAGTTCGTCATCACTAGAAGACTCCTCAGCGATGTCATCAAGTCGCCTACTTTTAGGTCTGCTGAAATATTCCTTCAAACGGAGACGCCTAAAAAATGCTCGAACATCCTCTCTAACTCGTCTTTCGTTGATGTCCCTAGGTATGGGACAGAAGGAAAGGCCTTTGGACAGAAGACTCTGTTCACTTTTGGAAAGTGAATGGTCAGAAAGGTTCAAAACATCACGCTTTTCTCCAACAGATTCAGGTAATTTAATAGCAGAGGGAACTTTCCTTCTTTTCATGCGATCACGTATGAAACGTCTGTTGGGCTTATGACCAGGAAGCGAAACCATGCAGGACCGAAGCCCTTGCGATGAACATTCAGAGGGAAGAGGGACAATCTTATCTCTAGCGAGTTTCTTATTCTGTCTATATGCGAGTTTGGCCGATAGTGCGCGCTTGTGATGAGAAATTACATTTCGACAATCCTGCAAGTCACTTCGACCAAGTTTGGCAGCGAGTTGCATGTTACATTTGTTTATATTTCGTTCAAGCCTAACTACTCGACTCTTATCTGCGCTGTAGCATAACTTGAGGAGGTTTTGAGAGCATTCCTCAACAATGTGGGTCCACCTTTTCTGGAATCGGGTCGAGATTGCGCCGATGTTAGGCCGAAGATTAACTTTAAGACCTTTGGGTGTAATCTTGTTTGAAATATAGTTTTCACAGTTAGAGATTCGATGTCGGGTTTTTATTGCTTTTAGCTCCAAAAATTTCAGTTGTTTGAAAATAGGATCTCGTCTGTAGAACATGGTGACGCTCAGATGGAAGACAGTGGCAAAGAACAAGTATATATTAAAACCACGGTAAAATAGAACAAAACACACAGCACTAGAATAAAACATGAAAAAAAAGCAAAAAAAACAAAAAAACCACAAAAATTTTAAATAAGCCTGCACTCAGTCATACTCCTTGCATACAAGAATACTAACGGATCCCAAAATAGGAATACAATGTTGTTTATGAAGATAAAATATAAAAAGCACAGGAAAAAAATAAACAACAACGTTAAGTATTCAGAAAATGTCGGATCGGCCCAGAGGCTAATGCATGTCTCTCGCAGAAAAAAGATATAAAGAGCACAAAAGTGGTGCGAGAGACTCACGACATTAAATTAATTTACCTCAAATTTTCAGAGCACCTCGGCTCCTTCTTCAGGAGACACTCAGAACATACATTCAGAAAAAAAAAATGAAAAAGGAAAAGAAAAAAAAAATGATGAAAAAAAGACAAAGAAAAATAATGGTGTTATGTGGCTATGCTCTGGAAGGCATGTCATAAAACCATGGCAGTCAAAAAGTGAAGAGGGACGTTACAATGTAAGGCAGACAAATAAAAGGGGACGTGAAAACCATCCATTCTACTTAGACATGATCGCTAGGAAAGGAATCATAGAGTAAAACGAGGGAATGAATGGCAGGAAAAAATGAATGAAATTAGACCGCCATCTAGCGGATAAACGGTATTACTACGAACATGGAATATTTATTGAAATTATCTAAGTTATGCTTATGGCGTGTTCATATCTCAGTTGATACGCTATGCCAGAGCAAGTACCAAATATACGGATTTTGTTCTGAGAGCTAGGCGTCTTTCAGATAAGCTTCTCAGTCAGGGATATGTTTTTGACCGACTAACATCGTCACTGAGGAAGTTCTACGGTCGATATGGGGAACTCGTCATACACTATGATGTCCCACTATCCAGAATGGTGGATGATATTCTGTCATAGACCATTTGAACCATCCAACCAAAGATTGTACTCTATATCTTCCAAAATGGAAGTAACCGGATGTGACAGTTCTACCGAATTGAAGCGACGGGTGTTGCATGCAAGCAGGAGATGCTTACTCTTCCTGGGCACCTGGTCTCACTCTCATATCGGGAGTTCGCTTCTTTTCATATGGTGGAGGTTTTTGTTTTTGTTTGCTTTGGTTCCTGTTTTATCCTGATTTTGTATGCCTTCGGTTTCTGATTTTCTGAATTATCGATTTTGTACTGTAGACAGGGATATGGTCATTATCCATATTTGTCATTCCTAAAGAAAAATAACGGATACTGGAGAAAAATGGGCAAATAAAAGGTGAGATGAAATGAAAAATACATACAACACCTTTAAAAGTAAGAAAAACAAGGCAAACACCCCCCAATAAAACATACATCCATACTGTAGCAAAGTGACCGGTGAACTGTACACGCGTGAGTCGGTATGAATAGAAAGTGGTATGACAAAAGGGGCGCTTTAAGGGGCAACCGAAAATAGGGAAAAATATATGGTTTTGGGACGAAGTCAGGCGCTCGTTCACAGTTTCGTCAATTGACCTCCGTATCCAAACGGAAGAAATAGGGCGTGTTACAAAAAAGTACCCGTGAGGGAAGATCAAGCAGAACCTATCTCATAAACATAGTAAGTAAGGACTCTGAAATAAAGGCCTAGTACAAAAATCGAATTTAGTATTTTCTACTCATATGAAGAGTGTCAGAGCGCTTATTCAAGCCGTCTGGTTCAATGGTTTTCAGAGTATACTGCCAAAAGTTTTCCTTGGCTACTCTCTGGTCTATAGTCCAACTGACATTATGGTCTATGGGTACAACTTCCATGTCCTCCCAGGAGTGGTTATCCTGATTAAAGTGTTGGGCAACCGGTAGGTTCATTTTTCCGGTGGTAATGGATGACCTGTGGTTATTGATTCTCATGTTCAGGCCATCCTCAGTCTCACCGATGTACTGTTTCTGGCAAACTCTGCATGTTATCAGGTAGACCACATTTCTAGACTTGCAAGAAACATTTGTCAAGATTTTATATTCATGTCCGGTATTAGTACTTTTGAAGGTAGAAGTGGTCTGTGATCTCGGGCACAATTTGCATCTTTTGTTAGTACAAGTCGAAAAAGAGCCAACCGGCTTAGGGTTATCTAACCTGGACCTCACTAAATGGTCTTTGATGCTTCTTGGTTTCCTATACGAGACCAAGGGGGGAGAAGGAATGATTTTTTTCATCCTCTTGGATTGGTGGAGAGTAGACAGGTTATCTTTCAGGATCGCTGAAATGCCTAATAATGTCGGGTGAAAGGTCGTAACTAAAGGGATCCTAGACCCTAAACTTTTGGGTTTGTACTGGAGAAGGTCCTGTCTGTCAATCCTTTGAACCGCCGATATAGATTCATGTACAGACTTAGCATTGTAGCCACGGTGACACAGTCTCTGTGAGAGTTCCTTACTTCTTAAATGAAATGAATCATCAGAGGAGCAAATCCGCCTTATTCTAGTTGCTAGACCTTTAGGGATTCCTTTGAAAACATGGGGAGGATGACAACTGTCTGTTCGTAAGTATAGGTGCGAGTCGGTGTCTTTTGTGTGAAGATCAAAATGTATGCCACCGTCCCGAAGAGTGGACTTGGTGTCGAGGAAAACATTACTGGAATCAGAGATTTCTACAGTAAATTTGATGGATGGATGGAATTTATTCGTGAAATCAATGAATTCGTCAAGCCTTTCTCTACCCTCAGTCCACTTCATCTCTATGTCATCAATGAATCGCAACCAACTGAGTGGTTTGCTAGGGGCCTGTCGGAGCAGACGATCTTCGAAGTCCCCCATGAAAATGTTAGCATACGACGGTGCCATTTTTGTGCCCATCGAAGTACCATTTATCTGTAGGTAATGGTCACCGTTGAACATGAAGTTGTTCAGCTTAAGAGTACGCTCGAGGAGTTTCACAAGAGATTCCGTAGATGGTCGTTTGTTTTGTCTAAGGTCCCATACTTTTCTGCATGCTTCGATTCCTTCCTCATGAGGGATGTTCGTGTAAAGTGAGGTAACGTCCATGGTGACAAGGAGCGTGCCAGTTGGTAGATTCTGACTGGGTGTTTTCTTAATGTAATCTGTGGTGTCTTTCAGATAAGACGGTAATTTTTCAACATGATCCTTGAGGTGATAGTCTAAAAATTGTGATATTTTTTCAGTGGGATGACCTATAGCACTGACGATAGGACGACCAGGTATACCTTCTTTGTGTATTTTTGGTAGGAGATAAAATTGACCCGGTCGTGGGTTCTCGGGACAGAGGTATTCAAAAACATCCTCATCTATTTCATTGTTATTTTTCATGTCAGTAAGGTCTGAAAGTATGAGACTTGAAAATTCAAGAGTAGGGTCAGAGTCTAGCTTCTCGTAAAAGGAAGGCGACGAGAGTTGCCTGAGAGCTTCGTCAATATAATCTGATTTGTTCAGAACTACGACTGTGGATCCTTTGTCCGCTTTTTTTATTACTATCGAATCATTGTCTTTCAGGCTTTGAAGTGCCTTTCTCTCTGTTTTATTTAGATTATCTTTGGATCGACCTGAATTTGTATTCAAAAGTTTCTCAATGCCTTCCTGAACAGCATCAATGTAAGCCTCGAGAGCACCACATTTGCTCGGGCCTGGTTCCCAAGTACTTTTTTTGACAAAGGGACGGGGCTTATATTCATTTTGGGCGTCATCCTGATCAAGTTCGTCATCACTAGAAGACTCCTCAGCGATGTCATCAAGTCGCCTACTTTTAGGTCTGCTGAAATATTCCTTCAAACGGAGACGCCTAAAAAATGCTCGAACATCCTCTCTAACTCGTCTTTCGTTGATGTCCCTAGGTATGGGACAGAAGGAAAGGCCTTTGGACAGAAGACTCTGTTCACTTTTGGAAAGTGAATGGTCAGAAAGGTTCAAAACATCACGCTTTTCTCCAACAGATTCAGGTAATTTAATAGCAGAGGGAACTTTCCTTCTTTTCATGCGATCACGTATGAAACGTCTGTTGGGCTTATGACCAGGAAGCGAAACCATGCAGGACCGAAGCCCTTGCGATGAACATTCAGAGGGAAGAGGGACAATCTTATCTCTAGCGAGTTTCTTATTCTGTCTATATGCGAGTTTGGCCGATAGTGCGCGCTTGTGATGAGAAATTACATTTCGACAATCCTGCAAGTCACTTTGACCAAGTTTGGCAGCGAGTTGCATGTTACATTTGTTTATATTTCGTTCAAGCCTAACTACTCGACTCTTATCTGCGCTGTAGCATAACTTGAGGAGGTTTTGAGAGCATTCCTCAACAATGTGGGTCCACCTTTTCTGGAATCGGGTCGAGATTGCGCCGATGTTAGGCCGAAGATTAACTTTAAGACCTTTGGGTGTAATCTTGTTTGAAATATAGTTTTCACAGTTAGAGATTCGATGTCGGGTTTTTATTGCTTTTAGCTCCAAAAATTTCAGTTGTTTGAAAATAGGATCTCGTCTGTAGAACATGGTGACGCTCAGATGGAAGACAGTGGCAAAGAACAAGTATATATTAAAACCACGGTAAAATAGAACAAAACACACAGCACTAGAATAAAACATGAAAAAAAAGCAAAAAAACAAAAAAACCACAAAAATTTTAAATAAGCCTGCACTCAGTCATACTCCTTGCATACAAGAATACTAACGGATCCCAAAATAGGAATACAATGTTGTTTATGAAGATAAAATATAAAAAGCACAGGAAAAAAATAAACAACAACGTTAAGTATTCAGAAAATGTCGGATCGGCCCAGAGGCTAATGCATGTCTCTCGCAGAAAAAAGATATAAAGAGCACAAAAGTGGTGCGAGAGACTCACGACATTAAATTAATTTACCTCAAATTTTCAGAGCACCTCGGCTCCTTCTTCAGGAGACACTCAGAACATACATTCAGAAAAAAAAAATGAAAAAGGAAAAGAAAAAAAAAATGATGAAAAAAAGACAAAGAAAAATAATGGTGTTATGTGGCTATGCTCTGGAAGGCATGTCATAAAACCATGGCAGTCAAAAAGTGAAGAGGGACGTTACAATGTAAGGCAGACAAATAAAAGGGGACGTGAAAACCATCCATTCTACTTAGACATGATCGCTAGGAAAGGAATCATAGAGTAAAACGAGGGAATGAATGGCAGGAAAAAATGAATGAAATTAGACCGCCATCTAGCGGATAAACGGTATTACTACGAACATGGAATATTTATTGAAATTATCTAAGTTATGCTTATGGCGTGTTCATATCTCAGTTGATACGCTATGCCAGAGCAAGTACCAAATATACGGATTTTGTTCTGAGAGCTAGGCGTCTTTCAGATAAGCTTCTCAGTCAGGGATATGTTTTTGACCGACTAACATCGTCACTGAGGAAGTTCTACGGTCGATATGGGGAACTCGTCATACACTATGATGTCCCACTATCCAGAATGGTGGATGATATTCTGTCATAGACCATTTGAACCATCCAACCAAAGATTGTACTCTATATCTTCCAAAATGGAAGTAACCGGATGTGACAGTTCTACCGAATTGAAGCGACGGGTGTTGCATGCAAGCAGGAGATGCTTACTCTTCCTGGGCACCTGGTCTCACTCTCATATCGGGAGTTCGCTTCTTTTCATATGGTGGAGGTTTTTGTTTTTGTTTGCTTTGGTTCCTGTTTTATCCTGATTTTGTATGCCTTCGGTTTCTGATTTTCTGAATTATCGATTTTGTACTGTAGACAGGGATATGGTCATTATCCATATTTGTCATTCCTAAAGAAAAATAACGGATACTGGAGAAAAATGGGCAAATAAAAGGTGAGATGAAATGAAAAATACATACAACACCTTTAAAAGTAAGAAAAACAAGGCAAACACCCCCCAATAAAACATACATCCATACTGTAGCAAAGTGACCGGTGAACTGTACACGCGTGAGTCGGTATGAATAGAAAGTGGTATGACAAAAGGGGCGCTTTAAGGGGCAACCGAAAATAGGGAAAAATATATGGTTTTGGGACGAAGTCAGGCGCTCGTTCACAGTTTCGTCAATTGACCTCCGTATCCAAACGGAAGAAATAGGGCGTGTTACAAAAAAGTACCCGTGAGGGAAGATCAAGCAGAACCTATCTCATAAACATAGTAAGTAAGGACTCTGAAATAAAGGCCTAGTACAAAAATCGAATTTAGTATTTTCTACTCATATGAAGAGTGTCAGAGCGCTTATTCAAGCCGTCTGGTTCAATGGTTTTCAGAGTATACTGCCAAAAGTTTTCCTTGGCTACTCTCTGGTCTATAGTCCAACTGACATTATGGTCTATGGGTACAACTTCCATGTCCTCCCAGGAGTGGTTATCCTGATTAAAGTGTTGGGCAACCGGTAGGTTCATTTTTCCGGTGGTAATGGATGACCTGTGGTTATTGATTCTCATGTTCAGGCCATCCTCAGTCTCACCGATGTACTGTTTCTGGCAAACTCTGCATGTTATCAGGTAGACCACATTTCTAGACTTGCAAGAAACATTTGTCAAGATTTTATATTCATGTCCGGTATTAGTACTTTTGAAGGTAGAAGTGGTCTGTGATCTCGGGCACAATTTGCATCTTTTGTTAGTACAAGTCGAAAAAGAGCCAACCGGCTTAGGGTTATCTAACCTGGACCTCACTAAATGGTCTTTGATGCTTCTTGGTTTCCTATACGAGACCAAGGGGGGAGAAGGAATGATTTTTTTCATCCTCTTGGATTGGTGGAGAGTAGACAGGTTATCTTTCAGGATCGCTGAAATGCCTAATAATGTCGGGTGAAAGGTCGTAACTAAAGGGATCCTAGACCCTAAACTTTTGGGTTTGTACTGGAGAAGGTCCTGTCTGTCAATCCTTTGAACCGCCGATATAGATTCATGTACAGACTTAGCATTGTAGCCACGGTGACACAGTCTCTGTGAGAGTTCCTTACTTCTTAAATGAAATGAATCATCAGAGGAGCAAATCCGCCTTATTCTAGTTGCTAGACCTTTAGGGATTCCTTTGAAAACATGGGGAGGATGACAACTGTCTGTTCGTAAGTATAGGTGCGAGTCGGTGTCTTTTGTGTGAAGATCAAAATGTATGCCACCGTCCCGAAGAGTGGACTTGGTGTCGAGGAAAACATTACTGGAATCAGAGATTTCTACAGTAAATTTGATGGATGGATGGAATTTATTCGTGAAATCAATGAATTCGTCAAGCCTTTCTCTACCCTCAGTCCACTTCATCTCTATGTCATCAATGAATCGCAACCAACTGAGTGGTTTGCTAGGGGCCTGTCGGAGCAGACGATCTTCGAAGTCCCCCATGAAAATGTTAGCATACGACGGTGCCATTTTTGTGCCCATCGAAGTACCATTTATCTGTAGGTAATGGTCACCGTTGAACATGAAGTTGTTCAGCTTAAGAGTACGCTCGAGGAGTTTCACAAGAGATTCCGTAGATGGTCGTTTGTTTTGTCTAAGGTCCCATACTTTTCTGCATGCTTCGATTCCTTCCTCATGAGGGATGTTCGTGTAAAGTGAGGTAACGTCCATGGTGACAAGGAGCGTGCCAGTTGGTAGATTCTGACTGGGTGTTTTCTTAATGTAATCTGTGGTGTCTTTCAGATAAGACGGTAATTTTTCAACATGATCCTTGAGGTGATAGTCTAAAAATTGTGATATTTTTTCAGTGGGATGACCTATAGCACTGACGATAGGACGACCAGGTATACCTTCTTTGTGTATTTTTGGTAGGAGATAAAATTGACCCGGTCGTGGGTTCTCGGGACAGAGGTATTCAAAAACATCCTCATCTATTTCATTGTTATTTTTCATGTCAGTAAGGTCTGAAAGTATGAGACTTGAAAATTCAAGAGTAGGGTCAGAGTCTAGCTTCTCGTAAAAGGAAGGCGACGAGAGTTGCCTGAGAGCTTCGTCAATATAATCTGATTTGTTCAGAACTACGACTGTGGATCCTTTGTCCGCTTTTTTTATTACTATCGAATCATTGTCTTTCAGGCTTTGAAGTGCCTTTCTCTCTGTTTTATTTAGATTATCTTTGGATCGACCTGAATTTGTATTCAAAAGTTTCTCAATGCCTTCCTGAACAGCATCAATGTAAGCCTCGAGAGCACCACATTTGCTCGGGCCTGGTTCCCAAGTACTTTTTTTGACAAAGGGACGGGGCTTATATTCATTTTGGGCGTCATCCTGATCAAGTTCGTCATCACTAGAAGACTCCTCAGCGATGTCATCAAGTCGCCTACTTTTAGGTCTGCTGAAATATTCCTTCAAACGGAGACGCCTAAAAAATGCTCGAACATCCTCTCTAACTCGTCTTTCGTTGATGTCCCTAGGTATGGGACAGAAGGAAAGGCCTTTGGACAGAAGACTCTGTTCACTTTTGGAAAGTGAATGGTCAGAAAGGTTCAAAACATCACGCTTTTCTCCAACAGATTCAGGTAATTTAATAGCAGAGGGAACTTTCCTTCTTTTCATGCGATCACGTATGAAACGTCTGTTGGGCTTATGACCAGGAAGCGAAACCATGCAGGACCGAAGCCCTTGCGATGAACATTCAGAGGGAAGAGGGACAATCTTATCTCTAGCGAGTTTCTTATTCTGTCTATATGCGAGTTTGGCCGATAGTGCGCGCTTGTGATGAGAAATTACATTTCGACAATCCTGCAAGTCACTTTGACCAAGTTTGGCAGCGAGTTGCATGTTACATTTGTTTATATTTCGTTCAAGCCTAACTACTCGACTCTTATCTGCGCTGTAGCATAACTTGAGGAGGTTTTGAGAGCATTCCTCAACAATGTGGGTCCACCTTTTCTGGAATCGGGTCGAGATTGCGCCGATGTTAGGCCGAAGATTAACTTTAAGACCTTTGGGTGTAATCTTGTTTGAAATATAGTTTTCACAGTTAGAGATTCGATGTCGGGTTTTTATTGCTTTTAGCTCCAAAAATTTCAGTTGTTTGAAAATAGGATCTCGTCTGTAGAACATGGTGACGCTCAGATGGAAGACAGTGGCAAAGAACAAGTATATATTAAAACCACGGTAAAATAGAACAAAACACACAGCACTAGAATAAAACATGAAAAAAAAGCAAAAAAACAAAAAAACCACAAAAATTTTAAATAAGCCTGCACTCAGTCATACTCCTTGCATACAAGAATACTAACGGATCCCAAAATAGGAATACAATGTTGTTTATGAAGATAAAATATAAAAAGCACAGGAAAAAAATAAACAACAACGTTAAGTATTCAGAAAATGTCGGATCGGCCCAGAGGCTAATGCATGTCTCTCGCAGAAAAAAGATATAAAGAGCACAAAAGTGGTGCGAGAGACTCACGACATTAAATTAATTTACCTCAAATTTTCAGAGCACCTCGGCTCCTTCTTCAGGAGACACTCAGAACATACATTCAGAAAAAAAAAATGAAAAAGGAAAAGAAAAAAAAAATGATGAAAAAAAGACAAAGAAAAATAATGGTGTTATGTGGCTATGCTCTGGAAGGCATGTCATAAAACCATGGCAGTCAAAAAGTGAAGAGGGACGTTACAATGTAAGGCAGACAAATAAAAGGGGACGTGAAAACCATCCATTCTACTTAGACATGATCGCTAGGAAAGGAATCATAGAGTAAAACGAGGGAATGAATGGCAGGAAAAAATGAATGAAATTAGACCGCCATCTAGCGGATAAACGGTATTACTACGAACATGGAATATTTATTGAAATTATCTAAGTTATGCTTATGGCGTGTTCATATCTCAGTTGATACGCTATGCCAGAGCAAGTACCAAATATACGGATTTTGTTCTGAGAGCTAGGCGTCTTTCAGATAAGCTTCTCAGTCAGGGATATGTTTTTGACCGACTAACATCGTCACTGAGGAAGTTCTACGGTCGATATGGGGAACTCGTCATACACTATGATGTCCCACTATCCAGAATGGTGGATGATATTCTGTCATAGACCATTTGAACCATCCAACCAAAGATTGTACTCTATATCTTCCAAAATGGAAGTAACCGGATGTGACAGTTCTACCGAATTGAAGCGACGGGTGTTGCATGCAAGCAGGAGATGCTTACTCTTCCTGGGCACCTGGTCTCACTCTCATATCGGGAGTTCGCTTCTTTTCATATGGTGGAGGTTTTTGTTTTTGTTTGCTTTGGTTCCTGTTTTATCCTGATTTTGTATGCCTTCGGTTTCTGATTTTCTGAATTATCGATTTTGTACTGTAGACAGGGATATGGTCATTATCCATATTTGTCATTCCTAAAGAAAAATAACGGATACTGGAGAAAAATGGGCAAATAAAAGGTGAGATGAAATGAAAAATACATACAACACCTTTAAAAGTAAGAAAAACAAGGCAAACACCCCCCAATAAAACATACATCCATACTGTAGCAAAGTGACCGGTGAACTGTACACGCGTGAGTCGGTATGAATAGAAAGTGGTATGACAAAAGGGGCGCTTTAAGGGGCAACCGAAAATAGGGAAAAATATATGGTTTTGGGACGAAGTCAGGCGCTCGTTCACAGTTTCGTCAATTGACCTCCGTATCCAAACGGAAGAAATAGGGCGTGTTACAAAAAAGTACCCGTGAGGGAAGATCAAGCAGAACCTATCTCATAAACATAGTAAGTAAGGACTCTGAAATAAAGGCCTAGTACAAAAATCGAATTTAGTATTTTCTACTCATATGAAGAGTGTCAGAGCGCTTATTCAAGCCGTCTGGTTCAATGGTTTTCAGAGTATACTGCCAAAAGTTTTCCTTGGCTACTCTCTGGTCTATAGTCCAACTGACATTATGGTCTATGGGTACAACTTCCATATCCTCCCAGGAGTGGTTATCCTGATTAAAGTGTTGGGCAACCGGTAGGTTCATTTTTCCGGTGGTAATGGATGACCTGTGGTTATTGATTCTCATGTTCAGGCCATCCTCAGTCTCACCGATGTACTGTTTCTGGCAAACTCTGCATGTTATCAGGTAGACCACATTTCTAGACTTGCAAGAAACATTTGTCAAGATTTTATATTCATGTCCGGTATTAGTACTTTTGAAGGTAGAAGTGGTCTGTGATCTCGGGCACAATTTGCATCTTTTGTTAGTACAAGTCGAAAAAGAGCCAACCGGCTTAGGGTTATCTAACCTGGACCTCACTAAATGGTCTTTGATGCTTCTTGGTTTCCTATACGAGACCAAGGGGGGAGAAGGAATGATTTTTTTCATCCTCTTGGATTGGTGGAGAGTAGACAGGTTATCTTTCAGGATCGCTGAAATGCCTAATAATGTCGGGTGAAAGGTCGTAACTAAAGGGATCCTAGACCCTAAACTTTTGGGTTTGTACTGGAGAAGGTCCTGTCTGTCAATCCTTTGAACCGCCGATATAGATTCATGTACAGACTTAGCATTGTAGCCACGGTGACACAGTCTCTGTGAGAGTTCCTTACTTCTTAAATGAAATGAATCATCAGAGGAGCAAATCCGCCTTATTCTAGTTGCTAGACCTTTAGGGATTCCTTTGAAAACATGGGGAGGATGACAACTGTCTGTTCGTAAGTATAGGTGCGAGTCGGTGTCTTTTGTGTGAAGATCAAAATGTATGCCACCGTCCCGAAGAGTGGACTTGGTGTCGAGGAAAACATTACTGGAATCAGAGATTTCTACAGTAAATTTGATGGATGGATGGAATTTATTCGTGAAATCAATGAATTCGTCAAGCCTTTCTCTACCCTCAGTCCACTTCATCTCTATGTCATCAATGAATCGCAACCAACTGAGTGGTTTGCTAGGGGCCTGTCGGAGCAGACGATCTTCGAAGTCCCCCATGAAAATGTTAGCATACGACGGTGCCATTTTTGTGCCCATCGAAGTACCATTTATCTGTAGGTAATGGTCACCGTTGAACATGAAGTTGTTCAGCTTAAGAGTACGCTCGAGGAGTTTCACAAGAGATTCCGTAGATGGTCGTTTGTTTTGTCTAAGGTCCCATACTTTTCTGCATGCTTCGATTCCTTCCTCATGAGGGATGTTCGTGTAAAGTGAGGTAACGTCCATGGTGACAAGGAGCGTGCCAGTTGGTAGATTCTGACTGGGTGTTTTCTTAATGTAATCTGTGGTGCCTTTCAGATAAGACGGTACTTTTTCAACATGATCCTTGAGGTGATAGTCTAAAAATTGTGATATTTTTTCAGTGGGATGACCTATAGCACTGACGATAGGACGACCAGGTATACCTTCTTTGTGTATTTTTGGTAGGAGATAAAATTGACCCGGTCGTGGGTTCTCGGGACAGAGGTATTCAAAAACATCCTCATCTATTTCATTGTTATTTTTCATGTCAGTAAGGTCTGAAAGTATGAGACTTGAAAATTCAAGAGTAGGGTCAGAGTCTAGCTTCTCGTAAAAGGAAGGCGACGAGAGTTGCCTGAGAGCTTCGTCAATATAATCTGATTTGTTCAGAACTACGACTGTGGATCCTTTGTCCGCTTTTTTTATTACTATCGAATCATTGTCTTTCAGGCTTTGAAGTGCCTTTCTCTCTGTTTTATTTAGATTATCTTTGGATCGACCTGAATTTGTATTCAAAAGTTTCTCAATGCCTTCCTGAACAGCATCAATGTAAGCCTCGAGAGCACCACATTTGCTCGGGCCTGGTTCCCAAGTACTTTTTTTGACAAAGGGACGGGGCTTATATTCATTTTGGGCGTCATCCTGATCAAGTTCGTCATCACTAGAAGACTCCTCAGCGATGTCATCAAGTCGCCTACTTTTAGGTCTGCTGAAATATTCCTTCAAACGGAGACGCCTAAAAAATGCTCGAACATCCTCTCTAACTCGTCTTTCGTTGATGTCCCTAGGTATGGGACAGAAGGAAAGGCCTTTGGACAGAAGACTCTGTTCACTTTTGGAAAGTGAATGGTCAGAAAGGTTCAAAACATCACGCTTTTCTCCAACAGATTCAGGTAATTTAATAGCAGAGGGAACTTTCCTTCTTTTCATGCGATCACGTATGAAACGTCTGTTGGGCTTATGACCAGGAAGCGAAACCATGCAGGACCGAAGCCCTTGCGATGAACATTCAGAGGGAAGAGGGACAATCTTATCTCTAGCGAGTTTCTTATTCTGTCTATATGCGAGTTTGGCCGATAGTGCGCGCTTGTGATGAGAAATTACATTTCGACAATCCTGCAAGTCACTTTGACCAAGTTTGGCAGCGAGTTGCATGTTACATTTGTTTATATTTCGTTCAAGCCTAACTACTCGACTCTTATCTGCGCTGTAGCATAACTTGAGGAGGTTTTGAGAGCATTCCTCAACAATGTGGGTCCACCTTTTCTGGAATCGGGTCGAGATTGCGCCGATGTTAGGCCGAAGATTAACTTTAAGACCTTTGGGTGTAATCTTGTTTGAAATATAGTTTTCACAGTTAGAGATTCGATGTCGGGTTTTTATTGCTTTTAGCTCCAAAAATTTCAGTTGTTTGAAAATAGGATCTCGTCTGTAGAACATGGTGACGCTCAGATGGAAGACAGTGGCAAAGAACAAGTATATATTAAAACCACGGTAAAATAGAACAAAACACACAGCACTAGAATAAAACATGAAAAAAAAGCAAAAAAACAAAAAAACCACAAAAATTTTAAATAAGCCTGCACTCAGTCATACTCCTTGCATACAAGAATACTAACGGATCCCAAAATAGGAATACAATGTTGTTTATGAAGATAAAATATAAAAAGCACAGGAAAAAAATAAACAACAACGTTAAGTATTCAGAAAATGTCGGATCGGCCCAGAGGCTAATGCATGTCTCTCGCAGAAAAAAGATATAAAGAGCACAAAAGTGGTGCGAGAGACTCACGACATTAAATTAATTTACCTCAAATTTTCAGAGCACCTCGGCTCCTTCTTCAGGAGACACTCAGAACATACATTCAGAAAAAAAAAATGAAAAAGGAAAAGAAAAAAAAAATGATGAAAAAAAGACAAAGAAAAATAATGGTGTTATGTGGCTATGCTCTGGAAGGCATGTCATAAAACCATGGCAGTCAAAAAGTGAAGAGGGACGTTACAATGTAAGGCAGACAAATAAAAGGGGACGTGAAAACCATCCATTCTACTTAGACATGATCGCTAGGAAAGGAATCATAGAGTAAAACGAGGGAATGAATGGCAGGAAAAAATGAATGAAATTAGACCGCCATCTAGCGGATAAACGGTATTACTACGAACATGGAATATTTATTGAAATTATCTAAGTTATGCTTATGGCGTGTTCATATCTCAGTTGATACGCTATGCCAGAGCAAGTACCAAATATACGGATTTTGTTCTGAGAGCTAGGCGTCTTTCAGATAAGCTTCTCAGTCAGGGATATGTTTTTGACCGACTAACATCGTCACTGAGGAAGTTCTACGGTCGATATGGGGAACTCGTCATACACTATGATGTCCCACTATCCAGAATGGTGGATGATATTCTGTCATAGACCATTTGAACCATCCAACCAAAGATTGTACTCTATATCTTCCAAAATGGAAGTAACCGGATGTGACAGTTCTACCGAATTGAAGCGACGGGTGTTGCATGCAAGCAGGAGATGCTTACTCTTCCTGGGCACCTGGTCTCACTCTCATATCGGGAGTTCGCTTCTTTTCATATGGTGGAGGTTTTTGTTTTTGTTTGCTTTGGTTCCTGTTTTATCCTGATTTTGTATGCCTTCGGTTTCTGATTTTCTGAATTATCGATTTTGTACTGTAGACAGGGATATGGTCATTATCCATATTTGTCATTCCTAAAGAAAAATAACGGATACTGGAGAAAAATGGGCAAATAAAAGGTGAGATGAAATGAAAAATACATACAACACCTTTAAAAGTAAGAAAAACAAGGCAAACACCCCCCAATAAAACATACATCCATACTGTAGCAAAGTGACCGGTGAACTGTACACGCGTGAGTCGGTATGAATAGAAAGTGGTATGACAAAAGGGGCGCTTTAAGGGGCAACCGAAAATAGGGAAAAATATATGGTTTTGGGACGAAGTCAGGCGCTCGTTCACAGTTTCGTCAATTGACCTCCGTATCCAAACGGAAGAAATAGGGCGTGTTACAAAAAAGTACCCGTGAGGGAAGATCAAGCAGAACCTATCTCATAAACATAGTAAGTAAGGACTCTGAAATAAAGGCCTAGTACAAAAATCGAATTTAGTATTTTCTACTCATATGAAGAGTGTCAGAGCGCTTATTCAAGCCGTCTGGTTCAATGGTTTTCAGAGTATACTGCCAAAAGTTTTCCTTGGCTACTCTCTGGTCTATAGTCCAACTGACATTATGGTCTATGGGTACAACTTCCATGTCCTCCCAGGAGTGGTTATCCTGATTAAAGTGTTGGGCAACCGGTAGGTTCATTTTTCCGGTGGTAATGGATGACCTGTGGTTATTGATTCTCATGTTCAGGCCATCCTCAGTCTCACCGATGTACTGTTTCTGGCAAACTCTGCATGTTATCAGGTAGACCACATTTCTAGACTTGCAAGAAACATTTGTCAAGATTTTATATTCATGTCCGGTATTAGTACTTTTGAAGGTAGAAGTGGTCTGTGATCTCGGGCACAATTTGCATCTTTTGTTAGTACAAGTCGAAAAAGAGCCAACCGGCTTAGGGTTATCTAACCTGGACCTCACTAAATGGTCTTTGATGCTTCTTGGTTTCCTATACGAGACCAAGGGGGGAGAAGGAATGATTTTTTTCATCCTCTTGGATTGGTGGAGAGTAGACAGGTTATCTTTCAGGATCGCTGAAATGCCTAATAATGTCGGGTGAAAGGTCGTAACTAAAGGGATCCTAGACCCTAAACTTTTGGGTTTGTACTGGAGAAGGTCCTGTCTGTCAATCCTTTGAACCGCCGATATAGATTCATGTACAGACTTAGCATTGTAGCCACGGTGACACAGTCTCTGTGAGAGTTCCTTACTTCTTAAATGAAATGAATCATCAGAGGAGCAAATCCGCCTTATTCTAGTTGCTAGACCTTTAGGGATTCCTTTGAAAACATGGGGAGGATGACAACTGTCTGTTCGTAAGTATAGGTGCGAGTCGGTGTCTTTTGTGTGAAGATCAAAATGTATGCCACCGTCCCGAAGAGTGGACTTGGTGTCGAGGAAAACATTACTGGAATCAGAGATTTCTACAGTAAATTTGATGGATGGATGGAATTTATTCGTGAAATCAATGAATTCGTCAAGCCTTTCTCTACCCTCAGTCCACTTCATCTCTATGTCATCAATGAATCGCAACCAACTGAGTGGTTTGCTAGGGGCCTGTCGGAGCAGACGATCTTCGAAGTCCCCCATGAAAATGTTAGCATACGACGGTGCCATTTTTGTGCCCATCGAAGTACCATTTATCTGTAGGTAATGGTCACCGTTGAACATGAAGTTGTTCAGCTTAAGAGTACGCTCGAGGAGTTTCACAAGAGATTCCGTAGATGGTCGTTTGTTTTGTCTAAGGTCCCATACTTTTCTGCATGCTTCGATTCCTTCCTCATGAGGGATGTTCGTGTAAAGTGAGGTAACGTCCATGGTGACAAGGAGCGTGCCAGTTGGTAGATTCTGACTGGGTGTTTTCTTAATGTAATCTGTGGTGTCTTTCAGATAAGACGGTAATTTTTCAACATGATCCTTGAGGTGATAGTCTAAAAATTGTGATATTTTTTCAGTGGGATGACCTATAGCACTGACGATAGGACGACCAGGTATACCTTCTTTGTGTATTTTTGGTAGGAGATAAAATTGACCCGGTCGTGGGTTCTCGGGACAGAGGTATTCAAAAACATCCTCATCTATTTCATTGTTATTTTTCATGTCAGTAAGGTCTGAAAGTATGAGACTTGAAAATTCAAGAGTAGGGTCAGAGTCTAGCTTCTCGTAAAAGGAAGGCGACGAGAGTTGCCTGAGAGCTTCGTCAATATAATCTGATTTGTTCAGAACTACGACTGTGGATCCTTTGTCCGCTTTTTTTATTACTATCGAATCATTGTCTTTCAGGCTTTGAAGTGCCTTTCTCTCTGTTTTATTTAGATTATCTTTGGATCGACCTGAATTTGTATTCAAAAGTTTCTCAATGCCTTCCTGAACAGCATCAATGTAAGCCTCGAGAGCACCACATTTGCTCGGGCCTGGTTCCCAAGTACTTTTTTTGACAAAGGGACGGGGCTTATATTCATTTTGGGCGTCATCCTGATCAAGTTCGTCATCACTAGAAGACTCCTCAGCGATGTCATCAAGTCGCCTACTTTTAGGTCTGCTGAAATATTCCTTCAAACGGAGACGCCTAAAAAATGCTCGAACATCCTCTCTAACTCGTCTTTCGTTGATGTCCCTAGGTATGGGACAGAAGGAAAGGCCTTTGGACAGAAGACTCTGTTCACTTTTGGAAAGTGAATGGTCAGAAAGGTTCAAAACATCACGCTTTTCTCCAACAGATTCAGGTAATTTAATAGCAGAGGGAACTTTCCTTCTTTTCATGCGATCACGTATGAAACGTCTGTTGGGCTTATGACCAGGAAGCGAAACCATGCAGGACCGAAGCCCTTGCGATGAACATTCAGAGGGAAGAGGGACAATCTTATCTCTAGCGAGTTTCTTATTCTGTCTATATGCGAGTTTGGCCGATAGTGCGCGCTTGTGATGAGAAATTACATTTCGACAATCCTGCAAGTCACTTTGACCAAGTTTGGCAGCGAGTTGCATGTTACATTTGTTTATATTTCGTTCAAGCCTAACTACTCGACTCTTATCTGCGCTGTAGCATAACTTGAGGAGGTTTTGAGAGCATTCCTCAACAATGTGGGTCCACCTTTTCTGGAATCGGGTCGAGATTGCGCCGATGTTAGGCCGAAGATTAACTTTAAGACCTTTGGGTGTAATCTTGTTTGAAATATAGTTTTCACAGTTAGAGATTCGATGTCGGGTTTTTATTGCTTTTAGCTCCAAAAATTTCAGTTGTTTGAAAATAGGATCTCGTCTGTAGAACATGGTGACGCTCAGATGGAAGACAGTGGCAAAGAACAAGTATATATTAAAACCACGGTAAAATAGAACAAAACACACAGCACTAGAATAAAACATGAAAAAAAAGCAAAAAAACAAAAAAACCACAAAAATTTTAAATAAGCCTGCACTCAGTCATACTCCTTGCATACAAGAATACTAACGGATCCCAAAATAGGAATACAATGTTGTTTATGAAGATAAAATATAAAAAGCACAGGAAAAAAATAAACAACAACGTTAAGTATTCAGAAAATGTCGGATCGGCCCAGAGGCTAATGCATGTCTCTCGCAGAAAAAAGATATAAAGAGCACAAAAGTGGTGCGAGAGACTCACGACATTAAATTAATTTACCTCAAATTTTCAGAGCACCTCGGCTCCTTCTTCAGGAGACACTCAGAACATACATTCAGAAAAAAAAAATGAAAAAGGAAAAGAAAAAAAAAATGATGAAAAAAAGACAAAGAAAAATAATGGTGTTATGTGGCTATGCTCTGGAAGGCATGTCATAAAACCATGGCAGTCAAAAAGTGAAGAGGGACGTTACAATGTAAGGCAGACAAATAAAAGGGGACGTGAAAACCATCCATTCTACTTAGACATGATCGCTAGGAAAGGAATCATAGAGTAAAACGAGGGAATGAATGGCAGGAAAAAATGAATGAAATTAGACCGCCATCTAGCGGATAAACGGTATTACTACGAACATGGAATATTTATTGAAATTATCTAAGTTATGCTTATGGCGTGTTCATATCTCAGTTGATACGCTATGCCAGAGCAAGTACCAAATATACGGATTTTGTTCTGAGAGCTAGGCGTCTTTCAGATAAGCTTCTCAGTCAGGGATATGTTTTTGACCGACTAACATCGTCACTGAGGAAGTTCTACGGTCGATATGGGGAACTCGTCATACACTATGATGTCCCACTATCCAGAATGGTGGATGATATTCTGTCATAGACCATTTGAACCATCCAACCAAAGATTGTACTCTATATCTTCCAAAATGGAAGTAACCGGATGTGACAGTTCTACCGAATTGAAGCGACGGGTGTTGCATGCAAGCAGGAGATGCTTACTCTTCCTGGGCACCTGGTCTCACTCTCATATCGGGAGTTCGCTTCTTTTCATATGGTGGAGGTTTTTGTTTTTGTTTGCTTTGGTTCCTGTTTTATCCTGATTTTGTATGCCTTCGGTTTCTGATTTTCTGAATTATCGATTTTGTACTGTAGACAGGGATATGGTCATTATCCATATTTGTCATTCCTAAAGAAAAATAACGGATACTGGAGAAAAATGGGCAAATAAAAGGTGAGATGAAATGAAAAATACATACAACACCTTTAAAAGTAAGAAAAACAAGGCAAACACCCCCCAATAAAACATACATCCATACTGTAGCAAAGTGACCGGTGAACTGTACACGCGTGAGTCGGTATGAATAGAAAGTGGTATGACAAAAGGGGCGCTTTAAGGGGCAACCGAAAATAGGGAAAAATATATGGTTTTGGGACGAAGTCAGGCGCTCGTTCACAGTTTCGTCAATTGACCTCCGTATCCAAACGGAAGAAATAGGGCGTGTTACAAAAAAGTACCCGTGAGGGAAGATCAAGCAGAACCTATCTCATAAACATAGTAAGTAAGGACTCTGAAATAAAGGCCTAGTACAAAAATCGAATTTAGTATTTTCTACTCATATGAAGAGTGTCAGAGCGCTTATTCAAGCCGTCTGGTTCAATGGTTTTCAGAGTATACTGCCAAAAGTTTTCCTTGGCTACTCTCTGGTCTATAGTCCAACTGACATTATGGTCTATGGGTACAACTTCCATATCCTCCCAGGAGTGGTTATCCTGATTAAAGTGTTGGGCAACCGGTAGGTTCATTTTTCCGGTGGTAATGGATGACCTGTGGTTATTGATTCTCATGTTCAGGCCATCCTCAGTCTCACCGATGTACTGTTTCTGGCAAACTCTGCATGTTATCAGGTAGACCACATTTCTAGACTTGCAAGAAACATTTGTCAAGATTTTATATTCATGTCCGGTATTAGTACTTTTGAAGGTAGAAGTGGTCTGTGATCTCGGGCACAATTTGCATCTTTTGTTAGTACAAGTCGAAAAAGAGCCAACCGGCTTAGGGTTATCTAACCTGGACCTCACTAAATGGTCTTTGATGCTTCTTGGTTTCCTATACGAGACCAAGGGGGGAGAAGGAATGATTTTTTTCATCCTCTTGGATTGGTGGAGAGTAGACAGGTTATCTTTCAGGATCGCTGAAATGCCTAATAATGTCGGGTGAAAGGTCGTAACTAAAGGGATCCTAGACCCTAAACTTTTGGGTTTGTACTGGAGAAGGTCCTGTCTGTCAATCCTTTGAACCGCCGATATAGATTCATGTACAGACTTAGCATTGTAGCCACGGTGACACAGTCTCTGTGAGAGTTCCTTACTTCTTAAATGAAATGAATCATCAGAGGAGCAAATCCGCCTTATTCTAGTTGCTAGACCTTTAGGGATTCCTTTGAAAACATGGGGAGGATGACAACTGTCTGTTCGTAAGTATAGGTGCGAGTCGGTGTCTTTTGTGTGAAGATCAAAATGTATGCCACCGTCCCGAAGAGTGGACTTGGTGTCGAGGAAAACATTACTGGAATCAGAGATTTCTACAGTAAATTTGATGGATGGATGGAATTTATTCGTGAAATCAATGAATTCGTCAAGCCTTTCTCTACCCTCAGTCCACTTCATCTCTATGTCATCAATGAATCGCAACCAACTGAGTGGTTTGCTAGGGGCCTGTCGGAGCAGACGATCTTCGAAGTCCCCCATGAAAATGTTAGCATACGACGGTGCCATTTTTGTGCCCATCGAAGTACCATTTATCTGTAGGTAATGGTCACCGTTGAACATGAAGTTGTTCAGCTTAAGAGTACGCTCGAGGAGTTTCACAAGAGATTCCGTAGATGGTCGTTTGTTTTGTCTAAGGTCCCATACTTTTCTGCATGCTTCGATTCCTTCCTCATGAGGGATGTTCGTGTAAAGTGAGGTAACGTCCATGGTGACAAGGAGCGTGCCAGTTGGTAGATTCTGACTGGGTGTTTTCTTAATGTAATCTGTGGTGTCTTTCAGATAAGACGGTAATTTTTCAACATGATCCTTGAGGTGATAGTCTAAAAATTGTGATATTTTTTCAGTGGGATGACCTATAGCACTGACGATAGGACGACCAGGTATACCTTCTTTGTGTATTTTTGGTAGGAGATAAAATTGACCCGGTCGTGGGTTCTCGGGACAGAGGTATTCAAAAACATCCTCATCTATTTCATTGTTATTTTTCATGTCAGTAAGGTCTGAAAGTATGAGACTTGAAAATTCAAGAGTAGGGTCAGAGTCTAGCTTCTCGTAAAAGGAAGGCGACGAGAGTTGCCTGAGAGCTTCGTCAATATAATCTGATTTGTTCAGAACTACGACTGTGGATCCTTTGTCCGCTTTTTTTATTACTATCGAATCATTGTCTTTCAGGCTTTGAAGTGCCTTTCTCTCTGTTTTATTTAGATTATCTTTGGATCGACCTGAATTTGTATTCAAAAGTTTCTCAATGCCTTCCTGAACAGCATCAATGTAAGCCTCGAGAGCACCACATTTGCTCGGGCCTGGTTCCCAAGTACTTTTTTTGACAAAGGGACGGGGCTTATATTCATTTTGGGCGTCATCCTGATCAAGTTCGTCATCACTAGAAGACTCCTCAGCGATGTCATCAAGTCGCCTACTTTTAGGTCTGCTGAAATATTCCTTCAAACGGAGACGCCTAAAAAATGCTCGAACATCCTCTCTAACTCGTCTTTCGTTGATGTCCCTAGGTATGGGACAGAAGGAAAGGCCTTTGGACAGAAGACTCTGTTCACTTTTGGAAAGTGAATGGTCAGAAAGGTTCAAAACATCACGCTTTTCTCCAACAGATTCAGGTAATTTAATAGCAGAGGGAACTTTCCTTCTTTTCATGCGATCACGTATGAAACGTCTGTTGGGCTTATGACCAGGAAGCGAAACCATGCAGGACCGAAGCCCTTGCGATGAACATTCAGAGGGAAGAGGGACAATCTTATCTCTAGCGAGTTTCTTATTCTGTCTATATGCGAGTTTGGCCGATAGTGCGCGCTTGTGATGAGAAATTACATTTCGACAATCCTGCAAGTCACTTTGACCAAGTTTGGCAGCGAGTTGCATGTTACATTTGTTTATATTTCGTTCAAGCCTAACTACTCGACTCTTATCTGCGCTGTAGCATAACTTGAGGAGGTTTTGAGAGCATTCCTCAACAATGTGGGTCCACCTTTTCTGGAATCGGGTCGAGATTGCGCCGATGTTAGGCCGAAGATTAACTTTAAGACCTTTGGGTGTAATCTTGTTTGAAATATAGTTTTCACAGTTAGAGATTCGATGTCGGGTTTTTATTGCTTTTAGCTCCAAAAATTTCAGTTGTTTGAAAATAGGATCTCGTCTGTAGAACATGGTGACGCTCAGATGGAAGACAGTGGCAAAGAACAAGTATATATTAAAACCACGGTAAAATAGAACAAAACACACAGCACTAGAATAAAACATGAAAAAAAAGCAAAAAAACAAAAAAACCACAAAAATTTTAAATAAGCCTGCACTCAGTCATACTCCTTGCATACAAGAATACTAACGGATCCCAAAATAGGAATACAATGTTGTTTATGAAGATAAAATATAAAAAGCACAGGAAAAAAATAAACAACAACGTTAAGTATTCAGAAAATGTCGGATCGGCCCAGAGGCTAATGCATGTCTCTCGCAGAAAAAAGATATAAAGAGCACAAAAGTGGTGCGAGAGACTCACGACATTAAATTAATTTACCTCAAATTTTCAGAGCACCTCGGCTCCTTCTTCAGGAGACACTCAGAACATACATTCAGAAAAAAAAAATGAAAAAGGAAAAGAAAAAAAAAATGATGAAAAAAAGACAAAGAAAAATAATGGTGTTATGTGGCTATGCTCTGGAAGGCATGTCATAAAACCATGGCAGTCAAAAAGTGAAGAGGGACGTTACAATGTAAGGCAGACAAATAAAAGGGGACGTGAAAACCATCCATTCTACTTAGACATGATCGCTAGGAAAGGAATCATAGAGTAAAACGAGGGAATGAATGGCAGGAAAAAATGAATGAAATTAGACCGCCATCTAGCGGATAAACGGTATTACTACGAACATGGAATATTTATTGAAATTATCTAAGTTATGCTTATGGCGTGTTCATATCTCAGTTGATACGCTATGCCAGAGCAAGTACCAAATATACGGATTTTGTTCTGAGAGCTAGGCGTCTTTCAGATAAGCTTCTCAGTCAGGGATATGTTTTTGACCGACTAACATCGTCACTGAGGAAGTTCTACGGTCGATATGGGGAACTCGTCATACACTATGATGTCCCACTATCCAGAATGGTGGATGATATTCTGTCATAGACCATTTGAACCATCCAACCAAAGATTGTACTCTATATCTTCCAAAATGGAAGTAACCGGATGTGACAGTTCTACCGAATTGAAGCGACGGGTGTTGCATGCAAGCAGGAGATGCTTACTCTTCCTGGGCACCTGGTCTCACTCTCATATCGGGAGTTCGCTTCTTTTCATATGGTGGAGGTTTTTGTTTTTGTTTGCTTTGGTTCCTGTTTTATCCTGATTTTGTATGCCTTCGGTTTCTGATTTTCTGAATTATCGATTTTGTACTGTAGACAGGGATATGGTCATTATCCATATTTGTCATTCCTAAAGAAAAATAACGGATACTGGAGAAAAATGGGCAAATAAAAGGTGAGATGAAATGAAAAATACATACAACACCTTTAAAAGTAAGAAAAACAAGGCAAACACCCCCCAATAAAACATACATCCATACTGTAGCAAAGTGACCGGTGAACTGTACACGCGTGAGTCGGTATGAATAGAAAGTGGTATGACAAAAGGGGCGCTTTAAGGGGCAACCGAAAATAGGGAAAAATATATGGTTTTGGGACGAAGTCAGGCGCTCGTTCACAGTTTCGTCAATTGACCTCCGTATCCAAACGGAAGAAATAGGGCGTGTTACAAAAAAGTACCCGTGAGGGAAGATCAAGCAGAACCTATCTCATAAACATAGTAAGTAAGGACTCTGAAATAAAGGCCTAGTACAAAAATCGAATTTAGTATTTTCTACTCATATGAAGAGTGTCAGAGCGCTTATTCAAGCCGTCTGGTTCAATGGTTTTCAGAGTATACTGCCAAAAGTTTTCCTTGGCTACTCTCTGGTCTATAGTCCAACTGACATTATGGTCTATGGGTACAACTTCCATGTCCTCCCAGGAGTGGTTATCCTGATTAAAGTGTTGGGCAACCGGTAGGTTCATTTTTCCGGTGGTAATGGATGACCTGTGGTTATTGATTCTCATGTTCAGGCCATCCTCAGTCTCACCGATGTACTGTTTCTGGCAAACTCTGCATGTTATCAGGTAGACCACATTTCTAGACTTGCAAGAAACATTTGTCAAGATTTTATATTCATGTCCGGTATTAGTACTTTTGAAGGTAGAAGTGGTCTGTGATCTCGGGCACAATTTGCATCTTTTGTTAGTACAAGTCGAAAAAGAGCCAACCGGCTTAGGGTTATCTAACCTGGACCTCACTAAATGGTCTTTGATGCTTCTTGGTTTCCTATACGAGACCAAGGGGGGAGAAGGAATGATTTTTTTCATCCTCTTGGATTGGTGGAGAGTAGACAGGTTATCTTTCAGGATCGCTGAAATGCCTAATAATGTCGGGTGAAAGGTCGTAACTAAAGGGATCCTAGACCCTAAACTTTTGGGTTTGTACTGGAGAAGGTCCTGTCTGTCAATCCTTTGAACCGCCGATATAGATTCATGTACAGACTTAGCATTGTAGCCACGGTGACACAGTCTCTGTGAGAGTTCCTTACTTCTTAAATGAAATGAATCATCAGAGGAGCAAATCCGCCTTATTCTAGTTGCTAGACCTTTAGGGATTCCTTTGAAAACATGGGGAGGATGACAACTGTCTGTTCGTAAGTATAGGTGCGAGTCGGTGTCTTTTGTGTGAAGATCAAAATGTATGCCACCGTCCCGAAGAGTGGACTTGGTGTCGAGGAAAACATTACTGGAATCAGAGATTTCTACAGTAAATTTGATGGATGGATGGAATTTATTCGTGAAATCAATGAATTCGTCAAGCCTTTCTCTACCCTCAGTCCACTTCATCTCTATGTCATCAATGAATCGCAACCAACTGAGTGGTTTGCTAGGGGCCTGTCGGAGCAGACGATCTTCGAAGTCCCCCATGAAAATGTTAGCATACGACGGTGCCATTTTTGTGCCCATCGAAGTACCATTTATCTGTAGGTAATGGTCACCGTTGAACATGAAGTTGTTCAGCTTAAGAGTACGCTCGAGGAGTTTCACAAGAGATTCCGTAGATGGTCGTTTGTTTTGTCTAAGGTCCCATACTTTTCTGCATGCTTCGATTCCTTCCTCATGAGGGATGTTCGTGTAAAGTGAGGTAACGTCCATGGTGACAAGGAGCGTGCCAGTTGGTAGATTCTGACTGGGTGTTTTCTTAATGTAATCTGTGGTGTCTTTCAGATAAGACGGTAATTTTTCAACATGATCCTTGAGGTGATAGTCTAAAAATTGTGATATTTTTTCAGTGGGATGACCTATAGCACTGACGATAGGACGACCAGGTATACCTTCTTTGTGTATTTTTGGTAGGAGATAAAATTGACCCGGTCGTGGGTTCTCGGGACAGAGGTATTCAAAAACATCCTCATCTATTTCATTGTTATTTTTCATGTCAGTAAGGTCTGAAAGTATGAGACTTGAAAATTCAAGAGTAGGGTCAGAGTCTAGCTTCTCGTAAAAGGAAGGCGACGAGAGTTGCCTGAGAGCTTCGTCAATATAATCTGATTTGTTCAGAACTACGACTGTGGATCCTTTGTCCGCTTTTTTTATTACTATCGAATCATTGTCTTTCAGGCTTTGAAGTGCCTTTCTCTCTGTTTTATTTAGATTATCTTTGGATCGACCTGAATTTGTATTCAAAAGTTTCTCAATGCCTTCCTGAACAGCATCAATGTAAGCCTCGAGAGCACCACATTTGCTCGGGCCTGGTTCCCAAGTACTTTTTTTGACAAAGGGACGGGGCTTATATTCATTTTGGGCGTCATCCTGATCAAGTTCGTCATCACTAGAAGACTCCTCAGCGATGTCATCAAGTCGCCTACTTTTAGGTCTGCTGAAATATTCCTTCAAACGGAGACGCCTAAAAAATGCTCGAACATCCTCTCTAACTCGTCTTTCGTTGATGTCCCTAGGTATGGGACAGAAGGAAAGGCCTTTGGACAGAAGACTCTGTTCACTTTTGGAAAGTGAATGGTCAGAAAGGTTCAAAACATCACGCTTTTCTCCAACAGATTCAGGTAATTTAATAGCAGAGGGAACTTTCCTTCTTTTCATGCGATCACGTATGAAACGTCTGTTGGGCTTATGACCAGGAAGCGAAACCATGCAGGACCGAAGCCCTTGCGATGAACATTCAGAGGGAAGAGGGACAATCTTATCTCTAGCGAGTTTCTTATTCTGTCTATATGCGAGTTTGGCCGATAGTGCGCGCTTGTGATGAGAAATTACATTTCGACAATCCTGCAAGTCACTTTGACCAAGTTTGGCAGCGAGTTGCATGTTACATTTGTTTATATTTCGTTCAAGCCTAACTACTCGACTCTTATCTGCGCTGTAGCATAACTTGAGGAGGTTTTGAGAGCATTCCTCAACAATGTGGGTCCACCTTTTCTGGAATCGGGTCGAGATTGCGCCGATGTTAGGCCGAAGATTAACTTTAAGACCTTTGGGTGTAATCTTGTTTGAAATATAGTTTTCACAGTTAGAGATTCGATGTCGGGTTTTTATTGCTTTTAGCTCCAAAAATTTCAGTTGTTTGAAAATAGGATCTCGTCTGTAGAACATGGTGACGCTCAGATGGAAGACAGTGGCAAAGAACAAGTATATATTAAAACCACGGTAAAATAGAACAAAACACACAGCACTAGAATAAAACATGAAAAAAAAGCAAAAAAACAAAAAAACCACAAAAATTTTAAATAAGCCTGCACTCAGTCATACTCCTTGCATACAAGAATACTAACGGATCCCAAAATAGGAATACAATGTTGTTTATGAAGATAAAATATAAAAAGCACAGGAAAAAAATAAACAACAACGTTAAGTATTCAGAAAATGTCGGATCGGCCCAGAGGCTAATGCATGTCTCTCGCAGAAAAAAGATATAAAGAGCACAAAAGTGGTGCGAGAGACTCACGACATTAAATTAATTTACCTCAAATTTTCAGAGCACCTCGGCTCCTTCTTCAGGAGACACTCAGAACATACATTCAGAAAAAAAAAATGAAAAAGGAAAAGAAAAAAAAAATGATGAAAAAAAGACAAAGAAAAATAATGGTGTTATGTGGCTATGCTCTGGAAGGCATGTCATAAAACCATGGCAGTCAAAAAGTGAAGAGGGACGTTACAATGTAAGGCAGACAAATAAAAGGGGACGTGAAAACCATCCATTCTACTTAGACATGATCGCTAGGAAAGGAATCATAGAGTAAAACGAGGGAATGAATGGCAGGAAAAAATGAATGAAATTAGACCGCCATCTAGCGGATAAACGGTATTACTACGAACATGGAATATTTATTGAAATTATCTAAGTTATGCTTATGGCGTGTTCATATCTCAGTTGATACGCTATGCCAGAGCAAGTACCAAATATACGGATTTTGTTCTGAGAGCTAGGCGTCTTTCAGATAAGCTTCTCAGTCAGGGATATGTTTTTGACCGACTAACATCGTCACTGAGGAAGTTCTACGGTCGATATGGGGAACTCGTCATACACTATGATGTCCCACTATCCAGAATGGTGGATGATATTCTGTCATAGACCATTTGAACCATCCAACCAAAGATTGTACTCTATATCTTCCAAAATGGAAGTAACCGGATGTGACAGTTCTACCGAATTGAAGCGACGGGTGTTGCATGCAAGCAGGAGATGCTTACTCTTCCTGGGCACCTGGTCTCACTCTCATATCGGGAGTTCGCTTCTTTTCATATGGTGGAGGTTTTTGTTTTTGTTTGCTTTGGTTCCTGTTTTATCCTGATTTTGTATGCCTTCGGTTTCTGATTTTCTGAATTATCGATTTTGTACTGTAGACAGGGATATGGTCATTATCCATATTTGTCATTCCTAAAGAAAAATAACGGATACTGGAGAAAAATGGGCAAATAAAAGGTGAGATGAAATGAAAAATACATACAACACCTTTAAAAGTAAGAAAAACAAGGCAAACACCCCCCAATAAAACATACATCCATACTGTAGCAAAGTGACCGGTGAACTGTACACGCGTGAGTCGGTATGAATAGAAAGTGGTATGACAAAAGGGGCGCTTTAAGGGGCAACCGAAAATAGGGAAAAATATATGGTTTTGGGACGAAGTCAGGCGCTCGTTCACAGTTTCGTCAATTGACCTCCGTATCCAAACGGAAGAAATAGGGCGTGTTACAAAAAAGTACCCGTGAGGGAAGATCAAGCAGAACCTATCTCATAAACATAGTAAGTAAGGACTCTGAAATAAAGGCCTAGTACAAAAATCGAATTTAGTATTTTCTACTCATATGAAGAGTGTCAGAGCGCTTATTCAAGCCGTCTGGTTCAATGGTTTTCAGAGTATACTGCCAAAAGTTTTCCTTGGCTACTCTCTGGTCTATAGTCCAACTGACATTATGGTCTATGGGTACAACTTCCATGTCCTCCCAGGAGTGGTTATCCTGATTAAAGTGTTGGGCAACCGGTAGGTTCATTTTTCCGGTGGTAATGGATGACCTGTGGTTATTGATTCTCATGTTCAGGCCATCCTCAGTCTCACCGATGTACTGTTTCTGGCAAACTCTGCATGTTATCAGGTAGACCACATTTCTAGACTTGCAAGAAACATTTGTCAAGATTTTATATTCATGTCCGGTATTAGTACTTTTGAAGGTAGAAGTGGTCTGTGATCTCGGGCACAATTTGCATCTTTTGTTAGTACAAGTCGAAAAAGAGCCAACCGGCTTAGGGTTATCTAACCTGGACCTCACTAAATGGTCTTTGATGCTTCTTGGTTTCCTATACGAGACCAAGGGGGGAGAAGGAATGATTTTTTTCATCCTCTTGGATTGGTGGAGAGTAGACAGGTTATCTTTCAGGATCGCTGAAATGCCTAATAATGTCGGGTGAAAGGTCGTAACTAAAGGGATCCTAGACCCTAAACTTTTGGGTTTGTACTGGAGAAGGTCCTGTCTGTCAATCCTTTGAACCGCCGATATAGATTCATGTACAGACTTAGCATTGTAGCCACGGTGACACAGTCTCTGTGAGAGTTCCTTACTTCTTAAATGAAATGAATCATCAGAGGAGCAAATCCGCCTTATTCTAGTTGCTAGACCTTTAGGGATTCCTTTGAAAACATGGGGAGGATGACAACTGTCTGTTCGTAAGTATAGGTGCGAGTCGGTGTCTTTTGTGTGAAGATCAAAATGTATGCCACCGTCCCGAAGAGTGGACTTGGTGTCGAGGAAAACATTACTGGAATCAGAGATTTCTACAGTAAATTTGATGGATGGATGGAATTTATTCGTGAAATCAATGAATTCGTCAAGCCTTTCTCTACCCTCAGTCCACTTCATCTCTATGTCATCAATGAATCGCAACCAACTGAGTGGTTTGCTAGGGGCCTGTCGGAGCAGACGATCTTCGAAGTCCCCCATGAAAATGTTAGCATACGACGGTGCCATTTTTGTGCCCATCGAAGTACCATTTATCTGTAGGTAATGGTCACCGTTGAACATGAAGTTGTTCAGCTTAAGAGTACGCTCGAGGAGTTTCACAAGAGATTCCGTAGATGGTCGTTTGTTTTGTCTAAGGTCCCATACTTTTCTGCATGCTTCGATTCCTTCCTCATGAGGGATGTTCGTGTAAAGTGAGGTAACGTCCATGGTGACAAGGAGCGTGCCAGTTGGTAGATTCTGACTGGGTGTTTTCTTAATGTAATCTGTGGTGTCTTTCAGATAAGACGGTAATTTTTCAACATGATCCTTGAGGTGATAGTCTAAAAATTGTGATATTTTTTCAGTGGGATGACCTATAGCACTGACGATAGGACGACCAGGTATACCTTCTTTGTGTATTTTTGGTAGGAGATAAAATTGACCCGGTCGTGGGTTCTCGGGACAGAGGTATTCAAAAACATCCTCATCTATTTCATTGTTATTTTTCATGTCAGTAAGGTCTGAAAGTATGAGACTTGAAAATTCAAGAGTAGGGTCAGAGTCTAGCTTCTCGTAAAAGGAAGGCGACGAGAGTTGCCTGAGAGCTTCGTCAATATAATCTGATTTGTTCAGAACTACGACTGTGGATCCTTTGTCCGCTTTTTTTATTACTATCGAATCATTGTCTTTCAGGCTTTGAAGTGCCTTTCTCTCTGTTTTATTTAGATTATCTTTGGATCGACCTGAATTTGTATTCAAAAGTTTCTCAATGCCTTCCTGAACAGCATCAATGTAAGCCTCGAGAGCACCACATTTGCTCGGGCCTGGTTCCCAAGTACTTTTTTTGACAAAGGGACGGGGCTTATATTCATTTTGGGCGTCATCCTGATCAAGTTCGTCATCACTAGAAGACTCCTCAGCGATGTCATCAAGTCGCCTACTTTTAGGTCTGCTGAAATATTCCTTCAAACGGAGACGCCTAAAAAATGCTCGAACATCCTCTCTAACTCGTCTTTCGTTGATGTCCCTAGGTATGGGACAGAAGGAAAGGCCTTTGGACAGAAGACTCTGTTCACTTTTGGAAAGTGAATGGTCAGAAAGGTTCAAAACATCACGCTTTTCTCCAACAGATTCAGGTAATTTAATAGCAGAGGGAACTTTCCTTCTTTTCATGCGATCACGTATGAAACGTCTGTTGGGCTTATGACCAGGAAGCGAAACCATGCAGGACCGAAGCCCTTGCGATGAACATTCAGAGGGAAGAGGGACAATCTTATCTCTAGCGAGTTTCTTATTCTGTCTATATGCGAGTTTGGCCGATAGTGCGCGCTTGTGATGAGAAATTACATTTCGACAATCCTGCAAGTCACTTTGACCAAGTTTGGCAGCGAGTTGCATGTTACATTTGTTTATATTTCGTTCAAGCCTAACTACTCGACTCTTATCTGCGCTGTAGCATAACTTGAGGAGGTTTTGAGAGCATTCCTCAACAATGTGGGTCCACCTTTTCTGGAATCGGGTCGAGATTGCGCCGATGTTAGGCCGAAGATTAACTTTAAGACCTTTGGGTGTAATCTTGTTTGAAATATAGTTTTCACAGTTAGAGATTCGATGTCGGGTTTTTATTGCTTTTAGCTCCAAAAATTTCAGTTGTTTGAAAATAGGATCTCGTCTGTAGAACATGGTGACGCTCAGATGGAAGACAGTGGCAAAGAACAAGTATATATTAAAACCACGGTAAAATAGAACAAAACACACAGCACTAGAATAAAACATGAAAAAAAAGCAAAAAAACAAAAAAACCACAAAAATTTTAAATAAGCCTGCACTCAGTCATACTCCTTGCATACAAGAATACTAACGGATCCCAAAATAGGAATACAATGTTGTTTATGAAGATAAAATATAAAAAGCACAGGAAAAAAATAAACAACAACGTTAAGTATTCAGAAAATGTCGGATCGGCCCAGAGGCTAATGCATGTCTCTCGCAGAAAAAAGATATAAAGAGCACAAAAGTGGTGCGAGAGACTCACGACATTAAATTAATTTACCTCAAATTTTCAGAGCACCTCGGCTCCTTCTTCAGGAGACACTCAGAACATACATTCAGAAAAAAAAAATGAAAAAGGAAAAGAAAAAAAAATGATGAAAAAAAGACAAAGAAAAATAATGGTGTTATGTGGCTATGCTCTGGAAGGCATGTCATAAAACCATGGCAGTCAAAAAGTGAAGAGGGACGTTACAATGTAAGGCAGACAAATAAAAGGGGACGTGAAAACCATCCATTCTACTTAGACATGATCGCTAGGAAAGGAATCATAGAGTAAAACGAGGGAATGAATGGCAGGAAAAAATGAATGAAATTAGACCGCCATCTAGCGGATAAACGGTATTACTACGAACATGGAATATTTATTGAAATTATCTAAGTTATGCTTATGGCGTGTTCATATCTCAGTTGATACGCTATGCCAGAGCAAGTACCAAATATACGGATTTTGTTCTGAGAGCTAGGCGTCTTTCAGATAAGCTTCTCAGTCAGGGATATGTTTTTGACCGACTAACATCGTCACTGAGGAAGTTCTACGGTCGATATGGGGAACTCGTCATACACTATGATGTCCCACTATCCAGAATGGTGGATGATATTCTGTCATAGACCATTTGAACCATCCAACCAAAGATTGTACTCTATATCTTCCAAAATGGAAGTAACCGGATGTGACAGTTCTACCGAATTGAAGCGACGGGTGTTGCATGCAAGCAGGAGATGCTTACTCTTCCTGGGCACCTGGTCTCACTCTCATATCGGGAGTTCGCTTCTTTTCATATGGTGGAGGTTTTTGTTTTTGTTTGCTTTGGTTCCTGTTTTATCCTGATTTTGTATGCCTTCGGTTTCTGATTTTCTGAATTATCGATTTTGTACTGTAGACAGGGATATGGTCATTATCCATATTTGTCATTCCTAAAGAAAAATAACGGATACTGGAGAAAAATGGGCAAATAAAAGGTGAGATGAAATGAAAAATACATACAACACCTTTAAAAGTAAGAAAAACAAGGCAAACACCCCCCAATAAAACATACATCCATACTGTAGCAAAGTGACCGGTGAACTGTACACGCGTGAGTCGGTATGAATAGAAAGTGGTATGACAAAAGGGGCGCTTTAAGGGGCAACCGAAAATAGGGAAAAATATATGGTTTTGGGACGAAGTCAGGCGCTCGTTCACAGTTTCGTCAATTGACCTCCGTATCCAAACGGAAGAAATAGGGCGTGTTACAAAAAAGTACCCGTGAGGGAAGATCAAGCAGAACCTATCTCATAAACATAGTAAGTAAGGACTCTGAAATAAAGGCCTAGTACAAAAATCGAATTTAGTATTTTCTACTCATATGAAGAGTGTCAGAGCGCTTATTCAAGCCGTCTGGTTCAATGGTTTTCAGAGTATACTGCCAAAAGTTTTCCTTGGCTACTCTCTGGTCTATAGTCCAACTGACATTATGGTCTATGGGTACAACTTCCATATCCTCCCAGGAGTGGTTATCCTGATTAAAGTGTTGGGCAACCGGTAGGTTCATTTTTCCGGTGGTAATGGATGACCTGTGGTTATTGATTCTCATGTTCAGGCCATCCTCAGTCTCACCGATGTACTGTTTCTGGCAAACTCTGCATGTTATCAGGTAGACCACATTTCTAGACTTGCAAGAAACATTTGTCAAGATTTTATATTCATGTCCGGTATTAGTACTTTTGAAGGTAGAAGTGGTCTGTGATCTCGGGCACAATTTGCATCTTTTGTTAGTACAAGTCGAAAAAGAGCCAACCGGCTTAGGGTTATCTAACCTGGACCTCACTAAATGGTCTTTGATGCTTCTTGGTTTCCTATACGAGACCAAGGGGGGAGAAGGAATGATTTTTTTCATCCTCTTGGATTGGTGGAGAGTAGACAGGTTATCTTTCAGGATCGCTGAAATGCCTAATAATGTCGGGTGAAAGGTCGTAACTAAAGGGATCCTAGACCCTAAACTTTTGGGTTTGTACTGGAGAAGGTCCTGTCTGTCAATCCTTTGAACCGCCGATATAGATTCATGTACAGACTTAGCATTGTAGCCACGGTGACACAGTCTCTGTGAGAGTTCCTTACTTCTTAAATGAAATGAATCATCAGAGGAGCAAATCCGCCTTATTCTAGTTGCTAGACCTTTAGGGATTCCTTTGAAAACATGGGGAGGATGACAACTGTCTGTTCGTAAGTATAGGTGCGAGTCGGTGTCTTTTGTGTGAAGATCAAAATGTATGCCACCGTCCCGAAGAGTGGACTTGGTGTCGAGGAAAACATTACTGGAATCAGAGATTTCTACAGTAAATTTGATGGATGGATGGAATTTATTCGTGAAATCAATGAATTCGTCAAGCCTTTCTCTACCCTCAGTCCACTTCATCTCTATGTCATCAATGAATCGCAACCAACTGAGTGGTTTGCTAGGGGCCTGTCGGAGCAGACGATCTTCGAAGTCCCCCATGAAAATGTTAGCATACGACGGTGCCATTTTTGTGCCCATCGAAGTACCATTTATCTGTAGGTAATGGTCACCGTTGAACATGAAGTTGTTCAGCTTAAGAGTACGCTCGAGGAGTTTCACAAGAGATTCCGTAGATGGTCGTTTGTTTTGTCTAAGGTCCCATACTTTTCTGCATGCTTCGATTCCTTCCTCATGAGGGATGTTCGTGTAAAGTGAGGTAACGTCCATGGTGACAAGGAGCGTGCCAGTTGGTAGATTCTGACTGGGTGTTTTCTTAATGTAATCTGTGGTGTCTTTCAGATAAGACGGTAATTTTTCAACATGATCCTTGAGGTGATAGTCTAAAAATTGTGATATTTTTTCAGTGGGATGACCTATAGCACTGACGATAGGACGACCAGGTATACCTTCTTTGTGTATTTTTGGTAGGAGATAAAATTGACCCGGTCGTGGGTTCTCGGGACAGAGGTATTCAAAAACATCCTCATCTATTTCATTGTTATTTTTCATGTCAGTAAGGTCTGAAAGTATGAGACTTGAAAATTCAAGAGTAGGGTCAGAGTCTAGCTTCTCGTAAAAGGAAGGCGACGAGAGTTGCCTGAGAGCTTCGTCAATATAATCTGATTTGTTCAGAACTACGACTGTGGATCCTTTGTCCGCTTTTTTTATTACTATCGAATCATTGTCTTTCAGGCTTTGAAGTGCCTTTCTCTCTGTTTTATTTAGATTATCTTTGGATCGACCTGAATTTGTATTCAAAAGTTTCTCAATGCCTTCCTGAACAGCATCAATGTAAGCCTCGAGAGCACCACATTTGCTCGGGCCTGGTTCCCAAGTACTTTTTTTGACAAAGGGACGGGGCTTATATTCATTTTGGGCGTCATCCTGATCAAGTTCGTCATCACTAGAAGACTCCTCAGCGATGTCATCAAGTCGCCTACTTTTAGGTCTGCTGAAATATTCCTTCAAACGGAGACGCCTAAAAAATGCTCGAACATCCTCTCTAACTCGTCTTTCGTTGATGTCCCTAGGTATGGGACAGAAGGAAAGGCCTTTGGACAGAAGACTCTGTTCACTTTTGGAAAGTGAATGGTCAGAAAGGTTCAAAACATCACGCTTTTCTCCAACAGATTCAGGTAATTTAATAGCAGAGGGAACTTTCCTTCTTTTCATGCGATCACGTATGAAACGTCTGTTGGGCTTATGACCAGGAAGCGAAACCATGCAGGACCGAAGCCCTTGCGATGAACATTCAGAGGGAAGAGGGACAATCTTATCTCTAGCGAGTTTCTTATTCTGTCTATATGCGAGTTTGGCCGATAGTGCGCGCTTGTGATGAGAAATTACATTTCGACAATCCTGCAAGTCACTTTGACCAAGTTTGGCAGCGAGTTGCATGTTACATTTGTTTATATTTCGTTCAAGCCTAACTACTCGACTCTTATCTGCGCTGTAGCATAACTTGAGGAGGTTTTGAGAGCATTCCTCAACAATGTGGGTCCACCTTTTCTGGAATCGGGTCGAGATTGCGCCGATGTTAGGCCGAAGATTAACTTTAAGACCTTTGGGTGTAATCTTGTTTGAAATATAGTTTTCACAGTTAGAGATTCGATGTCGGGTTTTTATTGCTTTTAGCTCCAAAAATTTCAGTTGTTTGAAAATAGGATCTCGTCTGTAGAACATGGTGACGCTCAGATGGAAGACAGTGGCAAAGAACAAGTATATATTAAAACCACGGTAAAATAGAACAAAACACACAGCACTAGAATAAAACATGAAAAAAAAGCAAAAAAACAAAAAAACCACAAAAATTTTAAATAAGCCTGCACTCAGTCATACTCCTTGCATACAAGAATACTAACGGATCCCAAAATAGGAATACAATGTTGTTTATGAAGATAAAATATAAAAAGCACAGGAAAAAAATAAACAACAACGTTAAGTATTCAGAAAATGTCGGATCGGCCCAGAGGCTAATGCATGTCTCTCGCAGAAAAAAGATATAAAGAGCACAAAAGTGGTGCGAGAGACTCACGACATTAAATTAATTTACCTCAAATTTTCAGAGCACCTCGGCTCCTTCTTCAGGAGACACTCAGAACATACATTCAGAAAAAAAAAATGAAAAAGGAAAAGAAAAAAAAAATGATGAAAAAAAGACAAAGAAAAATAATGGTGTTATGTGGCTATGCTCTGGAAGGCATGTCATAAAACCATGGCAGTCAAAAAGTGAAGAGGGACGTTACAATGTAAGGCAGACAAATAAAAGGGGACGTGAAAACCATCCATTCTACTTAGACATGATCGCTAGGAAAGGAATCATAGAGTAAAACGAGGGAATGAATGGCAGGAAAAAATGAATGAAATTAGACCGCCATCTAGCGGATAAACGGTATTACTACGAACATGGAATATTTATTGAAATTATCTAAGTTATGCTTATGGCGTGTTCATATCTCAGTTGATACGCTATGCCAGAGCAAGTACCAAATATACGGATTTTGTTCTGAGAGCTAGGCGTCTTTCAGATAAGCTTCTCAGTCAGGGATATGTTTTTGACCGACTAACATCGTCACTGAGGAAGTTCTACGGTCGATATGGGGAACTCGTCATACACTATGATGTCCCACTATCCAGAATGGTGGATGATATTCTGTCATAGACCATTTGAACCATCCAACCAAAGATTGTACTCTATATCTTCCAAAATGGAAGTAACCGGATGTGACAGTTCTACCGAATTGAAGCGACGGGTGTTGCATGCAAGCAGGAGATGCTTACTCTTCCTGGGCACCTGGTCTCACTCTCATATCGGGAGTTCGCTTCTTTTCATATGGTGGAGGTTTTTGTTTTTGTTTGCTTTGGTTCCTGTTTTATCCTGATTTTGTATGCCTTCGGTTTCTGATTTTCTGAATTATCGATTTTGTACTGTAGACAGGGATATGGTCATTATCCATATTTGTCATTCCTAAAGAAAAATAACGGATACTGGAGAAAAATGGGCAAATAAAAGGTGAGATGAAATGAAAAATACATACAACACCTTTAAAAGTAAGAAAAACAAGGCAAACACCCCCCAATAAAACATACATCCATACTGTAGCAAAGTGACCGGTGAACTGTACACGCGTGAGTCGGTATGAATAGAAAGTGGTATGACAAAAGGGGCGCTTTAAGGGGCAACCGAAAATAGGGAAAAATATATGGTTTTGGGACGAAGTCAGGCGCTCGTTCACAGTTTCGTCAATTGACCTCCGTATCCAAACGGAAGAAATAGGGCGTGTTACAAAAAAGTACCCGTGAGGGAAGATCAAGCAGAACCTATCTCATAAACATAGTAAGTAAGGACTCTGAAATAAAGGCCTAGTACAAAAATCGAATTTAGTATTTTCTACTCATATGAAGAGTGTCAGAGCGCTTATTCAAGCCGTCTGGTTCAATGGTTTTCAGAGTATACTGCCAAAAGTTTTCCTTGGCTACTCTCTGGTCTATAGTCCAACTGACATTATGGTCTATGGGTACAACTTCCATGTCCTCCCAGGAGTGGTTATCCTGATTAAAGTGTTGGGCAACCGGTAGGTTCATTTTTCCGGTGGTAATGGATGACCTGTGGTTATTGATTCTCATGTTCAGGCCATCCTCAGTCTCACCGATGTACTGTTTCTGGCAAACTCTGCATGTTATCAGGTAGACCACATTTCTAGACTTGCAAGAAACATTTGTCAAGATTTTATATTCATGTCCGGTATTAGTACTTTTGAAGGTAGAAGTGGTCTGTGATCTCGGGCACAATTTGCATCTTTTGTTAGTACAAGTCGAAAAAGAGCCAACCGGCTTAGGGTTATCTAACCTGGACCTCACTAAATGGTCTTTGATGCTTCTTGGTTTCCTATACGAGACCAAGGGGGGAGAAGGAATGATTTTTTTCATCCTCTTGGATTGGTGGAGAGTAGACAGGTTATCTTTCAGGATCGCTGAAATGCCTAATAATGTCGGGTGAAAGGTCGTAACTAAAGGGATCCTAGACCCTAAACTTTTGGGTTTGTACTGGAGAAGGTCCTGTCTGTCAATCCTTTGAACCGCCGATATAGATTCATGTACAGACTTAGCATTGTAGCCACGGTGACACAGTCTCTGTGAGAGTTCCTTACTTCTTAAATGAAATGAATCATCAGAGGAGCAAATCCGCCTTATTCTAGTTGCTAGACCTTTAGGGATTCCTTTGAAAACATGGGGAGGATGACAACTGTCTGTTCGTAAGTATAGGTGCGAGTCGGTGTCTTTTGTGTGAAGATCAAAATGTATGCCACCGTCCCGAAGAGTGGACTTGGTGTCGAGGAAAACATTACTGGAATCAGAGATTTCTACAGTAAATTTGATGGATGGATGGAATTTATTCGTGAAATCAATGAATTCGTCAAGCCTTTCTCTACCCTCAGTCCACTTCATCTCTATGTCATCAATGAATCGCAACCAACTGAGTGGTTTGCTAGGGGCCTGTCGGAGCAGACGATCTTCGAAGTCCCCCATGAAAATGTTAGCATACGACGGTGCCATTTTTGTGCCCATCGAAGTACCATTTATCTGTAGGTAATGGTCACCGTTGAACATGAAGTTGTTCAGCTTAAGAGTACGCTCGAGGAGTTTCACAAGAGATTCCGTAGATGGTCGTTTGTTTTGTCTAAGGTCCCATACTTTTCTGCATGCTTCGATTCCTTCCTCATGAGGGATGTTCGTGTAAAGTGAGGTAACGTCCATGGTGACAAGGAGCGTGCCAGTTGGTAGATTCTGACTGGGTGTTTTCTTAATGTAATCTGTGGTGTCTTTCAGATAAGACGGTAATTTTTCAACATGATCCTTGAGGTGATAGTCTAAAAATTGTGATATTTTTTCAGTGGGATGACCTATAGCACTGACGATAGGACGACCAGGTATACCTTCTTTGTGTATTTTTGGTAGGAGATAAAATTGACCCGGTCGTGGGTTCTCGGGACAGAGGTATTCAAAAACATCCTCATCTATTTCATTGTTATTTTTCATGTCAGTAAGGTCTGAAAGTATGAGACTTGAAAATTCAAGAGTAGGGTCAGAGTCTAGCTTCTCGTAAAAGGAAGGCGACGAGAGTTGCCTGAGAGCTTCGTCAATATAATCTGATTTGTTCAGAACTACGACTGTGGATCCTTTGTCCGCTTTTTTTATTACTATCGAATCATTGTCTTTCAGGCTTTGAAGTGCCTTTCTCTCTGTTTTATTTAGATTATCTTTGGATCGACCTGAATTTGTATTCAAAAGTTTCTCAATGCCTTCCTGAACAGCATCAATGTAAGCCTCGAGAGCACCACATTTGCTCGGGCCTGGTTCCCAAGTACTTTTTTTGACAAAGGGACGGGGCTTATATTCATTTTGGGCGTCATCCTGATCAAGTTCGTCATCACTAGAAGACTCCTCAGCGATGTCATCAAGTCGCCTACTTTTAGGTCTGCTGAAATATTCCTTCAAACGGAGACGCCTAAAAAATGCTCGAACATCCTCTCTAACTCGTCTTTCGTTGATGTCCCTAGGTATGGGACAGAAGGAAAGGCCTTTGGACAGAAGACTCTGTTCACTTTTGGAAAGTGAATGGTCAGAAAGGTTCAAAACATCACGCTTTTCTCCAACAGATTCAGGTAATTTAATAGCAGAGGGAACTTTCCTTCTTTTCATGCGATCACGTATGAAACGTCTGTTGGGCTTATGACCAGGAAGCGAAACCATGCAGGACCGAAGCCCTTGCGATGAACATTCAGAGGGAAGAGGGACAATCTTATCTCTAGCGAGTTTCTTATTCTGTCTATATGCGAGTTTGGCCGATAGTGCGCGCTTGTGATGAGAAATTACATTTCGACAATCCTGCAAGTCACTTTGACCAAGTTTGGCAGCGAGTTGCATGTTACATTTGTTTATATTTCGTTCAAGCCTAACTACTCGACTCTTATCTGCGCTGTAGCATAACTTGAGGAGGTTTTGAGAGCATTCCTCAACAATGTGGGTCCACCTTTTCTGGAATCGGGTCGAGATTGCGCCGATGTTAGGCCGAAGATTAACTTTAAGACCTTTGGGTGTAATCTTGTTTGAAATATAGTTTTCACAGTTAGAGATTCGATGTCGGGTTTTTATTGCTTTTAGCTCCAAAAATTTCAGTTGTTTGAAAATAGGATCTCGTCTGTAGAACATGGTGACGCTCAGATGGAAGACAGTGGCAAAGAACAAGTATATATTAAAACCACGGTAAAATAGAACAAAACACACAGCACTAGAATAAAACATGAAAAAAAAGCAAAAAAACAAAAAAACCACAAAAATTTTAAATAAGCCTGCACTCAGTCATACTCCTTGCATACAAGAATACTAACGGATCCCAAAATAGGAATACAATGTTGTTTATGAAGATAAAATATAAAAAGCACAGGAAAAAAATAAACAACAACGTTAAGTATTCAGAAAATGTCGGATCGGCCCAGAGGCTAATGCATGTCTCTCGCAGAAAAAAGATATAAAGAGCACAAAAGTGGTGCGAGAGACTCACGACATTAAATTAATTTACCTCAAATTTTCAGAGCACCTCGGCTCCTTCTTCAGGAGACACTCAGAACATACATTCAGAAAAAAAAAATGAAAAAGGAAAAGAAAAAAAAAATGATGAAAAAAAGACAAAGAAAAATAATGGTGTTATGTGGCTATGCTCTGGAAGGCATGTCATAAAACCATGGCAGTCAAAAAGTGAAGAGGGACGTTACAATGTAAGGCAGACAAATAAAAGGGGACGTGAAAACCATCCATTCTACTTAGACATGATCGCTAGGAAAGGAATCATAGAGTAAAACGAGGGAATGAATGGCAGGAAAAAATGAATGAAATTAGACCGCCATCTAGCGGATAAACGGTATTACTACGAACATGGAATATTTATTGAAATTATCTAAGTTATGCTTATGGCGTGTTCATATCTCAGTTGATACGCTATGCCAGAGCAAGTACCAAATATACGGATTTTGTTCTGAGAGCTAGGCGTCTTTCAGATAAGCTTCTCAGTCAGGGATATGTTTTTGACCGACTAACATCGTCACTGAGGAAGTTCTACGGTCGATATGGGGAACTCGTCATACACTATGATGTCCCACTATCCAGAATGGTGGATGATATTCTGTCATAGACCATTTGAACCATCCAACCAAAGATTGTACTCTATATCTTCCAAAATGGAAGTAACCGGATGTGACAGTTCTACCGAATTGAAGCGACGGGTGTTGCATGCAAGCAGGAGATGCTTACTCTTCCTGGGCACCTGGTCTCACTCTCATATCGGGAGTTCGCTTCTTTTCATATGGTGGAGGTTTTTGTTTTTGTTTGCTTTGGTTCCTGTTTTATCCTGATTTTGTATGCCTTCGGTTTCTGATTTTCTGAATTATCGATTTTGTACTGTAGACAGGGATATGGTCATTATCCATATTTGTCATTCCTAAAGAAAAATAACGGATACTGGAGAAAAATGGGCAAATAAAAGGTGAGATGAAATGAAAAATACATACAACACCTTTAAAAGTAAGAAAAACAAGGCAAACACCCCCCAATAAAACATACATCCATACTGTAGCAAAGTGACCGGTGAACTGTACACGCGTGAGTCGGTATGAATAGAAAGTGGTATGACAAAAGGGGCGCTTTAAGGGGCAACCGAAAATAGGGAAAAATATATGGTTTTGGGACGAAGTCAGGCGCTCGTTCACAGTTTCGTCAATTGACCTCCGTATCCAAACGGAAGAAATAGGGCGTGTTACAAAAAAGTACCCGTGAGGGAAGATCAAGCAGAACCTATCTCATAAACATAGTAAGTAAGGACTCTGAAATAAAGGCCTAGTACAAAAATCGAATTTAGTATTTTCTACTCATATGAAGAGTGTCAGAGCGCTTATTCAAGCCGTCTGGTTCAATGGTTTTCAGAGTATACTGCCAAAAGTTTTCCTTGGCTACTCTCTGGTCTATAGTCCAACTGACATTATGGTCTATGGGTACAACTTCCATGTCCTCCCAGGAGTGGTTATCCTGATTAAAGTGTTGGGCAACCGGTAGGTTCATTTTTCCGGTGGTAATGGATGACCTGTGGTTATTGATTCTCATGTTCAGGCCATCCTCAGTCTCACCGATGTACTGTTTCTGGCAAACTCTGCATGTTATCAGGTAGACCACATTTCTAGACTTGCAAGAAACATTTGTCAAGATTTTATATTCATGTCCGGTATTAGTACTTTTGAAGGTAGAAGTGGTCTGTGATCTCGGGCACAATTTGCATCTTTTGTTAGTACAAGTCGAAAAAGAGCCAACCGGCTTAGGGTTATCTAACCTGGACCTCACTAAATGGTCTTTGATGCTTCTTGGTTTCCTATACGAGACCAAGGGGGGAGAAGGAATGATTTTTTTCATCCTCTTGGATTGGTGGAGAGTAGACAGGTTATCTTTCAGGATCGCTGAAATGCCTAATAATGTCGGGTGAAAGGTCGTAACTAAAGGGATCCTAGACCCTAAACTTTTGGGTTTGTACTGGAGAAGGTCCTGTCTGTCAATCCTTTGAACCGCCGATATAGATTCATGTACAGACTTAGCATTGTAGCCACGGTGACACAGTCTCTGTGAGAGTTCCTTACTTCTTAAATGAAATGAATCATCAGAGGAGCAAATCCGCCTTATTCTAGTTGCTAGACCTTTAGGGATTCCTTTGAAAACATGGGGAGGATGACAACTGTCTGTTCGTAAGTATAGGTGCGAGTCGGTGTCTTTTGTGTGAAGATCAAAATGTATGCCACCGTCCCGAAGAGTGGACTTGGTGTCGAGGAAAACATTACTGGAATCAGAGATTTCTACAGTAAATTTGATGGATGGATGGAATTTATTCGTGAAATCAATGAATTCGTCAAGCCTTTCTCTACCCTCAGTCCACTTCATCTCTATGTCATCAATGAATCGCAACCAACTGAGTGGTTTGCTAGGGGCCTGTCGGAGCAGACGATCTTCGAAGTCCCCCATGAAAATGTTAGCATACGACGGTGCCATTTTTGTGCCCATCGAAGTACCATTTATCTGTAGGTAATGGTCACCGTTGAACATGAAGTTGTTCAGCTTAAGAGTACGCTCGAGGAGTTTCACAAGAGATTCCGTAGATGGTCGTTTGTTTTGTCTAAGGTCCCATACTTTTCTGCATGCTTCGATTCCTTCCTCATGAGGGATGTTCGTGTAAAGTGAGGTAACGTCCATGGTGACAAGGAGCGTGCCAGTTGGTAGATTCTGACTGGGTGTTTTCTTAATGTAATCTGTGGTGTCTTTCAGATAAGACGGTAATTTTTCAACATGATCCTTGAGGTGATAGTCTAAAAATTGTGATATTTTTTCAGTGGGATGACCTATAGCACTGACGATAGGACGACCAGGTATACCTTCTTTGTGTATTTTTGGTAGGAGATAAAATTGACCCGGTCGTGGGTTCTCGGGACAGAGGTATTCAAAAACATCCTCATCTATTTCATTGTTATTTTTCATGTCAGTAAGGTCTGAAAGTATGAGACTTGAAAATTCAAGAGTAGGGTCAGAGTCTAGCTTCTCGTAAAAGGAAGGCGACGAGAGTTGCCTGAGAGCTTCGTCAATATAATCTGATTTGTTCAGAACTACGACTGTGGATCCTTTGTCCGCTTTTTTTATTACTATCGAATCATTGTCTTTCAGGCTTTGAAGTGCCTTTCTCTCTGTTTTATTTAGATTATCTTTGGATCGACCTGAATTTGTATTCAAAAGTTTCTCAATGCCTTCCTGAACAGCATCAATGTAAGCCTCGAGAGCACCACATTTGCTCGGGCCTGGTTCCCAAGTACTTTTTTTGACAAAGGGACGGGGCTTATATTCATTTTGGGCGTCATCCTGATCAAGTTCGTCATCACTAGAAGACTCCTCAGCGATGTCATCAAGTCGCCTACTTTTAGGTCTGCTGAAATATTCCTTCAAACGGAGACGCCTAAAAAATGCTCGAACATCCTCTCTAACTCGTCTTTCGTTGATGTCCCTAGGTATGGGACAGAAGGAAAGGCCTTTGGACAGAAGACTCTGTTCACTTTTGGAAAGTGAATGGTCAGAAAGGTTCAAAACATCACGCTTTTCTCCAACAGATTCAGGTAATTTAATAGCAGAGGGAACTTTCCTTCTTTTCATGCGATCACGTATGAAACGTCTGTTGGGCTTATGACCAGGAAGCGAAACCATGCAGGACCGAAGCCCTTGCGATGAACATTCAGAGGGAAGAGGGACAATCTTATCTCTAGCGAGTTTCTTATTCTGTCTATATGCGAGTTTGGCCGATAGTGCGCGCTTGTGATGAGAAATTACATTTCGACAATCCTGCAAGTCACTTTGACCAAGTTTGGCAGCGAGTTGCATGTTACATTTGTTTATATTTCGTTCAAGCCTAACTACTCGACTCTTATCTGCGCTGTAGCATAACTTGAGGAGGTTTTGAGAGCATTCCTCAACAATGTGGGTCCACCTTTTCTGGAATCGGGTCGAGATTGCGCCGATGTTAGGCCGAAGATTAACTTTAAGACCTTTGGGTGTAATCTTGTTTGAAATATAGTTTTCACAGTTAGAGATTCGATGTCGGGTTTTTATTGCTTTTAGCTCCAAAAATTTCAGTTGTTTGAAAATAGGATCTCGTCTGTAGAACATGGTGACGCTCAGATGGAAGACAGTGGCAAAGAACAAGTATATATTAAAACCACGGTAAAATAGAACAAAACACACAGCACTAGAATAAAACATGAAAAAAAAGCAAAAAAACAAAAAAACCACAAAAATTTTAAATAAGCCTGCACTCAGTCATACTCCTTGCATACAAGAATACTAACGGATCCCAAAATAGGAATACAATGTTGTTTATGAAGATAAAATATAAAAAGCACAGGAAAAAAATAAACAACAACGTTAAGTATTCAGAAAATGTCGGATCGGCCCAGAGGCTAATGCATGTCTCTCGCAGAAAAAAGATATAAAGAGCACAAAAGTGGTGCGAGAGACTCACGACATTAAATTAATTTACCTCAAATTTTCAGAGCACCTCGGCTCCTTCTTCAGGAGACACTCAGAACATACATTCAGAAAAAAAAAATGAAAAAGGAAAAGAAAAAAAAAATGATGAAAAAAAGACAAAGAAAAATAATGGTGTTATGTGGCTATGCTCTGGAAGGCATGTCATAAAACCATGGCAGTCAAAAAGTGAAGAGGGACGTTACAATGTAAGGCAGACAAATAAAAGGGGACGTGAAAACCATCCATTCTACTTAGACATGATCGCTAGGAAAGGAATCATAGAGTAAAACGAGGGAATGAATGGCAGGAAAAAATGAATGAAATTAGACCGCCATCTAGCGGATAAACGGTATTACTACGAACATGGAATATTTATTGAAATTATCTAAGTTATGCTTATGGCGTGTTCATATCTCAGTTGATACGCTATGCCAGAGCAAGTACCAAATATACGGATTTTGTTCTGAGAGCTAGGCGTCTTTCAGATAAGCTTCTCAGTCAGGGATATGTTTTTGACCGACTAACATCGTCACTGAGGAAGTTCTACGGTCGATATGGGGAACTCGTCATACACTATGATGTCCCACTATCCAGAATGGTGGATGATATTCTGTCATAGACCATTTGAACCATCCAACCAAAGATTGTACTCTATATCTTCCAAAATGGAAGTAACCGGATGTGACAGTTCTACCGAATTGAAGCGACGGGTGTTGCATGCAAGCAGGAGATGCTTACTCTTCCTGGGCACCTGGTCTCACTCTCATATCGGGAGTTCGCTTCTTTTCATATGGTGGAGGTTTTTGTTTTTGTTTGCTTTGGTTCCTGTTTTATCCTGATTTTGTATGCCTTCGGTTTCTGATTTTCTGAATTATCGATTTTGTACTGTAGACAGGGATATGGTCATTATCCATATTTGTCATTCCTAAAGAAAAATAACGGATACTGGAGAAAAATGGGCAAATAAAAGGTGAGATGAAATGAAAAATACATACAACACCTTTAAAAGTAAGAAAAACAAGGCAAACACCCCCCAATAAAACATACATCCATACTGTAGCAAAGTGACCGGTGAACTGTACACGCGTGAGTCGGTATGAATAGAAAGTGGTATGACAAAAGGGGCGCTTTAAGGGGCAACCGAAAATAGGGAAAAATATATGGTTTTGGGACGAAGTCAGGCGCTCGTTCACAGTTTCGTCAATTGACCTCCGTATCCAAACGGAAGAAATAGGGCGTGTTACAAAAAAGTACCCGTGAGGGAAGATCAAGCAGAACCTATCTCATAAACATAGTAAGTAAGGACTCTGAAATAAAGGCCTAGTACAAAAATCGAATTTAGTATTTTCTACTCATATGAAGAGTGTCAGAGCGCTTATTCAAGCCGTCTGGTTCAATGGTTTTCAGAGTATACTGCCAAAAGTTTTCCTTGGCTACTCTCTGGTCTATAGTCCAACTGACATTATGGTCTATGGGTACAACTTCCATGTCCTCCCAGGAGTGGTTATCCTGATTAAAGTGTTGGGCAACCGGTAGGTTCATTTTTCCGGTGGTAATGGATGACCTGTGGTTATTGATTCTCATGTTCAGGCCATCCTCAGTCTCACCGATGTACTGTTTCTGGCAAACTCTGCATGTTATCAGGTAGACCACATTTCTAGACTTGCAAGAAACATTTGTCAAGATTTTATATTCATGTCCGGTATTAGTACTTTTGAAGGTAGAAGTGGTCTGTGATCTCGGGCACAATTTGCATCTTTTGTTAGTACAAGTCGAAAAAGAGCCAACCGGCTTAGGGTTATCTAACCTGGACCTCACTAAATGGTCTTTGATGCTTCTTGGTTTCCTATACGAGACCAAGGGGGGAGAAGGAATGATTTTTTTCATCCTCTTGGATTGGTGGAGAGTAGACAGGTTATCTTTCAGGATCGCTGAAATGCCTAATAATGTCGGGTGAAAGGTCGTAACTAAAGGGATCCTAGACCCTAAACTTTTGGGTTTGTACTGGAGAAGGTCCTGTCTGTCAATCCTTTGAACCGCCGATATAGATTCATGTACAGACTTAGCATTGTAGCCACGGTGACACAGTCTCTGTGAGAGTTCCTTACTTCTTAAATGAAATGAATCATCAGAGGAGCAAATCCGCCTTATTCTAGTTGCTAGACCTTTAGGGATTCCTTTGAAAACATGGGGAGGATGACAACTGTCTGTTCGTAAGTATAGGTGCGAGTCGGTGTCTTTTGTGTGAAGATCAAAATGTATGCCACCGTCCCGAAGAGTGGACTTGGTGTCGAGGAAAACATTACTGGAATCAGAGATTTCTACAGTAAATTTGATGGATGGATGGAATTTATTCGTGAAATCAATGAATTCGTCAAGCCTTTCTCTACCCTCAGTCCACTTCATCTCTATGTCATCAATGAATCGCAACCAACTGAGTGGTTTGCTAGGGGCCTGTCGGAGCAGACGATCTTCGAAGTCCCCCATGAAAATGTTAGCATACGACGGTGCCATTTTTGTGCCCATCGAAGTACCATTTATCTGTAGGTAATGGTCACCGTTGAACATGAAGTTGTTCAGCTTAAGAGTACGCTCGAGGAGTTTCACAAGAGATTCCGTAGATGGTCGTTTGTTTTGTCTAAGGTCCCATACTTTTCTGCATGCTTCGATTCCTTCCTCATGAGGGATGTTCGTGTAAAGTGAGGTAACGTCCATGGTGACAAGGAGCGTGCCAGTTGGTAGATTCTGACTGGGTGTTTTCTTAATGTAATCTGTGGTGTCTTTCAGATAAGACGGTAATTTTTCAACATGATCCTTGAGGTGATAGTCTAAAAATTGTGATATTTTTTCAGTGGGATGACCTATAGCACTGACGATAGGACGACCAGGTATACCTTCTTTGTGTATTTTTGGTAGGAGATAAAATTGACCCGGTCGTGGGTTCTCGGGACAGAGGTATTCAAAAACATCCTCATCTATTTCATTGTTATTTTTCATGTCAGTAAGGTCTGAAAGTATGAGACTTGAAAATTCAAGAGTAGGGTCAGAGTCTAGCTTCTCGTAAAAGGAAGGCGACGAGAGTTGCCTGAGAGCTTCGTCAATATAATCTGATTTGTTCAGAACTACGACTGTGGATCCTTTGTCCGCTTTTTTTATTACTATCGAATCATTGTCTTTCAGGCTTTGAAGTGCCTTTCTCTCTGTTTTATTTAGATTATCTTTGGATCGACCTGAATTTGTATTCAAAAGTTTCTCAATGCCTTCCTGAACAGCATCAATGTAAGCCTCGAGAGCACCACATTTGCTCGGGCCTGGTTCCCAAGTACTTTTTTTGACAAAGGGACGGGGCTTATATTCATTTTGGGCGTCATCCTGATCAAGTTCGTCATCACTAGAAGACTCCTCAGCGATGTCATCAAGTCGCCTACTTTTAGGTCTGCTGAAATATTCCTTCAAACGGAGACGCCTAAAAAATGCTCGAACATCCTCTCTAACTCGTCTTTCGTTGATGTCCCTAGGTATGGGACAGAAGGAAAGGCCTTTGGACAGAAGACTCTGTTCACTTTTGGAAAGTGAATGGTCAGAAAGGTTCAAAACATCACGCTTTTCTCCAACAGATTCAGGTAATTTAATAGCAGAGGGAACTTTCCTTCTTTTCATGCGATCACGTATGAAACGTCTGTTGGGCTTATGACCAGGAAGCGAAACCATGCAGGACCGAAGCCCTTGCGATGAACATTCAGAGGGAAGAGGGACAATCTTATCTCTAGCGAGTTTCTTATTCTGTCTATATGCGAGTTTGGCCGATAGTGCGCGCTTGTGATGAGAAATTACATTTCGACAATCCTGCAAGTCACTTTGACCAAGTTTGGCAGCGAGTTGCATGTTACATTTGTTTATATTTCGTTCAAGCCTAACTACTCGACTCTTATCTGCGCTGTAGCATAACTTGAGGAGGTTTTGAGAGCATTCCTCAACAATGTGGGTCCACCTTTTCTGGAATCGGGTCGAGATTGCGCCGATGTTAGGCCGAAGATTAACTTTAAGACCTTTGGGTGTAATCTTGTTTGAAATATAGTTTTCACAGTTAGAGATTCGATGTCGGGTTTTTATTGCTTTTAGCTCCAAAAATTTCAGTTGTTTGAAAATAGGATCTCGTCTGTAGAACATGGTGACGCTCAGATGGAAGACAGTGGCAAAGAACAAGTATATATTAAAACCACGGTAAAATAGAACAAAACACACAGCACTAGAATAAAACATGAAAAAAAAGCAAAAAAACAAAAAAACCACAAAAATTTTAAATAAGCCTGCACTCAGTCATACTCCTTGCATACAAGAATACTAACGGATCCCAAAATAGGAATACAATGTTGTTTATGAAGATAAAATATAAAAAGCACAGGAAAAAAATAAACAACAACGTTAAGTATTCAGAAAATGTCGGATCGGCCCAGAGGCTAATGCATGTCTCTCGCAGAAAAAAGATATAAAGAGCACAAAAGTGGTGCGAGAGACTCACGACATTAAATTAATTTACCTCAAATTTTCAGAGCACCTCGGCTCCTTCTTCAGGAGACACTCAGAACATACATTCAGAAAAAAAAAATGAAAAAGGAAAAGAAAAAAAAAATGATGAAAAAAAGACAAAGAAAAATAATGGTGTTATGTGGCTATGCTCTGGAAGGCATGTCATAAAACCATGGCAGTCAAAAAGTGAAGAGGGACGTTACAATGTAAGGCAGACAAATAAAAGGGGACGTGAAAACCATCCATTCTACTTAGACATGATCGCTAGGAAAGGAATCATAGAGTAAAACGAGGGAATGAATGGCAGGAAAAAATGAATGAAATTAGACCGCCATCTAGCGGATAAACGGTATTACTACGAACATGGAATATTTATTGAAATTATCTAAGTTATGCTTATGGCGTGTTCATATCTCAGTTGATACGCTATGCCAGAGCAAGTACCAAATATACGGATTTTGTTCTGAGAGCTAGGCGTCTTTCAGATAAGCTTCTCAGTCAGGGATATGTTTTTGACCGACTAACATCGTCACTGAGGAAGTTCTACGGTCGATATGGGGAACTCGTCATACACTATGATGTCCCACTATCCAGAATGGTGGATGATATTCTGTCATAGACCATTTGAACCATCCAACCAAAGATTGTACTCTATATCTTCCAAAATGGAAGTAACCGGATGTGACAGTTCTACCGAATTGAAGCGACGGGTGTTGCATGCAAGCAGGAGATGCTTACTCTTCCTGGGCACCTGGTCTCACTCTCATATCGGGAGTTCGCTTCTTTTCATATGGTGGAGGTTTTTGTTTTTGTTTGCTTTGGTTCCTGTTTTATCCTGATTTTGTATGCCTTCGGTTTCTGATTTTCTGAATTATCGATTTTGTACTGTAGACAGGGATATGGTCATTATCCATATTTGTCATTCCTAAAGAAAAATAACGGATACTGGAGAAAAATGGGCAAATAAAAGGTGAGATGAAATGAAAAATACATACAACACCTTTAAAAGTAAGAAAAACAAGGCAAACACCCCCCAATAAAACATACATCCATACTGTAGCAAAGTGACCGGTGAACTGTACACGCGTGAGTCGGTATGAATAGAAAGTGGTATGACAAAAGGGGCGCTTTAAGGGGCAACCGAAAATAGGGAAAAATATATGGTTTTGGGACGAAGTCAGGCGCTCGTTCACAGTTTCGTCAATTGACCTCCGTATCCAAACGGAAGAAATAGGGCGTGTTACAAAAAAGTACCCGTGAGGGAAGATCAAGCAGAACCTATCTCATAAACATAGTAAGTAAGGACTCTGAAATAAAGGCCTAGTACAAAAATCGAATTTAGTATTTTCTACTCATATGAAGAGTGTCAGAGCGCTTATTCAAGCCGTCTGGTTCAATGGTTTTCAGAGTATACTGCCAAAAGTTTTCCTTGGCTACTCTCTGGTCTATAGTCCAACTGACATTATGGTCTATGGGTACAACTTCCATGTCCTCCCAGGAGTGGTTATCCTGATTAAAGTGTTGGGCAACCGGTAGGTTCATTTTTCCGGTGGTAATGGATGACCTGTGGTTATTGATTCTCATGTTCAGGCCATCCTCAGTCTCACCGATGTACTGTTTCTGGCAAACTCTGCATGTTATCAGGTAGACCACATTTCTAGACTTGCAAGAAACATTTGTCAAGATTTTATATTCATGTCCGGTATTAGTACTTTTGAAGGTAGAAGTGGTCTGTGATCTCGGGCACAATTTGCATCTTTTGTTAGTACAAGTCGAAAAAGAGCCAACCGGCTTAGGGTTATCTAACCTGGACCTCACTAAATGGTCTTTGATGCTTCTTGGTTTCCTATACGAGACCAAGGGGGGAGAAGGAATGATTTTTTTCATCCTCTTGGATTGGTGGAGAGTAGACAGGTTATCTTTCAGGATCGCTGAAATGCCTAATAATGTCGGGTGAAAGGTCGTAACTAAAGGGATCCTAGACCCTAAACTTTTGGGTTTGTACTGGAGAAGGTCCTGTCTGTCAATCCTTTGAACCGCCGATATAGATTCATGTACAGACTTAGCATTGTAGCCACGGTGACACAGTCTCTGTGAGAGTTCCTTACTTCTTAAATGAAATGAATCATCAGAGGAGCAAATCCGCCTTATTCTAGTTGCTAGACCTTTAGGGATTCCTTTGAAAACATGGGGAGGATGACAACTGTCTGTTCGTAAGTATAGGTGCGAGTCGGTGTCTTTTGTGTGAAGATCAAAATGTATGCCACCGTCCCGAAGAGTGGACTTGGTGTCGAGGAAAACATTACTGGAATCAGAGATTTCTACAGTAAATTTGATGGATGGATGGAATTTATTCGTGAAATCAATGAATTCGTCAAGCCTTTCTCTACCCTCAGTCCACTTCATCTCTATGTCATCAATGAATCGCAACCAACTGAGTGGTTTGCTAGGGGCCTGTCGGAGCAGACGATCTTCGAAGTCCCCCATGAAAATGTTAGCATACGACGGTGCCATTTTTGTGCCCATCGAAGTACCATTTATCTGTAGGTAATGGTCACCGTTGAACATGAAGTTGTTCAGCTTAAGAGTACGCTCGAGGAGTTTCACAAGAGATTCCGTAGATGGTCGTTTGTTTTGTCTAAGGTCCCATACTTTTCTGCATGCTTCGATTCCTTCCTCATGAGGGATGTTCGTGTAAAGTGAGGTAACGTCCATGGTGACAAGGAGCGTGCCAGTTGGTAGATTCTGACTGGGTGTTTTCTTAATGTAATCTGTGGTGTCTTTCAGATAAGACGGTAATTTTTCAACATGATCCTTGAGGTGATAGTCTAAAAATTGTGATATTTTTTCAGTGGGATGACCTATAGCACTGACGATAGGACGACCAGGTATACCTTCTTTGTGTATTTTTGGTAGGAGATAAAATTGACCCGGTCGTGGGTTCTCGGGACAGAGGTATTCAAAAACATCCTCATCTATTTCATTGTTATTTTTCATGTCAGTAAGGTCTGAAAGTATGAGACTTGAAAATTCAAGAGTAGGGTCAGAGTCTAGCTTCTCGTAAAAGGAAGGCGACGAGAGTTGCCTGAGAGCTTCGTCAATATAATCTGATTTGTTCAGAACTACGACTGTGGATCCTTTGTCCGCTTTTTTTATTACTATCGAATCATTGTCTTTCAGGCTTTGAAGTGCCTTTCTCTCTGTTTTATTTAGATTATCTTTGGATCGACCTGAATTTGTATTCAAAAGTTTCTCAATGCCTTCCTGAACAGCATCAATGTAAGCCTCGAGAGCACCACATTTGCTCGGGCCTGGTTCCCAAGTACTTTTTTTGACAAAGGGACGGGGCTTATATTCATTTTGGGCGTCATCCTGATCAAGTTCGTCATCACTAGAAGACTCCTCAGCGATGTCATCAAGTCGCCTACTTTTAGGTCTGCTGAAATATTCCTTCAAACGGAGACGCCTAAAAAATGCTCGAACATCCTCTCTAACTCGTCTTTCGTTGATGTCCCTAGGTATGGGACAGAAGGAAAGGCCTTTGGACAGAAGACTCTGTTCACTTTTGGAAAGTGAATGGTCAGAAAGGTTCAAAACATCACGCTTTTCTCCAACAGATTCAGGTAATTTAATAGCAGAGGGAACTTTCCTTCTTTTCATGCGATCACGTATGAAACGTCTGTTGGGCTTATGACCAGGAAGCGAAACCATGCAGGACCGAAGCCCTTGCGATGAACATTCAGAGGGAAGAGGGACAATCTTATCTCTAGCGAGTTTCTTATTCTGTCTATATGCGAGTTTGGCCGATAGTGCGCGCTTGTGATGAGAAATTACATTTCGACAATCCTGCAAGTCACTTTGACCAAGTTTGGCAGCGAGTTGCATGTTACATTTGTTTATATTTCGTTCAAGCCTAACTACTCGACTCTTATCTGCGCTGTAGCATAACTTGAGGAGGTTTTGAGAGCATTCCTCAACAATGTGGGTCCACCTTTTCTGGAATCGGGTCGAGATTGCGCCGATGTTAGGCCGAAGATTAACTTTAAGACCTTTGGGTGTAATCTTGTTTGAAATATAGTTTTCACAGTTAGAGATTCGATGTCGGGTTTTTATTGCTTTTAGCTCCAAAAATTTCAGTTGTTTGAAAATAGGATCTCGTCTGTAGAACATGGTGACGCTCAGATGGAAGACAGTGGCAAAGAACAAGTATATATTAAAACCACGGTAAAATAGAACAAAACACACAGCACTAGAATAAAACATGAAAAAAAAGCAAAAAAACAAAAAAACCACAAAAATTTTAAATAAGCCTGCACTCAGTCATACTCCTTGCATACAAGAATACTAACGGATCCCAAAATAGGAATACAATGTTGTTTATGAAGATAAAATATAAAAAGCACAGGAAAAAAATAAACAACAACGTTAAGTATTCAGAAAATGTCGGATCGGCCCAGAGGCTAATGCATGTCTCTCGCAGAAAAAAGATATAAAGAGCACAAAAGTGGTGCGAGAGACTCACGACATTAAATTAATTTACCTCAA